>JAMWYP010000169.1:877771-1470717 GCA_025563575.1 Acacia pycnantha | reverse complement strand
TGGAGTGTTACAAATAGCAAATGGAGACAAGCCACGTCAAGTTTCTTTATATTAGTGAGAAGGAAATGGTGAGAATCTTCTCACTTCATGTTTTGTCTCTTTATATATACAGACAAAGATAGATTCTCATTTTCCTCTCATTAGCATTCCCATAGTTTTCGTTACGTTATGTACAATTTTCGCCAAAAAAAAAACTATATCCATTAATATTAAAGCCAACAAGATCATCTCAGTGAAAAACAAAAGAACAGAAAAGGAACTGTAGCCATTTTAAGTATAGGAAACAAATGTTCATAATAAAGAAATCCATTATATGGTGGTCACACTTAACAAAAATGAAGTATGTGAATTAATACTCATGTCAAACGAGTTTTTACTAAGGTTTGGGTTCTGTCTCATCTCTTTCCCTCCCTCCCCCCTCCCCCCTCCCTCTCTCTCTCTCAATCTCAAGAAAGTGAAAATCACCTAAACAGAAGAACTTCAGTTGATGTTCTAGAACATTCATGAATTGTCTTTGGATTTGGATAAGGCGGTGAAGAAGACGAACAAGCAATAATTTCAGTGCTCATAGTGAGGTCGAGGTTCAAATCTGGTATGCAAAATGATTCTTTTTCTTCCTCTAGACCACTTGCTGTATCTGAGACTTGATCAGAATTATTATTAGACTTGTTTTTATCAGCATAAGGTTTTGTAATTGGCTCATCAATATCATTCTTGGCTCTGTTGTCTTTCAGGCTGTTATATGATGATGATGCTGAGCTTCCGGACATTATTAGCGGATCTCGAGTCAACCGATGATTGTTGGGGTCAATTCCCTTGTTTATGAGCTTTTTTCTCAGGTGAGAGTTCCAATAGTTCTTCACCTCATTATCTGTCCTCCCCGGTAATCTTCCTGCTATCAGTGTCCACCTATACGTAACAATAAGACTTATCTCACCAAGTGATCAAAGAACAATAATTGAGCCCCAGGTTAAACTTATTAAATTCTTGCTTCCTTTTTCATGAACTGAAAAAACAAAACTAGAGGATTAAGTTAAGAAAAAATTAGATGGGATTAAGTATTCACATACCGGTTGCCGAGAAGGGCATGAAGCTTGATGATGAGATCTTCTTCGTCTTCAGCAAAGTTTCCTCTTTTAAGGTCAAGCCTCAGATAGTTTATCCATCTCAGCCTACAACTTTTTCCACAGCGAAGTAAGCCTGAACAACAATTTTACAAAACTATAACATGAGCATTATTTCTACGAACGATTGGAAAAGTCTAACCACCCTCCAAGTACGTACACGGTACACACACTCACACACACCAGCAGCTGGAGGGAGGGTGCGCCAGCAACCCTCGCCGTGTTTGTTGATGTAATCAATGAGTTTCTGATCTTCTTTTTTGGACCAGCCTCCTCTCTTCAATACCACCATTTTATCATTCAAAGGTTTCCTCATTTTCTCCTTTAATATGCTCTCTCTCTCTCTCTCACCTTCAAAAGGCTTTATATATATTTATATATTTGTAAGTATTTGTGTGTGTGTAAGCCCTAGGTAGCTAGCTAGTAACAGAAAGGAAGACGATGACAAGGGAGATGGCAGTAAGAAAGAGAAGAAGAATGGAGGGTACGTAGCATCACATAGAGCGTTCCAAAGTTTGCATATAGCTTTATGTGTGTGTATAATAAAAGAAGACACAAGAGGGTATAGTTGGACACTTGGACCGGTGGTTTAGGTCATATGCGTGACTGCATGGTTTGTGCGTTAGAGAGAGAGAGAGAGAGAGAGAGAGAGAGAGAGAGAGAGAGTTGGTATGCGTATGTGTTTATGGTTAGTTGTCCGCTAATTACTAGTCAATAACCATGTACCGGCCTTCCTTTATCTAATTTTCTTTTCTTTTAATTTATTTTACTTTGACTTCTCCAATGAAATACTCTCCTGATCTTAAATGTACGAAGTGGATAATTAATTTGTAGAAATTGGGAAAATTAATTATTTGTAAAACTAGTATTTATTGGTTTCCTTAAAATATCTTATTTAATCATTTATACAAAAATCAATTAATTAATATCAAAACCCCTTAATATGTGCAATCAGTTGTAATTGTTTAAGGAAAATAATTATATATTTTGGAGACAAGGTAAATTGAGGTTTTACATTTAAAACTAAAATAAACCCAGTAACTAGCTCTTGCATTTAAGACAAGTGGTAGTGGAGTATTGATGGAAGCAAATTTTGTGCCTACCGTTTTGATCAGCATAATGATTATCCAAGTTTAATTTAATTTATATATTTTAGATAGCTATTATATATATATATAATGTAAAATAAAGATGATCTTATAACGATTATTTCTTAAGAAAAACACCCTAAATTTTTCATTTAAAAATCACATATTAAAAATTTTAAATTTAAACCATTAAAATTAGAGTTGGAGAATCCAAATCTTATAGAAAGCATATTCTCTTCTTTTCTTGATTCTTATTTTCTTCTATGAATCTTATATTTTCCATCAGATTAAAAATGGATGGTTCATATTTAATAATTTATGAAACTATTATTATGATATTTCATAAACTAAATAAACTTATTTATTTGATATTGCATTATCAATCTTGTGTACATAGATTAAATTTTACCGGTTTAAATTTATTAATTTTTTATGCAAATAATTTAAATTTAAATTGATTTTCATCATATAAGGGTGATGATAAGATTTGGAGAAGAAAATGAGGAATCCAAACTCAATCTCATCACAAAAATAAAATTAGAATGAGAACAGGGGCGTTGACATATGTTTTTATTATAGCGTTTTTTTGGGTTTTCCAACAAACTAAATGTTCTAGTTGATAGAATTTAATACAGTAGTTTAAAATATATTTTCTGACTCTCGTGCTTTGGTCAGAGCAAAATTAAATTACTTAAATAATTAATACACACACATAAATATGTGTGCACACATATGTTTTCTCATCTTTTGTTCTACACTGAGTACGTGTTTAAAGCCTTGAGTGTGTCATCGGTATAATGACCTATCATTCTTATATGCTTATTATCTCTTTGAATGTTAGACGAGGCTTTTGTTCATATCTCTTATTAGTCTGTTTTATTGTATTATGTACGGTTTATACATAAATGTTCATTTTCTTGTGGATTCCTATGTTTATATTAATATTACTCTTTTCAATGTTACATATAAAATTTTTTATATTTTAATTAAATTAAATTATTTTAATCTTGTGTTGACTTTAATTCAACCATGATTAGACCATTGACCATTGCCACTGCCTCAACCGATTTAATGATTAATCTGATTTATGTTCCCTGCTCTTCCCATATAAATCCATGTGAAAATATGTAACAACATTGTTTCTCTCTAATTTATGTCTCCGTCTCAATATCAGAAATATGAAGCATTTTTAATTAGAAGAAAAATATCACTTGATCATATCCCGTGCATATATACTTATTTTATCTTTAGATAAGTGATGAAGAGGTGAAATTTCTTTATCCAAATATTGTAAACGTACAGTTTGTTTATACTAGCCATAAAGGAAAACTGGTGAGAATCTTCCAAATTCAAGTTTTATCTCTAAATATAAATATAGCGACATAGAGGTAGATTCTCATTATCCTCTCATCATCATCCCCGTGTATATTTTGCAGCTTTTGACTTTCAGTTATGTACAATTGTCCCAAAAAACCAAACCATATCCTTTAATATTAACCCCAACAAGATCATCTCAGTAGTAAAAGGAACCACAAAAGGAACAGAAACCATTTTAAGTATGAGAAATGAAATGTTCAAGATAACGAAAATGAACTATCCATTATATGCTGTGATCACCATAACTTTTACAGTTTTACATGATAGAAACAAAAATGAAGTATGAATTAATACTCATGGATCTATCTCAAGAAAGTGAAAGTGAATATATCACCTAAACAGAAGAAGTTCAGTTGATGTTCTAGAATTTTCATGAATTGGCTTTGGATCTGATGGAGGAGGTGAAGAAGAAGAAATAATTTCACTTCTCATAGAAGTGAGGTTGAGGTTTAAATCTGGTATGCAATATGATTCTTCTTGTTCCTCTAAACCACTTGCTGGATTTGACACTTGAACACAATTATTCTTAGAGTCTTTTTTAAGAGCATGTGGTTTTGTAATTGGCTCATCATCATCATTCTTGGTACTGTTGTCTTTCAGGATGTTATATGATGGTGATGCTGAGCTTCCGGACATTAATAGCGGAACTCGAGTTAACCGATGATTGTTAGGGTCAATTCCCTTGTTTATGAGCTTTTTTCTCAGGTGAGAGTTCCAATAGTTCTTCACCTCATTATCTGTCCTCCCCGGTAATCTTCCGGCTATCAGTGACCAACTATACGTAACAACAAGACTTATCTCACCAAGTGACCAAAGAAAATAATTGATCCCTAGATGAAACTTATTTTTCATGAACTGAGGAAAAAAAAACTAGAGGATTATTTCGTTAAGTAATAATTAGATGGGATTAAGAAATATTCACATACCGGTTGCTGAGAAGGGCATGAAGCTTGATGATGAGATATTCTTCATCTTCAGCAAAGTTTCCTCTTTTAAGGTCAGGCCTCAGATAGTTTATCCATCTCAACCTACAACTTTTGCCGCAGCGAAGTAATCCTGAACAAGAAATAAGCATTATTTCTACGACATGATTGGAAAGAGTCAAGTAAAAAAAAACACACACACACACACCAGCAGCTTGAGGGAGGGTACGCCAGCAACCCTCTCCGTGTTTGTTGATGTAAGCAATGAGTTTCTGATCTTCTTGTTTTGACCAACCTCCTCTCTTCAAAGCCACCTTATTATCACACAAAGCTTTCCTCATTTTCCCCTTTGTATGCCCCCCAAAAAAAGGCACTATAAAAAGCCTAGGTAGGTAGCTAGTACCAGAAAGGAAGACGATGATGACAAGGCAATGGCAGCTGTAAGAACAATAAGAAGAATGGAGAGCATCACATAGGGCATTCCAAATAAAGTGTGTGTGTATATGTGTGTACCCACAGACACTCGCTCGCATACACTAGTATAAAAGAAGACACAAGAGGAGGACAGTTGGACTAGTGGTTTGTGCGTGAGAGAGAGAGAGTTGGTGTGTGAGTGTGCATCGGTTAGTTGTCCGGTAAGTATTAGTCAATATTCAAGTACCGTCCTTCCTCTATCTAATTTACTTTACTTTTTTATTTCTTGTACTTTAATATTTTCTTGCATGGGATACTCACTTCGGCAATGTTTTGGAACTGGACCGGACCAGCCAGTTCGGATTTGAAACCAGAGAACCGGCCGGAAAACCGGTTCGAGTTAAGGGAAGCTGGTGTTTAGAGTGACTTGGTCAACTCGGCCTGAACCAGCCGAGTTGACCGAGTCACTAATTTTTTTATTTATTTTTTAAAACTTCGATGAAGAGAGTAGGACGGGTGTTGACGTTAAGAAAGAGATGGAGAGAGAAAATAGATGGTGATGTCGACAGAGGTGTAGATCCATCCATGGCGGCGAGTTTCGTCGATGGCGGTGCCTCAAAATCCCTGAAAAATGTGAAAAACAAGAGCGAGATCAAAGGTTTATCTGGGTTTCATCGATTTGTAAAAGAAATCTTTTCTTGGTAGTGGAAAGATTTGTTTGAGTTGCCATTTTCACCTTTTAGCATTCGGATATGGTGGAGGAGGAAAGCACGGTAGGGTTAGAGAGGGTGAAGAAGAAGAAATGAAGCGTTGGAGAATGGAGACTAATGAAGAGATTTGATTTCAACATGAAATTGGAGAGATATTGAGGCGTTGATGTTGACTTTGCCTTGCAGAGCGGGTGTAGTTTGCATGATGTGATAGCATTGTACGTTTAGGGTGTGCATGGTAACATTCCCGGAATGAGTTTTTTTTTTAAAAAAAAATTCTGTTCCCAGGAATAAAAATAGGTAGGAATTGTGTTTGGTAAATTCAGCTTTGTTTTTTTGTTCTGGGATGAATCGGTTTATTTTTTGTGATGGGGAATAAAAAAAGGAAGCTAAAAATTTCAGCTTTTCTATTCCAGGGCACAAAATCAAAATCATTTTTCCATGTCTTGTGCCTCTTGATTTATCATCCACGAGTCTTCATCCTTGCAGAATTTCCTTCTCGTGAATCATTATTGGCTCCCTGGATCCATGATCCAGGTCTGAATCCACCTTTATTCTTATCCAATGTCCGATTCTATTCTACGAGTTCGTTGAAACCGAGGAGAGTTTTGGGTTTTTGTGTCCTTTGATCCAAGTGCTTCCTTCATTTTTTCATAGTTAATCAATCTAAGTATTCATAATTGATGCATCGCTTGCTGAAACTATAATTCGTTTAATGTACTCCCAGATTATTCATCTGGATTGTTCATCCACGTGAAATATCTCGATTGATCTAACAATTTTGGCGAAGGCATTGGATATTGCTATGGATTTGGGAATAATGGTGGTTATCTAGATCAAAAGGAAAATTTGATGCATTAGATACTGAAGAGCCTCAGCGTCTGAGCGGAACAAATTCTCCAGGGAGTTCACCTCCGATTACTAAAGGCTATGGTTTGAAGAAATGGAGGAGAATCAAGAGGGATGTTGTTAAGGATCAAAGTACTCATCTAGATTCTGCCAAATTGTTGAAGTGAGGTTTGTCTGGCGGTGCCAATACATCTAAAGCCCAGCCTTTCCCGCATGATATTCAACAAGATTGTTTTACAGTTACAGTTGTTAACATGGATTCACAGTTGAAGCCATAGAATCTTTTATTCCAAAATCTAACTGGTATACAAGATGTTGCAATGATGATTAAGGATTTGTGCAATGGCAATTTACTCTTGATGTTATATTAGGGCTTAAATCAAAGGGATTATTACTAATGATTTGTAAATATAATGTTATTTTTAGTAAATATTAGATTAATGATATTTTAGTTGTTTAGTATGGTTAATTATGAAGGGGAAATAATGATTTACGAGAAAGAAATAAAATGAGTTAACAAACATAATTTTGATTCTCAGAACTCTTCCAAAACATAGAATCAAAAAAAAAAAAAATTGTTTCATCTCAAAAACAGTCATGGGGAACAGAATGGTTGCCATGCACACCCTTAATTAATTGGTACCACTTTCCTTGACTCACCCAACCCGTGAATAAAGTAAATTCAATTTTTGAGCCAAAAAAAAAATAATAAAGTAAATTCAATAAAGAGATCAGATGTTTTGCATGTCCCAGAAGACCTGTGGTATCTTTTCATTTTTAAAAAAATCAATATAATTTTAAACATCCTCCCATGTTTATATAAAATATTTTTTTATTAAAATAAATATTTTTACCTATTTTAATAAAATTATATTTTTTAATTTATACCGGTCGACCCACTGACCCTTAACCCCCACCCCCACCCCACCGGTTCAGTGACCGATCTGTTTTTTAGAACCTTGCTCTTTGGTGAAGATTAGATAATTAATTTGTAGGGATTAACAAAATTAGTTTGGTTAGTTATTTATAAATAACGTGTGCTTATTTTCCTGAAATACTCTCTCTTTAATTATTTACGTTTAAACTTTAAACTACTCTTGTGAAAATCTCTTTCTTAATATGTACTATCAATTGGAATATATAATTTAGGAGAAGAGTTAAAATTTGAGATATAAAGTGAATTAAATTCTGATATTTAGGACGAAAAAATGAACCTCCTCGTCCATTCTTATATTTAGAATTGAAGAGAGTATTAACATGTGTATATATAACGTGTTTTTTTTTCCTCACCCCAAAATTTGTGTATAGCTGCTACATTATGTTCTTCATGCAGTGAGATTGAGTTCGATATATGGACTCATGTCTATATGTCAGATTGATGGTAACAACTTATTTATTTACTTGTACAAGTCATGTTGGATTTCAATATTTGTCTTATTCTCCTAAATTAATAAATGCAAAATTTAAGCTAGGCTCAAGGGATCTAGAACCATTAATAGTCTTGGATAACAGTATAACTTCAGTAAAATGATATCCCATTTCTCTCTCTTATTGTTGTACCAACGCAAATACACGATTAACATGAGGGAAAGGATCGATCAACATAATCTGAGACTTAACTAAGGAAAATCTATCACTTAATCCTTTCAAGAAACATATATCATAATCTTGTTCTAAATGCCTTTTATATGTGTCAAGAATACCACAAGAGCATTTTGGCAAACAAGTGCAACAAAGCATAGGTCTTATCGTTAAGTATTCATCCCAGAGAACTTTCAACTTTGTAAAAAAATCACTTATAGGGAGTTCGCCTTGCTTCAAAGCCTGGATTTCTTTTTGTAGATCGGCCAGCTGAAAGACATCGTTCTACGAAAACCTTGCATGTAAATCTTCCCAAACATTGCTGGCTTTATCAATCCAGAGTATGCTCTGCGCAATAGAAGCGAGATCAAGCGATTTAACTATGAAAGAACCATCATATTGCAGCGCTCCCAAGCGGATATAACGGATCGAAGCGCTAGTGCCGGAATCAATTGATTAACAAAGCTGGATCTTGTTTTTGACGGTAATGCCATTTGCATGGCTCGAGCCCACAGTGATAGTTCGGACAGGTGAGCATCAACAAGACAAGAATCAGAGATGGATTCTCATACACATGTAAGTAATACGGGTTGGCAATCCATTAACGAAGATCGAGGTTGAGATAGATGTGAAGCGTCGATCAAAGTTTCGATGAAAGAAGTCTTTGCTCGCCATTTAGAAACAAAAATGACGTATGGCGCTGAGAGATGAAGGAAGAGTAAATCAAAAGTTGATTGAATGGGAAATACGTCTTTGTAGAGGTCAGTGAACAGGTGAAATTGTAGAGGAAAAAGGAAAAGCAACTCTGCAATGCCAGTATTGAGTAATGGCAGAAGTAAGAGAAATGGAAAAAAAATTGAGAAGAAAACAGGATGTCAAAGACTATCCCACTCTGATACCATATTAGGGAGCAGAAAGAATAGAAAGTGAAGAATATGATCTATTATTGATAATCGAAATGAATCGGTAAATGTCTTTATATAGATTTACATAAATCACCATATGTACAAGACTATTCACAAAAACTAATTCTAGTAGTTTTCAACTAACTAAACTAGTAACTGATAGTTTATGTTTCCGACTAACTAAACTAGTAACAAAAAACAGTTATGCTAAACAATATACACTCTTACTCTATTAGTGTATGTGTAATACCCCGGATTAAGAATAGGAATAATAATAATAATAATAATAATAATAATAATAATAATAATAATAATAATAATAATAGATTAAAATAATAAAATAATAATAATATATCAAATCTAGAAATTATAATGTTTGTAATGTAATTTATTAATTGGCATTAATTAAATAGCCCAGCCCATAGATAAAACCCTAGATGTTAATTATAAACTTAGGTTTAGCCGCCTAAACCTAGAAAACGCTCGACTCTTTTTCTCTCGACTCTTTTCTCATTACGGCATCCTCCTCCCGCACTCTTATCAAAGCGTTTTTCTAGAAGGCTAGCAAAGACGGAGACCAGGTAATCCTAATCCCCATAAGTCTTAGGTTCATGTAATCCTAATCCCCATATAGTCTTAGGTTCATGTAATCCTAATCCCCATATAGTTTAGGAATTAAGTATGAAATTCCTAACTCCCATATAGCGTAGGCTAATTCATATTATATGTAACCCTAATTCCCATAAGTCTTAGGTTCATATAATCCAAATCCCTAGAATAATTTTTTCGGTTCCTTAATTGCTTCCCGTCCTTACGTCTCGTGTTTTTTTTTTCGCTCTTTAACCGTGGGTATATTTTCTGGTTTCGAATCGATCCGAGATCTTAGGTTCAGGTTCGATTGTGTTGTCCGCTGTGTTTGTTTTGTCATATTCGATATACTTTGAAAATTGAAGAATACAAGGTTATCTATTCCTCTTGGTTTTATTCAATGGCCCATTAGATATCTCAAAATCTGTGTCTTTTTCTTCGCGTGGGTCCCACTTTGCCATTTTAATTCCCTTTGTTTGACCTTTTGACCAATTCATATATTGTCTAAGATTACATGATTCCATATATTGGCCTTCTTGAATTGCGTGATGAATTTTTGCAAAGCCTTTACTCTTGAATATACATTCCTACGTAGTACTTTGGATTGCTTCGGTTTCGTAATTGGATCATACATATATCCTTTCATATATATAATACCTTCATGTTTGCTCTGTGCGTTTTTCAATTTGGATTGAAATCTATAAGTGCCTTTCATTAATATATATTTATGTGTGTTTAAAATAATTAAAATCGTGGGAGGATAGCTTTGGGTTGGTACCTCCCAAAGTGATGAACACAACCTTTAGGCTTTATGCCCCCGATATGTATTGATGTGAACCAATTATATCCGTTCTTCCCAAAGTGGTGTTTGGCAGGTTTCCGGGACACTAGTAGCAACTTTGGGAAGAGATGTACACATTAGGACGAAATCTTTTATGGCCAATTTGATGATTTGTGACTAGCAGGTTTCAGTCACGGGGTAGGCTGGCGAGTTTCGGGTCTACCATGGTTCTCCTCCTACTAAACGGTGTAGCGGGGTTCCCGGGTCTAAATTAATTTAAGATGATAAAGAATGATATTTGGTGTAAATTCTATATGATTATTTTATTTGATTTAATTAAGGTATTTGAGCCACTTAAATCCTATTTTATTGGGATTATCAGCGTTGCTGATTTTGTGTATTATGGGGCTGCGACGATCCTTCGGGGAGCGGACTTTGATGAACCGAGTTCTCGAGGTTGGGGCTAGCATGAGAAGTGAGGAAGCACCTTCAGTTTATTTTGTTTTATTTTATTTTATTTGTTATGAATGAAATACAGTTCTGTTTAAGTTTGGATTTACGTATTGTAATAAGTAGCATTGCACTTGTCCCAGTACAAGTGCGGCGTAACACTTCCCAATGATGTTTACTGTGGAATTCAGTAACTATTTATTAAAATCATTGAGATTTATGTTATTATAACTGTTAAGAAATTGGGGGTGTTACAAAATGGTATCAGAGCCTAAGGTTCTCCTTAGCTCCGCTTTTGATACGAACTCAGGGATCAAAGATCCTAGAGGTCAAAAGAAATAAACTAATAAAAAAAATTAAATGGTAATAATAATAGTAATAAATGAATAAATAAATTTTAAATGTGAGAGATGGGTAGTGAAGGGTTATTCTCTTGTTTTTCTTTTGATTTATTTCCTTGAAATTATGATAATTGTATATTTAAAATTATTTCGAGACTTGTTATGTGATTATTTTTAACATGTGAATTTTATTTAAGTTTCGAGGACGAAACTTATTTTAAGGAGGGTAGTTTGTAATACCCCGGATTAAGAATAAGAATAATAATAATAATAGATTAAAATAATAAAATAATAATAATATATCAAATCTAGAAATTATAATGTTTGTAATGTAATTTATTAATTGGCATTAATTAAATAGCCCAGCCCATAGCTAAAACCCTAGATGTTAATTATAAACTTAGGTTTAGCCGTCTAAACCTAGAAAACGCTCGACTCTTTTCTCTGTTACGGCATCCTCCTCCCGCACTCTTATCAAAGCGTTTTTCTAGAAGGCTAGCAAAGACGGAGACCAGGTAATCCTAATCCCCATAAGACTTAGGTTCATGTAATCCTAATCCCCATATAGTTTAGGAATTAAGTATGAAATTCCTAACTCCCATATAGCGTAGGCTAATTCATATTATATGTAACCCTAATTCCCATAAGTCTTAGGTTCATATAATCCAAATCCCTAGAATAATTTTTTCGGTTCCTTAATTGCTTCCCGTCCTTACGTCTCGTGTTTTTTTTTTCGCTCTTTAACCGTGGGTATATTTTCTGGTTTCGAATCGATCCGAGATCTTAGGTTCAGGTTCGATTGTGTTGTCCTGACCTTTTGACCAATTCATATATTGTCTAAGATTACATGATTCCATATATTGGCCTTCTTGAATTGCGTGATGAATTTTTTTGCAAAGCCTTTACTCTTGAATATACATTCCTGTACGTAGTACTTTGGATTGCTTCGGTTTTCGTAATTGGATCATACATATATCCTTTCATATATATAATACCTTCATGTTTGCTCTTTGCGTTTTTCAATTTGGATTGAAATCTATAAGTGCCTTTCATTAATATATATTTATGTGTGTTTAAAATAATTAAAATCGTGGGAGGATAGCTTTGGGTTGGTACCTCCCAAAGTGATGAACACAACCTTTAGGCTTTATGCCCCCGATATGTATTGATGTGAACCAATTATGTCCGTTCTTCCCAAAGTGGTGTTTGGCAGGTTTCCGGGACACTAGTAGCAACTTTGGGAAGAGATGTACACATTAGGGCGAAATCTTTTATGGCCAATTTGATGATTTGTGACTAGCGAGGTTTCACGGGTCTAAATTAATTTAAGATGATAAAGAATGATATTTGGTGTAAATTCTATATGATTATTTTATTTGATTTAATTAAGGTATTTGAGCCACTTAAATCCTATTTTATTGGGATTATCAGCGTTGCTGATTTTGTGTATTATGGGCTGCGACGATCCTTCGGGGGAGCAGACTTTCAGTGAACCAGGTTCTCGAGGTTGGGGCTAGCATGAGAAGTGAGGAAGCACCTTCAGTTTATTTTGTTTTATTTTATTTTATTTGTTATGAATGAAATACAGTTCTGTTTAAGTTTGGATTTACGTATTGTAATAAGTAGCCTTGCACTTGTCCCAGTACAAGTGCGGCGGTAACACTTCCCAATGATGTTTACTGTGGAATTCAGTAACTATTTATTAAAATCATTGAGATTTATGTTATTATAACTGTTAAGAAATTGGGGGTGTTACAAAATGGTATCAGAGCCTAAGGTTCTCCTTAGCTCCGCTTTTGATACGAACTCAGGGATCAAAGATCCTAGAGGTCAAAAGAAATAAACTAATAAAAAAAATTAAATGGTAATAATAATAGTAATAAATGAATAAATAAATTTTAAATGTGAGAGATGGGTAGTGAAGGGTTATTCTCTTGTTTTCTTTTGATTTATTTCCTTGAAATTATGATAATTGTATATTTAAAATTATTTGAGACTTGTTATGTGATTATTATTAACATGTGAATTTTATTTAAGTTTCGAGGACGAAACTTATTTTAAGGAGGGTAGTTTGTAATACCCCGGATTAAGAATAGGAATAATAATAATAATAATAGATTAAAATAATAAAATAATAATAATATATCAAATCTAGAAATTATAATGTTTGTAATGTAATTTATTAATTGGCATTAATTAAATAGCCCGACCCATAGCTAAAACCCTAGATGTTAATTATAAACTTAGGTTTAGCCGTCTAAACCTAAAACGCTCGACTCTTTTCTGTTACGGCATCCTCCTCCCGCACTCTTATCAAAGCGTTTTTCTAGAAGGCTAGCAAAGACGGAGACCGAGTAATCCTAATCCCCATAAGACTTAGGTTCATGTAATCCTAATCCCATATAGTTTAGGAATTAAGTATGAAATTCCTAACTCCCATATAGCGTAGGCTAATTCATATTATATGTAACCCTAATTCCCATAAGTCTTAGGTTCATATAATCCAAATCCCTAGAATAATTTTTCGGTTCCTTAATTGCTTCCCAGTCCTTACGTCTCGTGTTTTTTTCGCTCTTTAACCGTGGGTATATTTTACGGTTTCGAATCGATCCGAGATCTTAGGTTCGAGTTCGATTGTGTTGTCCATTGTGTTTGTTTTGTCATATTCGATATACTTTGAAAATTGAAGAATACAAGGTTATCTATTCCTCTTGGTTTTATTCAATGGCCCATTAGATATCTCAAAATCGTGTCTTTTTCTTCGCGTGGGTCCCACTTTGCCATTTTAATTCCCTTTGTTTGACCTTTTGACCAATTCATATATTGTCTAAGATTACATGATTCCATATATTGGCCTTCTTGAATTGCGTGATGAATTTTTGCAAAGCCTTTACTCTTGAATATACATTCTGTACGTAGTACTTTGGATTGCTTCGGTTTTCGTAATTGGATCATACATATATCCTTTCATATATATAATACCTTCATGTTTGCTACGTGCGTTTTCAATTTGGATTGAAATCTATAAGTGCCTTTCATTAATATATATTTATGTGTGTTTAAAATAATTAAAATCGTGGGAGGATAGCTTTGGGTTGGTACCTCCCAAAGTGATGAACACAACCTTTAGGCTTTATGCCCCCGATATGTATTGATGTGAACCAATTATGTCCGTTCTTCCCAAAGTGGTGTTTGGCAGGTTTCCGGGACACTAGTAGCAACTTTGGGAAGAGATGTACACATTAGGGCGAAATCTTTTATGGCCAATTTGATGATTTGTGACTAGCGAGGTTTCAGTCACGGGGTAGGCTAGCGGAGTTTAGGGTCTACCATGGTTCTCCTCCTACTAAACAGACTGGCAGGGTTTCCCGGGTCTAAATTAATTTAAGATGATAAAGAATGATATTTGGTGTAAATTCTATATGATTATTTTATTTGATTTAATTAAGGTATTTGAGCCACTTAAATCCTATTTTATTGGGATTATCAGCGTTGCTGATTTTGTGTATTATGGGTGCACGACGATCCTTCGGGAGAGCGGACTTTGATGAACCGAGGTTCTCGAGGTTGGGGCTAGCATGAGAAGTGAGGAAGCACCTTCAGTTTATTTTGTTTTATTTTATTTTATTTGTTATGAATGAAATACAGTTCTGTTTAAGTTTGGATTTACGTATTGTAATAAGTAGCCTTGCACTTGTCCCAGTACAAGTGCGGCGGTAACACTTCCCAATGATGTTTACTGTGGAATTCGATAACTATTTATTAAAATCATTGAGATTTATGTTATTATAAGCTGTTAAGAAATTGGGGTGTTACAAAATGGTATCGAGCCTAAGGTTCTCCTTAGCTCCGCTTTGATACGAACTCAGGGATCAAAGATCCTAGAGGTCAAAAGAAATAAACTAATAAAAAAAATTAAATGGTAATAATAATAGTAATAAATGAATAAATAAATTTTAAATGTGAGAGATGGGTAGTGAAGGGTTATTCTCTTGTTTTTCTTTTGATTTATTTCCTTGAAATTATGATAATTGTATATTTAAAATTATTTCGAGACTTGTTATGTGATTATTATTAACATGTGAATTTTATTTAAGTTTCGAGGACGAAACTTATTTTAAGGAGGGTAGTTTGTAATACCCCGGATTAAGAATAGGAATAATAATAATAATAATAGATTAAAATAATAAAATAATAATAATATATCAAATCTAGAAATTATAATGTTTGTAATGTAATTTATTAATTGGCATTAATTAAATAGCCCAGCCCATAGCTAAAACCCTAGATGTTAATTATAAACTTAGGTTTAGCCGTCTAAACCTAGAAAACGCTCGACTCTTTTCTGTTACGGCATCCTCCTCCCGCACTCTTATCAAAGCGTTTTTCTAGAAGGCTAGCAAAGACGGAGACCGAGGTAATCCTAATCCCCATAAGACTTAGGTTCATGTAATCCTAATCCCATATAGTTTAGGAATTAAGTATGAAATTCCTAACTCCCATATAGCGTAGGCTAATTCATATTATATGTAACCCTAATTCCCATAAGTCTTAGGTTCATATAATCCAAATCCCTAGAATAATTTTTTCGGTTCCTTAATTGCTTCCCGTCCTTACGTCTCGTGTTTTTTTTTTTTCGCTCTTTAACCGTGGGTATATTTTACGGTTTCGAATCGATCAGAGATCTTAGGTTCGGGTTCGATTGTGTTGTCCATTGTGTTTGTTTTGTCATATTCGATATACTTTGAAAATTGAAGAATACAAGGTTATCTATTCCTCTTGGTTTTATTCAATGGCCCATTAGATATCTCAAAATCATGTCTTTTTCTTCGCGTGGGTCCCACTTTGCCATTTTAATTCCCTTTGTTTGACCTTTTGACCAATTCATATATTGTCTAAGATTACATGATTCCATATATTGGCCTTCTTGAATTGCGTGATGAATTTTTGCAAAGCCTTTACTCTTGAATATACATTCTGTACGTAGTACTTTGGATTGCTTCGGTTTTCGTAATTGGATCATACATATATCCTTTCATATATATAATACCTTCATGTTTGCTCTGTGCGTTTTTCAATTTGGATTGAAATCTATAAGTGCCTTTCATTAATATATATTTATGTGTGTTTAAAATAATTAAAATCGTGGGAGGATAGCTTTGGGTTGGTACCTCCCAAAGTGATGAACACAACCTTTAGGCTTTATGCCCCCGATATGTATTGATGTGAACCAATTATGTCCGTTCTTCCCAAAGTGGTGTTTGGCAGGTTTCCGGGACACTAGTAGCAACTTTGGGAAGAGATGTACACATTAGGACGAAATCTTTTATGGCCAATTTGATGATTTGTGACTAGCAGGTTTCCAGGTCACAGGGTAGGCGGCGGGTTTAGGGTCTACCATGGTTCTCCTCCTACTAAACGGTGGCGGGGTTCCCGGGTCTAAATTAATTTAAGATGATAAAGAATGATATTTGGTGTAAATTCTATATGATTATTTTATTTGATTTAATTAAGGTATTTGAGCCACTTAAATCCTATTTTATTGGGATTATCTGCGTTGCTGATTTTGTGTATTATGGGCTGCAACGATCCTTCGGGGGAGCAGACTTTCAGTGAAGCAGGTTCTCGAGGTTGGGGCTAGCATGAGAAGTGAGGAAGCACCTTCAGTTTATTTTGTTTTATTTTATTTTATTTGTTATGAATGAAATACAGTTCTGTTTAAGTTTGGATTTACGTATTGTAATAAGTAGCCTTGCACTTGTCCCAGTACAAGTGCGGCGGTAACACTTACCAATGATGTTTACTGTGGAATTCAGTAACTATTTATTAAAATCATTGAGATTTATGTTATTATAACTGTTAAGAAATTGGGGAGGGATCAAAGATCCTAGAGGTCAAAAGAAATAAACTAATAAAAAAAATTAAATGGTAATAATAATAGTAATAAATGAATAAATAAATTTTAAATGTGAGAGATGGGTAGTGAAGGGTTATTCTCTTGTTTTTCTTTTGATTTATTTCCTTGAAATTATGATAATTGTATATTTAAAATTATTTCGAGACTTGTTATGTGATTATTATTAACATGTGAATTTTATTTAAGTTTCGAGACGAAACTTATTTTAAGGAGGGTAGTTTGTAATACCCCGGATTAAGAATAGGAATAATAATAATAATAATAGATTAAAATAATAAAATAATAATAATATATCAAATCTAGAAATTATAATGTTTGTAATGTAATTTATTAATTGGCATTAATTAAATAGCCCAGCCCATAGCTAAAACCCTAGATGTTAATTATAAACTTAGGTTTAGCCGTCTAAACCTAGAAAACGCTCGACTCTTTTCTGTTACGGCATCCTCCTCCCGCACTCTTATCAAGCGTTTTTCTAGAAGGCTAGCAAAGACGGAGACCGAGTAATCCTAATCCCCATAAGACTTAGGTTCATGTAATCCTAATCCCCATATAGTTTAGGAATTAAGTATGAAATTCCTAACTCCCATATAGCGTAGGCTAATTCATATTATATGTAACCCTAATTCCCATAAGTCTTAGGTTCATATAATCCAAATCCCTAGAATAATTTTTTCGGTTCCTTAATTGCTTCGCGTCCTTACGTCTCATGTTTTTTTTTCGCTCTTTAACCGTGGGTATATTTTCTGGTTTCGAATCGATCCGAGATCTTAGGTTCAGGTTCGATTGTGTTGTCCGCTGTGTTTGTTTTGTCATATTCGATATACTTTGAAAATTGAAGAATACAAGGTTATCTATTCCTCTTGGTTTTATTCAATGGCCCATTAGATATTTCAAAATCTGTGTCTTTTTCTTCGCGTGGGTCCCACTTTGCCATTTTAATTCCCTTTGTTTGACCTTTTGACCAATTCATATATTGTCTAAGATTACATGATTCCATATATTGGCCTTCTTGAATTGCGTGATGAATTTTTTTGCAAAGCCTTTACTCTTGAATATACATTCCTGTACGTAGTACTTTGGATTGCTTCGGTTTTCGTAATTGGATCATACATATATCCTTTCATATATATAATACCTTCATGTTTGCTCGTCGTTTTCAATTTGGATTGAAATCTATAAGTGCCTTTCATTAATATATATTTATGTGTGTTTAAAATAATTAAAATCGTGGGAGGATAGCTTTGGGTTGGTACCTCCCAAAGTGATGAACACAACCTTTAGGCTTTATGCCCCCGATATGTATTGATGTGAACCCATTATATCTGTTCTTCCCAAAGTGGTGTTTGGCAGGTTTCCGAGACACTAGTAGCAACTTTGGGAAGAGATGTGCACATTAGGACGAAATGTTTTATGGCCAATTTGATGATTTGTGACTAGCAGGTTTCCGGGTCACAGGGTAGACTGGCAGGTTTCCGGGTCTACCATGGTTCTCCTCCTACTAAACAGACTGGTAGGGTTTCCCGGGTTTAAATTAATTTAAGATGATAAAGAATTATATTTGGTGTAAATTCTATATGATTATTTTATTTGATTTAATTAAGGTATTTGAGCCACTTAAATCCAATTTTATTGGGATTATCATTGTTGCTGATTTTGTGTATTATGGTGCGACGATTCTTCGGGAGAGCAGACTTTCAGTGAAGCAGGTTCTTGAGGTTGGGGCTAGCATGAGAAGTGAGGAAGCACCTTCAGTTTATTTTATTTTATTTGTTATGAATAAAATACAGTTTTGTTTAAGTTTGGATTTACGTATTGTAATAAGTAGCCTTGCACTTGTCCCAGTACAAGTGCGGCGGTAACACTTCCCAATGATGTTTACTGTGGAATTCAGTAACTATTTATTAAAATAATTGAGATTTATGTTATAACTGTTAAGAAATTGGGGGTGTTACAGTATGTGTATTTTTTTTTCTTTAGATAAGTGATGAAAAGGTGAAATTTTTAAATCCAATTATTGTAAACGTACATTTTCTTTGGACGTGGCTTCTCTCTGTTGCTTTTAACCTTCACTGCCATCCTTTGCTCAAAACGACGGCGTTTTATTCCCTTTTAGATTATATCTCAGCCTTTCATTGATGTTAATCTAAGCCGTTGATTGTTGGGTGGCTTCTGTTTGTAGAGATGGAACCCATCGACTTTCAGTGAATGCTGAAGGCAACCTAAAACCTCCAAGCCTAATCTTTTTGGCATTGTACTCCCTCACTGGTCCATCCTGGCAACAGACGACAATCGCTATTGTGGCGCCAATTTCTCTACGGAAAGGAAAGAGGATTGCTGCTTGTGACGCCAATCGCTTCAATTGTGTTTGTTCCAATTTTCTTATGGCGAAGGATAGTTGCCTTGCTCGTGTTGTTGCTGGCATTGTAGTTGGCGGCGCTGTAGGTATTTTATTTTATTTCCTTTGCTTTTACGCATAATCATTTTGATTTTTTCGCTTCATTGCTTTACTATTTTGCTGAGCTTTTTATTCATCTTCTTTGAAGCTTTATGCTCCATCTAGTTATGTGTCAACTTTTAATTGATTTGAATTATTATTTTTTGGTTTTTAAATAAATTCATGCAACTTGTTTTCTAGAGTTGTTTTTGTCATCGAGGATATTGCTAACATAGTGTAAACTTACTTGCATAAACTATGATTAATTTTCTTTTGTTGGTATAAATATCGAACTTAGAATGTTCGAATTAATCTACCAATTTTATGTCTGAATTGATTTTTTTAGTCATTTATCCCTATGCTCTGGCAATTTTAAGGCTTTTAGTTGAGTATCTTTAATTCTTGTTGATGTCTAGGTAAGATGTGCTTGAGATTTTTTTCCCCATAGGTAAGATGTGCCTGCTAATGGACTACGTTTTTGGTTTTTCTTGTGTTTCATTCTACTGAGATTTTGGCCTTGACAGAATTCATTGATACCTTTGAAATGATCTCTTTTCTATTTGGACCCATGACTTATTTGATGTCTCCATGAATGTGCTATCAGATATGTCTTTTCCTGTATCCTCCATTGGTGTGAGATCTTGCCTAATTGAGGTTACACTTCTGAGTTGTGAGTTGGGACATACGGTATGC
This sequence comes from Acacia pycnantha, assembly GCA_025563575.1. Classification (NCBI taxonomy): domain Eukaryota; kingdom Viridiplantae; phylum Streptophyta; class Magnoliopsida; order Fabales; family Fabaceae; genus Acacia; species Acacia pycnantha. The sequence continues at coordinate 1,450,539 of JAMWYP010000169.1, read as the reverse complement.
CATGTGATTGTACTCAAAGCATGCATTTGTGATTTCCAGTTTTCTTTTCCTTATAGATGAGTCCTATTCTTGTTGAGCTATGTGCCTTTGCTGTTTTGGTGTTGTCTTTGCATTGGATGCTCGACAAGAGAAAGTAATGGTGTTGTTTCTATCAGTAGCTTCAGTATGGTGCTACTTTATGGAATAAAAACTTCATGTTGTAATACATAGTAACATATAACAATTGGCATACTTGATTTCTTCAGCATGTAAGAGCCAAACAACAAATCTCATGTGTGATGAAAGATATACTACAAAGATCTTCTTGTAGCACCAGATATTGAATTGAGCCTTCTTGAACTAAATATAGGTTGCACAGTTGAGGAATCTTTGTTAAATTTTATTCCTTCAGTTAGATTGGTTTGTACACAGACCAGTCAGTCTACACATATGTTTGGCTTGATTGTTTTATCAACTTGACCTTTGCTGTTTTGAGATCCCAAATATGAAAGCTACTGCTTATGTATTAGAAACAAACTAAATTGTATAGAACCTTTATTTTGTAAAACTGATTAAGTCAGTTCTATTTGATTTTGGTCCAAATCATCATACAAAACCGAAGATATGAATAATCCTAATTGTCAAAGACCAGGAATTTATAGAACATAATTTTTCCCCCTCATTGCAAGACCAAATCAGTTGTATCTCCATTTGGGTCATTTCCATCATGGTTCTTGCAATTGTATCTATTGAATCACACTGTATTGGGAGTTAAAAATCAAGTCCTTCCTTAATGTTCTTGTTTGGCTGGTTTTTATTAATAATGCGTGTTGCAGGTACCATGAGTTCTAAAATTAGGCATATTGGATAGACCACACTGGGAAGTGCTGCAGTATGTGTATTTGAAAATACAAATCAGAGAAAGATAAATAAGACTGAAACTTGTTATGTGATTGTTTGTTAACTTTGTTTCATAATAGATTACACATATATTGAGCAATCTTGACCAAAAAATATAGCCAACTCAAACTACATCAATCGAGAAGACATGAGAAGCCAGAAGAACAAAATAAAGACTTCATGTACAAAATGAGCCTGCTTGACCAAAATAGAGGACAGACCAAAGAAGTACAAAATGAGTCTGCTTGAGCAAAATAGAGAGCAGCCCAAAGGAAGTCATAAGCTATACAAAAGAGCTGAACAAAATAAGGCGGACTGGAGGCTTCATGTAGGAGGATCAAAGTCAATCATTGAATTTGTATTTGTAACACAATGCAACTTTGTAGTGTTAGTGAATATATATTGATAGTCTTGAATTTGTCCACTAGTGTAATATGAGACAATGCTATGTAAATAATTTCATATTTCAATATAAGAGACTAATTTGTTTTCTTTCATTATCATTACTCTTTATACTTACCAACATTATATGTTTAGCTAAAATCCAATGCTTCAAGTGATGTAAAGTTGTAGTCAAGTGGTGCCTGTAATAAAAAAAAGTAAAATAAAATAAATCTCTCAATAAATAAAACAAACTGATTGAGGATACTATTCAACATCCACTAGTGCAAAAAAGGCTTTTAAGACCGGACGAAACAGGTACATTAGGACCGGACCCACGACCAGTCTTGTTCCAGGCGGTATTAAAAGTCGACCTTTAAGACCGGACTTTTACACGGTCTTAAAGAGTTTCTTTAAGACCGGACATTTTAAACATCCGGTCTTAAAAGTGTTTCAAAATAATAAAAAAAAACAAAAACTCAAATGAAACAATCGGTCCCAAATCACCGGATCGGCAACATTTTGAATGTCCCTCCGTCATCAACGACGGAGAACCAAGAGAAGATTGGAAGCAGCAACAACAAGAAGAAAAACAAAAAGATGATTACAAAGTCCGAAATAAACAAAAATAACAAGAAAGAAATCATTCACCATGAAAATCGAATTTGAAGTCCGGATCTACAAAAAAATCACAAGCTTAAAGCAACCAAATCGAGCGAGGATCCTCTTGTCGGTGCTAGCAAAGCTTCTAGCAACCAAAATCGAAATCCGAGATCGAGCAGGAGCGGTCAATGTAGGAAATAAACAAACTTAAGCAAGAAGATATCCGAGTTTGATTTCAAACCGGATCTATACGAAGGCGGCGTGGAAGGACCCATAGATCGAAGAGGAAGGAGCCGCCGTCGTCCGAAATCCTCAAAGTAGTACGCTTTCGTTTGCCGAGGATTAGAGTCGACGCCATCGCAAAACCCTCGAAGCATCTCACCGCCAACGTTGCCAATGATTTGATTGTGCGACTCTTATGATGACTTACGAAGATTGCGAGTAGGTTAGAGGAAGAGGATGACATTCTTGTTGAGGATTTTCCCGTGAGGCTCTTGGGATACTCGTTGAATCTATAACTAAGAAAATGTTATATCACCAAGAAGACAAAGCAAACTCACGGACTTAACAGGAGTACTTTTAAGACCGTCTGTTTGAAACAAATAGGTCTTAAAAGTGTTCTATATAATTTTTTTTTTTTACACTTTTAAGACCGTCTGTTTCAAACAGACGGTTTATATATATATATATATATATATATATATATATATATATATATATATATATATATATATATATATATATATATATCTATATATATATATATATTTTTTTTTTACACTTTTAAGACCGTCTGTTTGAAACAGCCGGTCTTAAAAAGTACTTTTAAGACCGTCTATTTGAAACAAATGGTCTTAAAAGTGTTCTATATAATTTTTTTACACTTTTAAGACCGTCTGTTTCAAACAGACGGTTTTAAAAATTTTTAAGACCGTCTATTTGAAACAAATAGGCCTTAAAAGTGTTCTATTTATTTAATTAGTTAGCGTATACGATTATACTGTGCAATTATCTTAATTAAGTTGTTAGAGAGATTTTAGGAATTAAGTTAGCGAGATCAAGGTTTTTTGAATTTCGTAATTAAATTCCTGATTGTAATCATCTTAATTAAGTTGTTAGAGAGATTTTAGGAATAAAGTTAGCAGATCATGATTTTTTGAATTTCGTAATTAAATTCTTGATTGTAATCATCTTAATTAAGATGTTAGAGAGATTTTAGGAATTAAGTTAGCAGATCATGGTTTTATGAATTTCGTAATATATTCCTGATTGTAATCCCTAAATTATAAGAACTGCCTAGGTTTATTTACTTATTAGCATCTGTATATAATTTCAATTAAGCGAAGGAATAAATCATCGCATTCTCGGACTTGATCAGCGTCTTCTCACAATATTTACGAAATTGCCACGGTCATACTTTTAAGACCGGATATTTTTTAGCTCTTGTCTTAAAAGTGTTCTATATATTTACAAAATTGCCACGGTCATACTTTTAAGACCGGGTCTTTATAGTCCGGTCTTAAAAGTGTTCTATATATTTACGAAAGTGCCACCTGGTCATATTTTTAAGATCGGATCTTTTATAATCCGGTCCAAAAGTTCTTTATATTTACGAAACTGCCACTATCATACTTTTAAGACCTGATTCTCTATAATCCGGTCTAAATGAGACGGTCTTAAAGCCCTTTTTTGCACTAGTGATCATATGACATACCATCAATAAATTCGTAAGAGTCATTTGACTTGATTGAGAGTTATCCAATATCATATTGTTATGTTGTACTGGAGTTGATGTCTCAGATTCTTGAAGTTGATTATGGTGTCCCTGAAACAGATTTAGAACGAAACGTTAAATATGTAATAAGCATTAAGCATCTTTAAAAAAAATAATTGATCAAAAGTATACATGTAAAGCTTGTTTAGGCTTTTTAGAGGCTTTTGTTATTCCTCTTCGTCTGATTTCAAGACAACTCTTTATTCGTTTGCTTATCTTTCTACCATATCTCTTTTTGAAGCCAACAACTTTCTCACCACCATTATCGCCATCATGATTCCCCACACCATTCTCATCACCTTTACCATCATCTAATAAGTATTTTATCTGAAGTTTGGTCACTTTTTTGCTCAGTTCCAAGACAACTTCATGAACAAGCGAGAATGCCTCTAAACTTTTTGATGCATCATTAGCTAATTTAACAAGTAAAGGGCATAATTGTCTATATCAATTTGAACTCTGAAGTTTAGGATCAACTTCAATTTGTTTCCCTTGATATCGTAGACTATATCACATCGTGCTTCTCTTGTCCACCTTTTACTATATATTTCTGAGGGAGTAATTTGACATCACGTTCATTTTATACTCTCCATGCATGACAACATAATATGCCAACTCGTTCAAACTTTTTGCAACTGTAAGTTATTGTCTTCGTTGAAGGATCAAATGTCAAACTATGCTCTCGTTTACTTCCATCCATAGTGATCACATAATCAAACATGGTGACACTATCCTCCACATCCATGATCATCTTTCCTTCTTTCCTCTCTTTTATACGTGTAGCATCGTGTAGATCAAATTGCTGTTGGACGAACAAGTTAAAAATAGGTCGAGTATATACATCAGAAAGCTGACGAAGCATACTTGAACTTTGTAATATCAACCTTGGCAACTTGTTAAGTGCCTCAAAATAACTTTTCAATTCTTTATAACGCTTACCCTCTAGAGCTTGTTCAAATTGTTGGATGAATCGATTGATATCCAATTTAGCATGGGTGCAACTTTTGACAGATGCATTGACACTTTCGCTAATTTGTGTGCTTCTCATGCCAAGTGTCCTTGAGTTCTTCATATAGCATATTGCCCATTTCTCTTTATTTGGTACATAGACATCAACCACGAGTTTTTTGCCATATCTTGTTGTGATAATAATGTTTGCCAAGCTTGCTCAAACTCGACTTCATCCCAACAATGATACATGCAATGGTTGAAACCACTAACCATTGAGCTTGGAAGGTGCTTCATTGCAATTTTTGAAAAATGCCAAGTGCACAAGGTATGCTTTACCTCTGGCATCACTTCTTGCAATGCACGTGACATAGTAGCATCTTGGTCGGTAAACATAGTTAGTGGCCTTGCATTTTTGTGTGCGCACAAAAAAGTCTCAAAGAGCCATTTGAAACTCTCAACAGTCTCATCATATAACAATGTCACTCCAAATATTACCCCCCTTTGTAATGGTTAAAGCCGAGAAGATTGCAAGAGGTCTATGGTCGCGATTTGTGCAATAAGTTGTATTAAGTGAAATTACTTCACCAAAGCAAGCATAGTCAACCAACATGCGTGCATTAGCCCAAAATACATTTGTCACTTGATCCTCTTAATCCATTTGGTGAGCATGAAAAAAAGATGGATTTTCTGCTAATTGACGCTCAAAATATCTGAAAACATCCTGATTTCCCGTATTTCTTGGCCCGTTGCCTTTTTGAATTAAGGTAATTCTTCACATCAACTCTTGCATATCCCAAATTGGTTCGACCTCCTGCATATTGGCTTTGCAAATTGAATGCTGATTTTTTACTAATCTCACTTTTCAACATTTTCTAATTCATATTGTTGAGTGGGTGTTAATTCTTGAAACGATGCAAAAAGATGAACAAATTTCAGGAGGTTGAAGAGGATGATTATGATCCAACAAAACTTCATTTATTTTGTACTTTCCATTTACTTCTTTAACTTTCATTTTTGCTTTGCAATCTGTTCTTGTGTCTTCTTTAGGCTTCCTAGTTTTCACATCACGAATGTCCTATTTCCTCACCCCTTCTTTACGACAAACATATAGATAAGAGGAATATTTTGACTTATCTTTTTTGCTCTTATTAAAGCTCTGTTCTCGAACACCAAAACCAATTCTTCTGCCATATTCCCTCCAAAATTCCCATGCTTCTTCTACATTGTTAAATTCAAGATCAAGTCTAGGAGTTGAGTTTATATCCATATGCAAAATTGAAAAATATGTACCCAATATAAATATAAACTCACAGCAAAATTGATATATTATGGAAAAAGTTAACTTTTCTTGTTAAACATGTCCCTTCTAAGAAACAATAATGTATACTTAAATTATAAATAAATTCACAACTAGAAAAAAAGATCCATTAGACCCAATATTCTATTAAAAAAAATGGCTTAAGATCACAATGCTTCAAAAGAATATATACAAAGAAGACAATATCCGTTAGACCCAAAAGTAACATTGATAAAACAACATTTATATAAAGTCAAAACTTTTCCATTTAAAAGAATATCCATTATCATCCACATTGAACATCCAAAGATCATCCACTTTGAATATTATCAAGTTAGATTACCAAATAAAAAAAAAAATCATGAATGTAAAAATTAAATGTAAAATATTATGGAAATTGCGGGTATTTGATAAAAGATTGTTATTTACTCATCAACCTTTGATCTACTCACAGGCCACACACCCTTGTTCTAGTCGTCGAAGCTTTTTCCCTCCAACTCCTGTGATTTTCCCGCGCTACTGCAGAAGGAAGAAAGGGACTGTGTGAACGATGCGCTGTCTGCTTGTCTTGAGCCAAACAAGTGAACGATGTGCTGTGCGTACAGAAATGAGGTGGAAAAATGAGAAATAAATGTCATTTGAAACGACGTCGTTCAAGAGCAAAAGGATGGCTGCGAAGGGTAATAGCAGCGGAGACAAGCCACGTCAAGTTTCTTTATATTAGTCAGAAGGAAATGGTGAGAATCTTCTCACTTCATGTTTTGTCTCTTTATATATACGAGACAAAGATAGATTCTCGTTTTCCTCTCATTAGCATTCCCATAGTTTGCGCTTTTCGCCTTTCCGTTACGTTATATACAATTTTCGCCAAAAAAATATATCCATTAATATTAAAGCCAACAAGATCATCTCGGTGAAAAACAAAAAACAGAAAAGGAATTGTAGCCATTTTAAGTATAAGAAACCAATGTTCATAATAAAGAAATCCATTATATGGTGGTCACACTTAACAAAAATGAAGTATGTGAATTAATACTCATGTCAAACGAGTTTTTACTAAGGTTTGGATTCTGTTTCTTCTCTTTCCCTCCCTCCCTCCTCCCCCCTCCCTCCCTCCCTCCCTCTCTCTCTCTCTCTCAATCTCAAGAAAGTGAAAATCACCTAAACAAAAGAACAACTTCAGTTGATGTTCTAGAACATTCATGAATTGTCTTTGGATTTGGATGAGGCGGTGAAGAAGACGAACAAGCAATAATTCCAAAGGCTCATAGTGAGGTCGAGGTTCAAATCGTATGCAAAATGATTCTTTTTTTCCTCTAGACCACTTGTCAGTATCTCGAGACTTGATCACAATTATTATTAGACTTGTTTTTATCAGCATAAGGTTTTGTAATTGGCTCATCTGTAGGGAATTCACCAGAAACGCGGAAGCGAATCGTACCGACACGATGGAGGAACATTTTAACCCTCATCGTTTTGATTACCTGGAAAGATGCAGCGATCTGAAAGCCTCTCCACGAACAGTCCAAGCTCGCTCGAATAGTCCAAGCTCGCTCTATGATCGATCTTCCAGACTATCTCTCGAGGGGGATAGGATGGTTGTGTGGGCAACCGTTCAGATGATGAACGTCTGCCTCTAGGGTTTGTTTCTGGTGAAAGCCTCCTTGTTTTGTCTGCCCTTCACAAGGAGGAGAAAGTAGGTTTATATACTACTACATCCAAGACCTAACCCTAATCCACATGGGCCATAGGGTTCTTGGGCTTGTAGTCTCACTAAAGCCTTATTGGGCTTAAGTGACTAAAGACCACATTAACCCAACAATCTCCCACTTGCTCTTTAAGGTACAAGCTTGGGATTGGGCTTAAGTGACTAAAGAGCACATTAGCCCAACAATCTCCCACTTGCTCTTTAAGGTACAAAATTGAGTTCGTAAACCCAAGACCATGTAGCCCATAAGCCATCATCATCTGATAATATACCCCATCCCTTATATCGAGCTAGCCTGGGGATCTACCATTTGTCATTTATCAAGGCTCATGATAATCTACAGAAGATCATCTAGTTCGGTGCTACTCCACTAAAAGCCCGAATGTGAACTCCAAGAATAATGACACTTATAACACAAATATGCATTACCCCTTTATAGAATGTCTATAATTTGATTGACCAGTTTTCTGTAACCCAATCAATTATTTATTTATTCCCTTGACTGTGATAGTTTCTCTAATGGATTACATGCACGGCGTTGTCTTCAATATCCAAGTACCGAAACATATCAAGGGGACATTTCCTATAAATTCCATGTTGTTTATCTCATAAACACTGATAACCGATAGTCTCAATCCCAAAATACCGAGTTATTGGCCGTCATATAGATCAAACCTCACCCTTTGGTAAATCAAAGAATGAAAACTATTCGACTACCTATTTAAAATAAACTCAGGATTAAGAGCAACTACATGACTATAGTTAGCTGGAGATTTGATTCCTTATGACAGAAAGAACAACCTTAATCAAATCTCTCCTTGATCCATTCCATGTAAGTATTAACTTACACCAATATTTTATAATGATTCGGACAAAACCATTTCATAAAATATTGCAGCCTAAATAAAGTGCCCAACTTAATTTAATAGCTGTGAACCTATTCATCAAATGTGAGAACCTATGACCATGTCCTCTATGAACGTATCCATATGATCATATACTCCACAATTGATCCAGACCTTAGAGTTTGTAAATAGTGTGCGAAATAAATGAAAACAGACCTCATTTATCAACATTCAGAAAAAAAAATGCAATGTCATAATGTCTTGCTCAAAAAGCACAAAATAACAAAGTGAATAACAACTTTCTAAAGCTATAGCAAATCTGGAATCCTCCTAAGACCCATAGATGAAACATGCCTCTCGAACACACGTTCAGGCAAACTCTTAGTAGAAGGGTTAGCAAGGTTCTCGTCTGATGCTATCTTTGCTACCACTCCGCCTCAGAAGAAGCTACATACTTAGCCTCTGTGGCAGAGTCAACCACACATGATTGTTTTACACTTCTCCAACAAATGTCACCGCCATTAAGGGTGTACACGTATCCCGAGGTGGACTTACTTGAGTCAATATCTCCTTGGAAATCTGAGTCCGTATAACCAATGGTTTCAAGACTCCCACTTGAATAGACCAACATATAATCTCTCGTTCTCCGTAGGTACTTGAGTATATGTTTAACCGCTACCCAGTGTTCCTCTCCAGGATCAGATTGGTACCGGCTTACTACTCCCACTGCATAGCATATATCTGGTCTGGTACAAAGCATAGCATACATGAGACAACCTACTGCTGAAGCATAAGGTATCCTACTCATACGTTCTCTCTTCTCAGGAGTTTTAGGAGATTGCTCCTTAGAGAGATGAATCCCATGCCTGAATTGGCTTCCCCGTGTCCTTCATATCAAAATGCTTGCTCACCCAGTTTTTATGCCCAACAATACCTCTGTATCATTTCCGATAAGGAGTATATCATCCACATAAAGTACCAGAAAAGATACCGCAATACCTTGGATCCTTTTATACACACACGGCTCATCAGGACTTTTCTCAAAACCATAAGACTCAGTGGCTTGATCAAATCTGATGTTCCATGATCTGGATGCTTGCTTAAGTCCATAAATGGACCTTTGCAACTTGCATACCATTTCCTCTTGCCCTTTGGCTATAAACCCTTTTGGTTGCTCCATATAGATTTCCTCTTCCAAATTTCCATTTAGAAAAGCAGTTTTGACATCCATTTGCCAAATCTCATAATCAAGATTTCTGCAACAACTAAGAGAATCCGGATGGACTTGAGCATGGCAACCGCGAAAAGGTTTCGTCATAATCCACACCTTCTTTTTGGGAGTACCCTTTCGCCACCAATCTAGCTTTGAAGGTTTCAACCTTCCCGTCCGATCCTCTCTTTCTCTTGTAAACCCACTTACACCCAATGGGTCTTACCCCTTTAGGTGCATCTACAAGAGACCAAACTGAGTTGGAATTCATAGAATCCATTTCACGATTCATAGCCTCAAGCCATTCCCGAGCATCAATATCTCCTAGTGCTTTGTCATAACTCGTGGGATCATCATCTTCATCAATGATGACATCCTGATTTGTCTCACCAACAAGAGATACCTTGCAGGTTTACGAATCAATCTCCCACTACGACTTTGTCGCACTTGATGTTGTGCATCTACAGGGGGTCCATATTATGTGGGTTAACAATTTCTAGATGAGGACCCTCATTAAGTGGATTAACTAATTCATGATTTTGTTCTTCCATAAGTTCATCATTATGCTGAACTTCAGTATGAACTTCATCATCATGCTGAACTTCTGGTACCTGAACTTCGGTACTAACTCGGTTCCTGTGTTTGTTCGGTATATTTTCCCTCTTTGAACAACCACAGGAATAAAAGCTAGAACCGCCTGAGGTTGCGGTGAAACTTGATCTGAGACTAGCTCATCAAGAATAACCTTACTCCTTGGCTTATAATTTGCCATATAGTCCTCCTCCAAGAAGGTAGCGTGAGTGCTCACTATGACTTTCTTTTCTTTTGGACTATAAAACAGCCAACCTCTGGTTCCTTTAGGATAGCCTATAAACATGCATACTTGAAGACGCGAGTCCATCTTATCTCGGTTTCTGTTGCAAGACATGTGCCGGAGCACCCCAAATCCGAATATGATTCATGGTGAGCTTACACCCTTTCCACAATTCTATTGGTGTCTTTGAAAACGACTTGGACGGAGCTAAGTTCAATAGATACATAGCAGCTTCTAAGGCATATCCCCAGAATGAGTTAGAAAGAGATGAATAACTGAGCATAGATCGTGTCATTTCTAAAAGGGTTCTATTTCTCCTTTCAGCAACTCCATTCTGCTCCTTGGAGAAGATAATTGTGAAACTATCCCCTCTTTGGTCGTAAGACCGAACTCTCCAGATAGGTATTCACCCCTCGATCGATCGAAGAGTCTTAATTTGAACACCAAGATGCTTTTCGCCTTAGCCTTGAACTCTTGGAATTTTCCAAAAGCTTCGGACTTGTGACGCATCAAGTACACATGTCCAAATCTAGAGTAATCATCGGTAAATGTGATGAAATATCGATACCCGCCTCGGCTTGGACATTTATTGGTCCACATACATCGCATGTACCGATTCCAGTGAAGTGTGGCACGTTCCCTTGGCCTTGAAAGATCTCTTGGTCATTTTACCCTCTAAACAAGATTCACATACAGGTATCGGTTCAAAGTTCAGGGATTTTAAAATCCCACTTTTGACCAAAACTTGTATCCTGTTGGAGTTAATATGACCCAATCTCAAATGCCAAAGATAAGTTTCATTGGAAACTTTTCTTTTCTTTGATGAATTAATATGCTCAACATCTCTTAATTCAACATGATTAACTTCACAGGGAACATGATTAAGGAAATAAAGACCATTAAACTTTACACCAGAACAAATAAAAGAAGATGAATTTCTTATTGAAACGAGGAATCAAACTGAATGTCAAACCATGTTTATACAAACAACTAACATAAATTAAATTCCTCTTAAAATCTGGAATAAATAAACAGTCTTCTAAAACCAAAGTTCGCAATTATCAAAAGATAAAACAACTTGTCCCACTGCTGCAGCAGATACAAGCTCCCAGCCCAAGCTTCAAATCTCTTTGTCCTTTACTTACAGGCAAGCTATGGTTGAACCACTGCAAAGAGTAACAAACATGGTTAGTGGCTCCTGAATCAACGATCCATTTATTATCGTGATTCTCCACTAAACAAGCCTCGATCACAGATAAATTACACATACCTGGTTTATTCAAACGTGGGCAATGTTTCCTCCAATGCCCCTTCTGTCCGCACTTGAAGCACTTGCCTTTCGACTGCTTCATTGCAACTGTTTTGGCAACTGGAATACCTGATTTCTTCTTTTTCTTGTTCTTGTTCTTTCCCTTGGGTTTCCCTTAGGTTTCACGAACTTTCACCAACAAATAATGCACTTCCCTACTTGACTAGAGACTGCTCAGCACTCTCAAGCTCGTGCATCGCTTGAGTGAGGTCAAGATGCATCTTATTCATATTATAATTCATCTTGAATTGATTGAAGTATTCAGCAAAGTGATTGTAAGAGAAGGTCAACTTTTACTTCTTGGTCAAACTTGACCCCATGGTCATCGACCTTCTTGAAGTTTGCTATCATTGTTAGACAATGATCCCGCACACTTCCTCCGCACATCACCGTCTTGGTGACTGAATTCGCCGCATTTTGCCTAGCAGAGCTGCTAGACGTAGCAAACATGCCATCAAGAGTCTGGAGCATTGTTGCTCCACTCTCAATCATGCTTACTTGCTCCTGAAGGTGATCAAGCGAGATCGGCCAAAATATAGCAATAACCGCCACATTCGCCTTCTCCCATCTTTCCTTCTCCTGCTGAAATTGAGTCCGATTGCATCAGACGCATCTTCAGCAGGCTGTGCTGGCATAGGGGTAGTCAGAACAAAATTGAGCTTTTCATATTGAAGAACAATATCCAAATTAGTTTTCATTGTTTGTAGTTTGTACCATCCATAGGATTTTGGCTCAAGATTGTAGCTAAAGGATTGAATGAAGACATTTTTCTGAAATTAAGGAAAAAACCACACTAATTACAAATGGTAATTAACAACAAGCAGATATAGCCCTAGTAGATTCTAATAACTACTATTCGTTTATCGTTTAACAATCCATTAGTTATCTTTACAAGGCTTACGATGGGCAAGATACTTGTAAAACTAATATTGTTATTTTGGGCCTTCAGTTCCATTGCCAGAGCCTCGATGGGAGGGTTAACAATTTCACCAAAGTTGAATGTAATTAACCATTGTTTACTTTCAAAATTATCTTTAGTGTCTAAGTGCTGCCGACGATGGGCCGTGCAAAACTTTACTAAAATTGTGAAAATATTGGGGTTTAATCTAGCGAAATCCGATTATCCTTATCCGATGGGGCTTCAGCGATAACCATTTCACTAATAAACCCAAAATTGGGGCCCGTAGGTTTTAAAATTAAATGATTAATTTAAAACCTTCACCCATTCAATATTTTAAAATTTAGAATTTTCAATTTCCAAGAATTTGTTCAATTTTGAGTAACAACTGGTATCTAAAATCTAGTCATGATTGGCAGATTATGCTTCTCATGACCATTTTAAATAACCCATAAATTACTCTAAAAAATACAATTCTCTTAGGAAATTCCCTAGATTATTTGTCTAGATTTTGATTCCACAATTAACTAATCCAATTATTATTCTAGATTTTAATTTAAAATCATAATAATTGATAATTAGTTTAATGGATAACCTAAATAATCTCACATAATAACTATCATCCTAGTCGATTCAAGACATAATAGGTACTATGTTGTTATGGCATGTGATTATGCAACAATATGGCATCTTCCTATTCTATATGGCATGTTATTTCAAACATCATGTTAATCGCTCATATAATTCATACAATTCAATACAGAAAATCATTAATAATTAAAAATAAATAAATAAATAACTTTAATCACTTTAATCCATGGCTTTCCTATTTAAAATAAAAATAAAAATTAAAACTTTGGAATTCCTCTTTCGTCCAGCCCTTAGTATCTGTCTCAAGCCTCTTTAGGGTATTCATGGGCCCAAAAGCCCAAAGACCCACTCCTTGGCTAGAAACCCTAGAACACAAAAGAGGAACCCTAGCCTTCACTTCTGCCACGCCGTCAGCCGAAGTAATCTCAGCACGAAACTCCAGGGGAAGGACCGCCACTGAGATACGACCACACGGCCGCTGGAACCACCCAGAAAGGGTGTCTCACGTGCCCTCACGCGCTGATTCTTTTCCGGCACGTGAAGGACAATCGCAGCCTCTTGTGGAGGCGCGTGGAGGCGCGTGAATGGTCCTCTGGTGTCTTTCCACCTACCATTTTGTTCGTCGTTCCGTCCTCTTTCCAAAGACATATGGTTCGTCCAAATCAGAGGTCAAGAGGTCCACGAAAAGTGTCCGACAGTGTTGAATGCTCATCTTCTTGCAGTTTCTTGATCTCCAAATTTTACAGAAATTCGAAAAATACATAGAAATTCCAAAAAAAAATAAAAACAGCAAGGAGGAAACCTAATCATATGGGATTAGCCTCCTTGTTACAAATCAAAAAATACACGAGAGCGTCTAACCATGGATTAAAGCGATTAACCGATTATTAGCTAATATCAAAATGTGAATTATAAACGAATAATTGCCATGAGATAAATAACAAATATAGAAAGAGATGCCATATTTTTCAAAAACAATTTTGAAAAATTAATCACATGAAAAGAAAATCAAAACTGGTTCTTTTCCTCATCGCGACTCGGCTCTGATGCCACTTGTAGGAAATTCACCAGAAACGCGGAAGCGAATCGTACCGACACGATGGAGGAAAAGTTTAACCTTCATCGTTTTGATTACCTGGAAAGATGCAGTGATCTGAAAGCCTCTCCACGAACAGTCCAAGCTCGCTCGAACAGTCAAAGCTCGCTCTATGATCGATCTTCCAGACTATCTCTCGAGGGGGATAGGATGATTGTGTGGGCAACCGTTCAGATGATGAACGTCTGCCTCTAGGGTTTGTTTCTGATGAAAGCCTCCTGTTTTTGTCTGCCCTTCACAAGGAGGAGAAAGTAGGTTTATATACTACTACATCTAAGACCTAACCCTAATCCACATGGGCCATAGGGTTCTTGGGCTTGTAGTCTCACTAAAGCCTTATTGGGCTTAAGTGACTAAAGAGCACATTAACCCAACAATCTCCCACTTGCTCTTTAAGGTACAAGCTTGGGATTGGGCTTAAGTGACTAAAGAGCACATTAACCCAACATCATCAACATCATTCTTGGCTCTGTTGTCTTTCAGGCTGTTATGTGATGATGATGCTGAGCTTCCCGACATTATTAGCGGATCTCGAGTTAACCAATGATTGTTGGGGTCAATTCCCTTGTTTATGAGCTTTTTTCTCAGGTGAGAGTTCCAATAGTTCTTCACCTCATTATCTGTCCTCCCCGGTAATCTTCCTGCTATCAGTGTCCACCTATACGTAACAATAAGACTTATCTCACCAAGTGATCAAAGAACAATATAATAATTGATCCCCAGGTGTAACTTATTAAATTCTTGCTTCCTTTTTCATGAACTGAGAAAACAAAACTAGAGGATTAAGTTAAGAAAAAATTAGATGGGATTAAGTATTCACATACCGGTTGCCGAGAAGGGCATGAAGCTTGATGATGAGATCTTCTTCGTCTTCAGCAAAGTTTCCTCTTTTAAGGTCAGGCCTCAGATAGTTTATCCATCTCAGCCTTCAACTTTTTCCACAGCGAAGTAAGCCTGAACAACAATTTTACAAAACTATAACATGAGCATTATTTCTACGAACGATTGGAAAAGTCTAACCACCCTGCAAGTACGTACACGGTACACACACTCACACACACCAGCAGCTGGAGGGAGGGTACGCCAGCAACCCTCGCCGTGTTTGTTGATGTAATCAATGAGTTTCTGATCTTCTTTTTTGGACCAGCCTCCTCTCTTCAATACCACCATTTTATCATTCAAAGGTTTCCTCATTTTCTCCTTTAATATGCTCTCTCTCTCTCTCTCACCTTCAAAAGGCTTTATATATATTTATATATTTGTAAGTATTTGTGTGTGTGTAAACCCTAGGTAGCTAGCTAGTAACAGAAAGGAAGACGATGACAATGGAGATGGCAGTAAGAAAGAGAAGAAGAATGGAGGGTACGTAGCATCACATAGGGCGTTCCAAAGTTTGCATATAGCTTTATGTGTGTGTATAATAAAAGAAGACACAAGAGGGTATAGTTGGACCGGTGGTTTAGGTCATATGCGTGACTGCATGGTTTGTGCGTTAGAGAGAGAGAGAGAGAGAGAGAGAGAGAGTTGGTATGCGTATGTGTTTATGGTTAGTTGTCCGCTATAATTACTAGTCAATAACCATGTACCGGCCTTCCTTTATCTAATTTTCTTTTCTTTTAATTTATTTTACTTTGACTTCTCCAATGAAATACTCTCCCTGATCTTAAATGTAAGAAGTGGATAATTAATTTGTAGAAATTGGGAAAATTAATTATTTGTAAAAATAGTATTGGTTTCCTTAAAATATCTTATTTAATCATTTATACAAAAATCACTTAGTATCGAAATCCCTTAATATGTGCAATCAGTTGTAATTGTTTAAGGAAAATAATTATATATTTTGGAGACAAGGTAAATTGAGGTTTTACGTTTAAAACTAAAATAAACCCAGTAACTAGCTCTTGCATTTAAGACAAGTGGTAGTGGAGTATTGATGGTAGCAAATTTTGTGCCTACCGTTTTGATCAGCATAATGATTATCCAAGTTTAATTTAATTTATATATTTTAGATAGCTATTTTATATATATATATATATATATATATATATATATATATATATATATAATGTAAAATAAAAATGATCTTATAACGATTATTTCTTAAGAAAAAAACCCTAAATTTTTCATTTAAAAATCACATATTAAAAATTTTAAATTTAAACCATTAAAATTAGAGTTGGAGAATCCAAATCTTATAGAAAGCATATTCTCTTCTTTTCTTGATTCTTATTTTCTTCTATGAATCTTATATTTTCCATCAGATTAAAAAATGGATGGTTCATATTTAATAATTTGTGAAACTATTATTATGATACTTCATAAACTAAAAAAACTTATTTTGTACATAGATTAAATTTTACCGATTTAAATTTATTAATTTTTTATGCTAATAATTTAAATTTAAATTCATTTTCATCATATAAGGGTGATGATAAGATTTGGAGAAGAAAATGAGAGAATCCACAAACTCAATCTCATCACAAAAATAAAATTAGAATGAGAACACGGGCATTGACATATGTATGTATGTAAAATATACCTCGACTGATACAACGTATGAATACATGTTTGTGCATCTTATCTTTTCTTAAATGCTTTCCTCTTTTCGGGCAAAAAAAAAAAAAATGCTTTCCTCTTGTCTCTTTCGAAAACTGTAAGGTGGGATAACACATAAGCCAGCCTGTGTCACACTTCATTTTGTATATATCTTTCTTTTTTTTCATCTTTTGTTCTACACTGAGTACGTGTTTAAAGCCTTGAGTGTGTCATCGGTATGACCTATCATTCTTATATGCTTATTATCTCTTTGAATGTCAGACGAGGCTTTTGTTCATATCTATTACGAGACCGATCGGATTTTTGTTTATATTTCTCCCCCTACTGCAATGTGTCGTTTAGAGTTTAGAAAACCAACAGTTTATTAACTCTGTTTTATTGTATTATGTACGGTTTATACATAAATGTTCATTTTTTTGTGGATTCCTATGTTTATATTAATATTGCTCTTTTCAATGTTACATATAATTTTTTTTTATATTTTAATTAAATTAAATTATTTTAATCTTGTGTTGACTTTAATTCAACCATGATTAGACCATTGACCATTGCCACTGCCTCAACCGATTTAATGATTAATCTGAATTATGTTCCCTGCTCTTCCCATATAAATCCATGTGAAAATATGTGACAACATTGTTTCTCTCTAATTTATGTCTCCGTCTCAATATCAGAAATATGAAGCAGTGTTGTCTCTTATTTTTAATTAGAAGAAAAATATCACTTGATCATATCCCGTGCATATATACTTATTTTATCTTTAGATAAGTGATGAAGAGGTGAAATTTTTTTATCCAAATTGTAAACGTACAGTTTGTTTATATTAGCCATAAAGGAAAACTGGTGAGATTCTTCCAAATTCAAGTTTTATCTCTAAATATATAAATATACCGACATAGAGATAGATTCTCATTATCCTCTCATCATCATCCCCGTGTATATTTTGCAGCTTTTGACTTTCAGTTATGTACAATTGTCCCAAAAAACAAACCATATCCATTAATATTAACCCCAACAAGATCATCTCAGTAGTAAAAGGAACCACAAAAGGAACAGAAACCATTTTAAGTATGAGAAATGAAATGTTCAAGATAACGAAAATGAACTATCCATTATATATGGTGTGATCACCATTCACCATAACTTTTACAGTTTTACACGATAGAAACAAAAATGAAGTATGAATTAATACTCATGGATCTATCTCAAGAAAGTGAAAGTGAATATATCACCTAAACAGAAGAAGTTCAGTTGATGTTCTAGAATTTTCATGAATTGGCTTTGGATCTGATGGAGGAGGTGAAGAAGAAGAAATAATTTCACTTCTCATAGAAGTGAGGTTGAGGTTCAAATCTGGTATGCAAAATGATTCTTCTTCTTCCTCTAAACCACTTGCTGCATTTGACACTTGAACACAATTATTCTTAGAGCTTTTTTTAGGAGCATATGGTTTTGTAATTGGCTCATCATCATCATTCTTGGCACAGTTGTCTTTCAGGATGTTATATGATGATGATGCTGAGCTTCCGGACATTAATAGCGGATCTCGGGTTAACCGATGATTGTTAGGGTCAATTCCCTTGTTTATGAGCTTTTTTCTCAGGTGAGAGTTCCAATAGTTCTTCACCTCATTATCTGTCCTCCCCGGTAATCTTCCGGCTATCAGTGACCACCTATACGTAACAACAAGACTTATCTCACCAAGTGACCAAAGAAAAATAATTGATCCCTAGATTAAACTTATTTTTCATGAACTGAGAAAAAAAAAAAAACTAGAGGATTAAGTTAAGTAATAATTAGATGGGATTAAGAAATATTCACATACCGGTTGCCGAGAAGGGCATGAAGCTTGATGATGAGATCTTCTTCATCTTCAGCAAAGTTTCCTCTTTTAAGGTCAGGCCTCAGATAGTTTATCCATCTCAGCCTACAACTTTTGCCGCAGCGAAGTAACCCTGAACAAGAAATAAGCATTATTTCTACGACATGATTGGAAAGAGTCAAGTAAACAAACACACACACACACACCAGCAGCTTGAGGGAGGGTACGCCAGCAACCCTCTCCGTGTTTGTTGATGTAAGCAATGAGTTTCTGATCTTCTTGTTTTGACCAACCTCCTCTCTTCAAAGCCACCTTATTATCACACAAAGCTTTCCTCATTTTCCCCTTTGTATGCCCCCACACAAAAAAAGGCACTATAAAAAGCCTAGGTAGGTAGCTAGTACCAGAAAGGAAGACGATGATGACAAGGCAATGGCAGCTGTAAGAAAGATAAGAAGAATGGAGAGCATCACATAGGGCATTCCAAAGTGTGTGTATATACATGTGTACCCACAGACACTCGCTCACATACACTAGTATAATAGAAGACACAAGAGGAGGACAGTTGGACTAGTGGTTTGTGCGTGAGAGAGAGAGAGAGTTGGTGTGTGAGTGTGCATTGGTTAGTTGTCCGGTAAGTATTAGTCAATATTCAAGTACCGTCCTTCCTCTATCTAATTTACTTTACTTTTTTATTTCTTGTACTTTAATATTTTCTTGCATGGGATACTCTCTTCGGTGAAAATTAGATAATTAATTTGTAGGGATTAACAAAATTAGTTTGGTTAGTTATTTATAAATAATGTGTGCTTATTTTCCTGAAATACTCTCTTTAATTATTTACGTTTAAACTACTCTTGTGAAAATCTCTTTCTTAATATGTACTATCAATTGGAATATATAATTTACGTAAGAGTTAAAATTTGAAATATAAAGTGAATTAAGTTCTTATATTTAGAACGAAAAAATGAACCTCCTCGTTAATTCTTATATTTTGAATTGAAGAAAGTATTGACATGTGTATATATAATGTTTTTTTTTCCTCACCCCAAAATCTGTGTAGCTGCTATATTTTAATCTTCATGCAGTGAGATTGAGTTCGATATATAAACTCTGTATGTCTGATTGATGGTAAGTATTTATTTATTTATTTGTACAAGTCATGTTGGATTTCAATATTTGTCTTATTTGCCTAAATTAATAAATGCAAAATTTAAAGGGATTTAAAAGACTATGATATAATTTAACGTTTTGTTTGCCAACCATATAATTTACCGTAATTGTTTAGTTTTGCTCTCAATGAATTAATTAAACGATAGGGTTAAAGTATATCCATAACCATGTTATGAAGTATTTTTTTCAAGTGCATCTATCATCTTAATGTATTTCGTCATATACTCAGTAACATGAAGTATTTTTCAAGTGTTTGTTTCACCTTAAAGTATTTTTTTGTGCATCAAGTATCCTAAAATTATTTTTTCTCAGGTTCTTCTTGCACCCTAAACATTTTTTTGGTGCATCTAGCACTCAAGCAAAAAAAATACTTTAAGGTACTGGATGCAACTTAAAAAATAATTTAGGGTGTTAGATACATCACAAAAAAATTTAAGGCGCTGAATGCACAAGAAAAAATTACTTCAGAGTCCCTTTTTTTTAAGCATTAAGCAAATACTTCAAAATGCTGACTTCACTTTAACCCATATTTCTTCTTAAGAATCTGTCTTAAGATTTAATTGTTGATGGAGCATAATAGCATCAAGCGACCTATATAATGGACCCCATATAGTCATCTGATGATTGTAGTTTTTTTTTTTTTTACATTAATATAATGTTAAATTCAAACTTTCAACGAGAAATTACAATGAGCTGAGTTACTAGTCATTTTGTTGAATGTATTGTTTAATTTCTAATGTTTCGACCAAAAAAAAAATTATAGAGTTAAAAATTATTCTTAAATAAATCTATTATTGGAGTAAAATCTTAATAACTGTCATGATTAATTGTTTTTCTTCCTGGTTGGGTTTTTCATACAAAAATCAACATCCTTTTTTTAGTGTGACAAAACTACTTTAGGCATGAACGTTGCATGCTTCAAATTTAATTCTTTTTCTGACATATTTTTATCGATCAGATTTGAATCAGAGGCTTTATCTTAAGAAATTTACTCGATCTAACAACATTTTATAAGATAATTGCTTGTTTTTTACACTAAAGTTCCTATGAAGTTTTTATTTTCATTTTAAATAAAATAGGAGAATATACTCACTCAAATTTTTGTCTTATATAGCATATATTTTCCCAAGTATTCAAAAGCTATCTGACTCTAACATTATTGAAACCCAAAAAACAAAACAACAAAAAAGGATGAAAAATTAGGTTTTCACATGCTGCAGGTACGTACATATATGCAAGGTTAAGAAAAACTGGATTGGTAGACAAAGTGACAATATTAAAAGGCAAAGTCATTGAACAGTTGAATTGAAAATTAGAATGGCGTTGTGGGACATGTTAGAGAGTTGACCGTTAGTTTTAAACCTTTTTAATTTTGTGGTTTGCTTCTAATTAATTTACATAAAATATGGTGGCACTTGATTGCCTTACCTGCTATCCGTATAATGGAACACAGATAATTTTTTTTTTTATACTATATCCATTTTAAAAATTACAAAAAATTCATTAAAATATATAAAATAATTTTTTTTTCATTCTGATGCAAAAATTTCATGCATTCTTCCATTATAGAAATTAGGTAAAATTATTATGAGATCCTGCTTGGAACTCATGCTGTAATGTCTACCCTTGTAATTCAAAATTATTATGAGATCCCAAGAAAAAAATGTAATAATAATAATAATAAATCCTAATTTAAGTGAGTACCATTAACTACTCGTTATTTCTTATACCAGAAATTGTTATTACGCGCTGCTCATTTGTTATGTGTTTGTTTAGTGATTATATCCTTATATTAAGACCACGTGATAATATTTCTAATAATTTATTGTGATAATGATTTTTGGTAGATTTTAGGGAAAATTCCAATTAAATACCATTTGAATTTGCAAAACCCCCCAGAAGTCTCCCGAATTTGTAAAAAGACTGAGAGGTACCAAGGACCTACGAGGGATAGTGAAATTACCTTTTTACGCTGGTGGCTGGTCTCGGCAATTCTCGAGAATTGGAACCAATTCTCCGCTAGCCAATTCTCGATAATTGGTTCCAATTCTTGAGAATGCGACGGCTGGTCGCCGCTGGAGGGCCGGCGGCGGCGGTAAGTGATGAGGGTTTTTTTTTTAATTATTTAAAACTTAAGGCAAAAGGGTAATTTCACCCGAATTTGCATATCCCTCATAGGTCCTTGGTACCTCTCAGTCTTTTTACAAATTCAGAAGACTTCTGGATGGGGGTTTTACAAATTCAAATGATATTTTAATGGAATTTTCCCTAGATTTTATATATGATTAATATATATTGGCTTTTGCGAATATTCAAACAGATTAATAGGTTGGACTGATTGATGGAACATGCGGTTATTGACCAGCGAGCTGTCTTGCCACAATACTAAGAAGGTCGGATGATGCATCAATACATCACTCAAATTCTTCCAAAACCTACCTACATATATACGAAAGACCCACTTAGGATTCCAATTTTCATAAACTGTATAATTCAATATTTTAAAAAATAACCTTTCCTCGATCAGCTCAAATTTCTGGCGACGTATTTGTTTTGAGTATATGTTTAGAATTCCCTTTTTCAAGATACTTTGTATTTATTGGAACCCATGCAATTCGACATTTGCTTGCGTTCTTACACCCACAGTATAGGATTTAAATTTATATACTCATGAATAAAATATGCAGGATTTAATAAACTATAGATTCATAAATAAGATCAACAAACGGTAATATATACTTGATGAGGTTCTCATAGATGATTAATGGAGGTTGATTATTCAGTCAACTTTATGTATTCCCCTAAGTTCTCTATCAAATATCATAAACACACACAAACATTAAAGTTATATTACGCTTATTTAAGAAAAAACATTCATACAAAACCCTAGGAGTATAATAATAATATTAACATAATTCTCTCTCATATATTGGAGCTTCATATTCTTGTATCCAGTGTTTAAGTCACCCCACACTTCTACTATTGCCAACTCCTATGCCATTCCACCGGTTAAAGCTTATCAATGTAATGTAACAAATCCATTTTTTGTGATAGCTTTATATGTCTTAACTTGGGTTTTAACACCTTAATTGAGCCAAAAAAGTGTTAATTAGGAAATTAATTCAGTTAAAGAATGACTACGTGAATTAATAATTATTTAGGCCTATTCAATCACTTTTGTAATTTTTCTAAGTGTTTATCTTGGTGATTTAATGACATTACTCTTTTCTATGGTTGTTATGTGAAGGAGAGGAAAAATGGTCAATTTGTATCACTTTGGGCTCGGAGGGAAAGAGTTTTCCAACATAGTTGAATTTCCGTTACCATTAAAAAAAAAAAATAACGTTGGTTTTAAAATCAACGTATAACCCAGTGATGTTGTTTCGTCAACTACTTTTTATATCGGTTGAAAAAGGACGTAAAAAGTGACTTCTTACGTCAGTTATTTATTGTAAATAACTGATGTTAAATTTAAATTTGTAAAGAAAAAATGGTTAAAGCCAAATCTGTGAACCTAGATTTGTGTCTCATAGAAGTTGAGAAGAGAAAGGAGAAACAATTATATCAAAAAAAAAAAGAGGAGTGATCAAGTACACCTCCGCCATAATGTTATTGATAAATTCCATAATGAGCATTGTTTTACTGGAAGAAGATTCTCTCATCATCATTTTTCTCATTTTCCCTCATTAGCTCATCTGGGCCATTGATTGAGAAGGTGAGAGAAAGGTTAAAGTGGTATTGTGGTTGATTGGATGAATATGATTTAGAGATGATGAAGGATTATGAGAAAGAGATAATGAGGCTTGTTTTACCCACCCCAGCTCCACCAAAAAGTCATATTTTTCCCGCAAAACGATAAGGAGCTAAAAGATCTACTACTTTGATTCCTGATTCAAAAATGAATAATTCCGTATCTAACTATATAAAGGCAAGCACATACCTATGAATAAGAGATGTTGTCCAAGTATCAACATGACCTAAATTATCAATAGGTTCACCATGCATGTTACAAATTGGTCCTACAGTTGCTCCACCAATTGGAGCACTTAGAGGAGCTCCCGTATCAATTACTTCCATTCCTCTCATTAGGACATTTGTAGCACTCATGGCTATAGCTCTAACTCAATTACTTACTAATAATTAATGTACGTACCTCACAAATCATGTTAATTTATTGGCTTGATTATGGAGTTTTATGAAAACTCCTACATGCAATATCGATAAATAAAATGAGTAGGACCATTTACCTGGAGTTTTCTTGGTTATAATCAAAGAAAGTATTCGTTTTAATTTAGTGCGTGTGAACTCAACTAGAATTATATGGAAATAAGTTTTAGGCATGGAACAAAACCTCTACTTAACTTAAAAGTTACTCATGAACTTTACGACTAACACCGGCGGTAGAACTAAGGTAGAACCAATATCCGAGCATTAGATTAAGCTAATCTAACATTTATGTATCATCAATTAAGGGTTTAGACCATTAAAACTCAATTATGTGGAAAAATCCCTAAATTAAGGTTCTTAAACTCTAGTTTGCCCGCTATCTGACTATGATATTGCTTCTATTAGCTGGTTGTTATGGTTTATCTGGAAGGGAAGAAACGATCAGGTCTTCAATGGTGTAGCACCAGACCCTAGAGCTGTCATTGAGAAAGCAAACCAGGCACTACTTGGTCACTGGAATGTGAATTTCCCCAGGTGTTCTGAAGAAGCAACTTTTAAGCCATTATCCAAAGCCGTCCGATGGAATCCACCGGAGGTACATATGCTGAAGGTCAACCTAGATGGCTCCTTTGTAGAGTCTTCTGCCGCCATCGGTCTGGTTTGCCGTGATCATTGGGGCCATGTCCAGTGGACTTTTACTGACAAAATCAAATTAATATCAGCTTTTATGACTGAAGCTTTAGCATTGCATAGGGCTTTGATGATTGCCCAGGATCTAGGGAATAAAAATGTCATTTTTGAGACCGACTGCCAGACCCTTGAACGACTTGCAAACAATTATCAACAGGATTCATATGAATGGCAATCACGGGGCATCCTAGATGATATTCTAATTGCTTTTAAATCTGATTCCAGCTTTTCAGTTACTTTTACTCCTCGTCAGGGGAATCGAGCAGCAGATTGGCTTGCTGTATCTACTAATAAGGAGGTGTGCCCTGTGGGGTGGGTAGGCATACCCTTACCTTCTTTGTCCTAGCTGCTGGAAGAAGATTGTCGGAGTATTAGGCATCATCGGGACCACGTCTCGGTCCTGCCCAGAAACTTTGATCCTGGCTGATCTGGGTGTCTCGCCTCCCTACTGGGTGGCTTCTATATATCTTTACTTTGCTTTGTAGTTGGTTTTGTTTCCGTATTTCTTTCCTCTTGTTTTTTAGCGCTCTGTTTGCTAGGCTTACTGCCTTAGTTCTTTCTTTGTGTTTCCTTGTATCTCTTGTCTCCTTTTATCAATATATAATCTAGAGATGTTCAAAAAAAAAAAAAACTCTAGTTTAGATCTCTAGAGTACTTTTGATCCAATAAAAAGAAGGAGAGAGAGGGAGAGGGAGGCTTACCCGATGAATCAGAACCCTTAAGAGCATTCTAAACAAAGGCCTAGTAGAGCTCTGCCCTTTCTATGTCAGAGTTGAATCCACATTACATGCTTAGACCTTAAGTGCTTATTAGGTGCTTATACCTCTAATTAGAGGTATAAGCATTTTTTTTTTAATTTTTTTTATGCGTAATTGGAAATTAATTAATTTGAGATACTGGGTGCAAAAAACATATCAGAAAGCAGTATATAATTTAAATCTAAATAAATACAATATATAAAAAAATTAAAAAAAAAATGCTTATACCTCTAATTAGAGGTATAAGCACCTAATAAGCACCTAAGTCTAAGCATGTAATGTGGACCCGAAAATAATAAAGTTGTCAGGAGCTCTTATATTTAGAAAAATTCAACAACTTGCCTAGGCGAATGTATTACTCACTGAAGCAAGTGACACACAAAGGGGAGTTCTCTCGCTGTATCATTTGACTCGACAAGTGACTTACTAGCTGAAGCAAGTGATATAGAGAGTCACTCCTTTGGTTTTGGCTAACTCGCTTCGGCACTAGTTGAGTTGAGTTACCAAAATTATGGGTTCTAATTTTTAGGATGTTACAAGTCGCAAATGACGTTGCATTTTTTATAGGTGACATTGTTTCTCTCCCCTTTTTACTACTTTTTAACTTGAGCTTACTTACAAATTCACTTCTTTAATTAAAATATTATAAAAATTTCACCTCTTTTTTAATTACGCTTTTCCAAAAAAAAAAAAAAAGGTGTTAATTAGCGACATCTATTCCCTTTCATGTAGTAGTGTTCTAGGGTGATAAACTAATTTTGTATTGAAATTCGAGCTAGATTAGAGAGCTTTATCATCAACTCTGGAATTAAAATCATTAATTTGAGTAAATAGAAAAAGAGAATAAAATCTAAACATTTGAGAACTAATTGATATAGTTTGGGTGATTTTTAAGATATTTCATGCCTAGGATTTCAGGACATTCTAAACAGAATTAAAGAAGGGAGTCCAAGGGAAATTATGGAAAGTAAGGAAAGAGTATTATGCAAAAAAATGAAGTAGTCTAGGGGAATGTAATCCAAGTCCAACAAAATTGCAACTCCACCTATGGATGGAAAGGGCAAAGATTAGGAATAGACGGTATGATGAGTTATATACCAGATGGAGTTGAACTTGTTCTTTCTAGATTTAGAGTTGTTTTATAACATGACTCACTACAAAAAAACCGAGTGTTTGTTGCGGTTTATTTGTCGCGGTTGTTCATAACCACTACAAAATCTAAAATTGTAGCAGTTTTTTCACTAAACCGCGACTAATTAGTAACGGAAGCCTTGGCGGCATGTCGTTTTGTATATTTGTAGCGGTTAACGAAAACAAGACCACAACAAATTTGGCGCCACCTTGGCCGCAATGGCGGGAATGTTTGTAACGTGACATTTGTAGCGGTTTTTTGATCCTAACCGCTACAAAATTGGTGCCAACGTTGGTGCCAATTTTGCTGCGGTGGATTTCTAGCGGTTGCACCACCACAACCGCTACAAATATACGAAACGACACAATTTTGTCGCGGTCACCAGGAAGAGCGACCTTGATCGCGTCAAAATATAAAGTTTTGTAGCGGTTTCATTATTAACCGCTACAAATATTCACTCTATAAATAGAACTAGGCTCCGTACATCAATTATAAAAGTTAAAGAAATGACTAAATCTCGACTTGTAACTGAATGAACTATCTCGCTTGGTCGTCGAAGACATGCAGATATCAGCAGCTCTGATCTCCTATCTCGGGTGATAAGAGCTGCAGATATTTGCCTCTCTCATCCTTGCGAGGAACTTCGTTCAGTGACAAGCCAAAATTTACTCATTTCTTTGGCATTTAGACTTCTACTCTTCTGAGAACAGTCCAACATGTGACCGGAGATTCGGTTCCATTATAGCCACCTTTGTCTCACGAAAATATCTCTGAAGAAAATGAGTCAGCAAGTTTTTCGTGGGAGATCGGAGGCTATACTGAATCCGAATCCCCACGGACATGTTGGACTATTTTCGGTGACTTCATCATGTTTAATTTATTACTGTCGACACTTTTGGAAAACTTAAATAAAAAAATTAAATGAATTGAGGTTTATTATTTTAAATATTTGTACCAAACTAGTTAGTTTGATTCATAAACTAATTAGTATATGAATCAAACTAATTAGTTTGGTAAATTTTTTTTGAAAAAAATAATTTTGTAGCAGTTATAGAGTATAACCGCTGCAGAATTGCAAGGGTCGCTTGGTTTGTAGCGGTTATAGAGTATAGCCGCTACAGAATTGCAAGGGTCGCTTGGTTTGTAGCGGTTATGTAACCGCTAAAAAATATCACGAAGAACGAGGCATATTTGTCACGGTTGTTACGGCGGTGACAATTGAACCGTTACAAATATTTGAATTTTGTAGCGGTTGCCATAGTAACCGCTACAAAATTCAAGCGGTTTTTAAACAGTGGTTTATCATTTTCAAAGTCACAACTTCTAACGGTTTTGAGTTTTCACCCTTTTCACCTTTCAACCTACCTTTCAACTTTTACTTTTAAACTTCTACCTTCCAACACCATGACACAAGATAAGGGAAAGCGGAAAGCAGAGTTCATCGAGAAAAGGGGTTTAAGGGGCAGTAGTAGTAGTGGGGGCCGGGCGAGAGGGCGTGGGGCTCAAAATATACCTCTGCCCTCTCAGCCCACGCCTTCTCAGGGGCAGGACGAGTTTGCCGAGCTCTTTGCCGATGAAGAAATTCCACACCTGGAGACCCTAAAGACCGTAGGGGGAGATCGAACAGCAAGTATGTTGTTGGACGACTTAGACGAGAATGAAGAGATCCATATTGACATTCCCATAGCGGAGGTGGAGTAGTCCATGGACCAGGAAAACCAGCGGGACCACGGGAACCCCTGACTGGTGTCTTCGTGTTCCACCGGATTTTTGGTGGATGTCGAAGGTATATGTGATTTTTTTTTTTTGAGAAATTAATTTAAATTCGGTACGTTTAATTCAAATTTTTTTAAACGTAGTTATAGTAATTGTTTTTGTAATATTGCAGATAGACTTGGGAACATCAGCAAGATGACGCTGGATGTTTCTGCCCTTACTCAGATGGACGAGGAGATGGCCGGGTATCGGGTCATAGTCCCGTGGAACGAGGACACAGACCAGGCGATCGGTAGCGGTGGTCACCTGATGAACCGATTCCTGTCATAATTTGGCGGGAATTGGGCATGGTTCCCGATATTTTGTCATGATTGGAAGCAGGTGACGAAGGACGTGAAGGAAAAGGCGTTTGCCGAGATTCTCCAGGTATTCAATGTTGTTTAAATAAATGTTACATGTTAATAGTTATAAGTTTTATTTTCTTTCTTTCCTTATTTATTTCTTAATTCATTAATAATTAATAATGAAATTATGATATAGAAAAAGTTTAAACTGCGGGAAAAGCATAAGAGGTACATGCTGATGAAATCGGGGGAAGGGTGGAAGAGCCGGAGGGGTCGTCTCTACAGCCGTATGAATGGAGATGTCACTATTCCTCTGCAGCAGCTGATCGAAAAAGTCCCAGACGGCGTGGACCCAGTTCACTGGGCGGCTTTCGTCCATTATAGGAGGGGTGCAGACGGACAGGTACCTTTTGTAATTAATTATAGTTTAATTTTGTGTAAACATCATTTAATTTGAAGGTTCAATATAGTTTACTTTAATTTTGTTGAAATCTCATTTAAATTAATTTATTGTTTAAATATAGTTTACATTAAAATTTTGTTTCCTCCTCCTTGCAGGCTCTGTCGCAGAGGAACACAAGAAGCCGGACAAAGCAGAAGGTCCATCACACGGCAGGGACCAAGACGTTTGCTGTGACCTACAATGAGATGATATGTTCAAAGTTAACATGCTGATTGTTTGTTTTTGAAATAACAAACTTTATATTGTTTTAATTCTTCAAGCAACAGAAGGCTCGAGAGGAGAACCGTCAGACGCACTATGGGCAGTTGTTCACACGCACCCATAGACACCGTGATGGGACGCCGACCTCTGAGGCAGCAGAGGAGATAATAGTAAGTTAAAAAAGCATTTTTTATATAATGAATGTTGTATATTTAAATTGATTTAATTATTTTATTACTCGTTCATGAACTCTGTGCGTCAGGCTCGGATTGAGAAGAGCGAGGCAGAGCTGCGAGCGTCGCAGACCCCGGAGTCACAGGGGTCTGTGAATCCAACGGCCCCATTGAAAGCTGCTGTGGGCCCAGTCGAGCATCCTGGGCGTGTGAAGGGCATGGGACTTGGCGCCAGGCCTAGCATGGTGTACCCCAAGGGCTCCAGCTCTGATAGTCCTGGACCCTCCAGCTCAAGATGGCCACCATCGGAGGCGATTGATGCGTTGATTGCAGAGAAGGTTGCTGAGCGGGTTGATGCGTTGGTCGCCGAAAGGGTTGCTGCACGGGATGCCGCGGATGAGGCCAGGGATAGGCGCATGAAGGAAAAAGTTGACCGTTGGTACGGTAGTCATAGGTAGTTATGGGAAGCTGTTACCGGGGCCTTGACAGAGCTGTTACCTGAGAGACGGTTTCCATCTCCCAAGCCTCCCCCTTCGTTCATCTATGAGGAGTCCCCCTCGCATACTGCTGATGATGAAGACGTTGTCAACTCTGGTCGTGCACACACCCCCCTGAGACAGGACTTGATGATCATGCTCCTGATAGTTAGTTTTATTTTGAACATTTCATTTTGTACCACTGGATATTGGCTATGTTTTATTAAATATTTGGTTTATTTAACCTATAATTTTGTTAAATATTATTTATCATTAATTTTGGTACGTTATTTCAAAACTTATAACTTATTTATATTACTTATAGTCAAATAAATAACGTAGTGAAAAATATTTCGTAAAATTTAACCATAAATACAAAATAGAGACAATAAATTTTGTCGCGGTTGTTGTAGCGGTTACTGAAATAACCGCAACAAAATTGAATTTTGAAAGGGCGCCAAATTTTGTCACGGTTGTTGTAGCGGTTAGTCAACTAACCGCAATAAAGTTGAATTTTGAAAGGGTGCCACATCTTTTCACGGTTGTTGTAGCGGTTAGTCAACTAACCGCAACAAAGTTGAATTTTGAAAGGGTGCCACATTTTTTCGCGGTTGTTGTAGCGGTCACCTAACCGCTACAAAACTCTGGCGGGATTATGGATTCAAATTTTTCGCGGTTATCAACCGCTACAAATATGTCTCGTATGTTTGCGATGGTTTTTGTAGCGGTTTTTCAACCGCGACAAAGTGTCCCATGCATTTAAAGCGCTCAAGTTCTGCTATGAATGTAATTAAACATTGTATCCACATTTATGTTCTATCCTAGATTTGTTTGTTACATATGGATAAGTCATAGATCAAGCTGCCGCATAGTTCTCCTGTATATTTAGCGGGATTGAACACTTTCTTAGATTTCGCCTTCTCTCACGCTAGCATTAATGGCAAGATCGTGTGTCCTTGTTTGCGATGCAAGTTTAAGAAGTGGCAAACACGAGATTGTGCTTTGGAACATCTTCTTATAAAGCCTTTCCCAGAAGCATATACATTCTGGGAGGTTCATGGTGAGCAACGTGGTATGAGATATGGGCTTCATCTTCCTCGAACCTCACAAGTAGGAAATCAAGTACATCAAGATGATCCGGTTAATGAAGCTGTTCGTGATGCTTTTGGTGTTCAAGACGACAACTTCACAGCAGAAGTTCAGGGTCCAGAACCTGTTTTCTTCAGGAATGATGCAGCTCGATAATTTTTTAGCCTCATGGATGAGAGCGATCGTCCTTTGTATCAAGGTTGTCAGAAATACTCAAAGTTATCTTTTCTGATCAAATTGTACCATATCAAGTGCATGTGTGGGATCAATGATAAGGCAATGTCGATGTTCTTAGAATTACTTCGAGATGCTTTCCCTGACGCAGACATTCCCTCATCCTTCTACGAGGCGAAGAAGATAATCAACAGATTAGGCTTGAACTACGAAAAAATAGATGCCTGCCCAAACGACTGTATGCTTTATTGGGGAGAGGACGCTCGGAGGGAGACTTGTAAGAAGTGTCACACTTCGAGGTTCAGGACAGTTCGGAAAGGGAAGAAGCAGAAGAAGAAACCCGCAAAGATTCTAAGGTATTTTCCTTTAAAACCTCGCTTACAAAGATTGTTTATGTCGTCTAAGACAGCTGAGCATATGAGGTGGC
The DNA here is from genome assembly GCA_025563575.1 of Acacia pycnantha. Lineage (NCBI taxonomy): Eukaryota > Viridiplantae > Streptophyta > Magnoliopsida > Fabales > Fabaceae > Acacia > Acacia pycnantha. Next base: position 1,418,822 of record JAMWYP010000169.1, on the reverse strand, counting down.
ATGAAGATGATAAGAATCAATATGGGAAACTCAGACATCCACGGGATGCTGAAGCTTGAAAAGCGTTCGACTCAATTTTTCCAAATTTCACGGCGGAACCTAGAAATGTTCGTCTTGCTTTGGCGACCGACGGTTTTAATCCGTTTGGGAATCTTAGCACAAGCTATAGTATATGGCCCGTGATGTTGATACCCTACAACTTGCCCCCGTGGATGTGTATGAAACAAAGCTCCTTCATTATGTCCATGATCATTCCAGGGAAAAAGGCACCGGGAAATGACATCGATGTGTATCTCCAACCGCTGATCAAGGAGTTAGTGGAGTTGTGGAATGTAGGTGTGGAGACGTACGACGCACACGAGAAGACACTTTTCAACTTGCGTGCGGCCTTGATTTGGACGATAAGCGACTTTCCTGGCCTCGGGACATTATCCGAGTGGAATGTGCATACCGGCCTTGCGTGCCCAGCTTGCAATTTTGACTCTGACTCGGTGGCCTTCCCCACAGTCGTAAGTGGTGCTTTATGGGTCATCGAAGGTTTCTTGATGGTACGCACAGGTTTAGGTTGCAACGCAATCATTTTAATGGGAAACAAGAAAAAAGAGGGCCTCCTCGAAATTTATCTGGTGAAGAAATCATAGAGCAGCTTCAGGATGTTGATGTTGAGTTTGGGAAAAGAGACGCTCCGGCAAGGGCCAGGACAAAGACTGCCAGGGCTTCTGGTTCTACGCCCCAGCAATGGCGAAAGGTAAGTGTCTTCTTCACTCTTCCGTATTGGAAAGATAATTTGCTCCGACACAGTCTAGATGTCATGCACATTGAAAAGAATATGTGCGACAATGTGTTGTACACGATTCTCAACGAACCAGACAAGTCAAAAGATCATCTGCAAGTGAGGAAAGATCTACGGGAGATGGTCGTTCGTGGAGACGCGTGGCCGGATTAGCATGACAGATTTCAACCGGCAAGATTCACCCTGACAAAACCGAATAAGGAAATCTTTCTCTCAACCTTGAAGAAAATAAAAGTTCCTAACGGGTATTCAAACAACATATCACGATGTATTGACTTGCAGGCTCGAAAGGTTACAGGACTGAAGATTCATGACTCACATGTGCTTATGCAATAGTTACTTCCGTTGGCCAAGAAAAATACGCTGCCTCTCGATGTGTCTCTCGTTTTGGTCGAGCTTTGTACTTTCTTTCGGAAGTTGTGTTCCTAGGTTTTGATAGTGGAGGAGCTCAACCAGCTGCAGTAGAAAATCATTCTTACGCTGTGTCTTTTGGAGATGATCTTTCCTCCGTTATTTTTCACGGTCATGGTTCACCTGACGGTACACCTTTGTTGGAAATTATGCCCTAGGGGCAAGTCATTGTACTTATCAACGATCCCCATATGAATTGGGTAGTCTCAATGTCTTGCTAGAGGCCGCTTGCGACTTGTGGGCTGGTACAGTATTGGCCCTTGCCAATCTCATGTGGGCCTACAGGTCGCACACAAGAATGGCTCAACACGAGCAAGAGTGTCCAGATTCATTGAATCTTAAATGTGTTTAAGATTTAATGAATACTTATTTAATCTAGGATGTGTGTCTATATATATATATATGCATATATAAATATATTAAATTCGAAAATAATAATGATATTATTTATTTACAATAATATTATTATATATAGTATTTAATTTATTTGATAAATTAAATAACTATAATAAATTGAGATATTGTATCTCAGATTTAATTGTCGAATAAAGATATTGCATATCATATTTAATTTGAACTGAGATATCGGATCTCATTTTAAATTAAATGTAATGATATCATATCTTGATTTAATATATATTAAATTTGAAAATAATAATGATATTATTTATTGATAATAATATTATTATATATAGTATTTAATTTATTTGATAAATTAAATAACTATAATAAATTGAGATATTGTATCTCAGATTTATTTTTCGAATAAAGATATTGCATATCAGATTTAATTTGAACTGAGATATCGGATCTCATTTTAAATATAATGATATCATATCTTGATTTAATTTATAAATATAAATTAAATCTAAAGGCTTTTAATTTTGGATTAAATAAATAGATTAGATTAGATCTATCAGATAGAATTAATTAATATATTTTTTAATCCAAATTCAAAAATTGGTTTTGAATAAAATACGCCTACTAGGTTTAGAAAAACCTACGGGACATTCTGTCGAGCGTATTAGAAAGCCACGAGAAACCTTAGATAGAAAATAGAGAGACACACAGTTCAGAGGTGCTAGCACGCCTCCGTTCGTGTTTCTGAAGGTTGTTCGTGTGGATACCGGTAGAGGAAGGCGATTCTAAAGAGTCGGCTTCTGCTGATCGAGAAGGTAGCCCACCAGTTCAAATTGTTTTGCAAAGGTACGATTCGGAAACCCTAAACCTTGATTTAAACGCCGTTGAGCGATCCGCCTAAGGGATCCGTAATTTTTTTTACTCCGCTGCGTGTACGGATCCCAACAGTGGCATCAGAGCCAACTCAACCGTGCGTTTAAATTAGGTTTTACGCGTGTTTATATATATGATATATATATATATGCTAAAACCGATCTTTGTATGCGTTTGAATTACAAAACTCGCGTTAGGGTTTCTACGGATAGCTAGTCGGATATTGCGGCAGTTCTCTGAATTGTTCAGATCGGACTGTATAGCTGATTCGCGTGGATCTGAAATGTTCAGATCCGATGTCGATCAGTACGTTAGGGTTTGAAATTTTCAGGAAAAAAAATCACGTTTTTTTTGGAAATTATTTTCGAAAATCACGTTTTTGGGAAATTATTTTCGAAAACATGAAGTTATTTTGATCATGTAGGGATCCCGGCTGATTGTCAGTAGCGCGAGATTTTAAATCATGAATATAAATTAGAGAATTTATATCATGATAACTTTAACCATAATATTTTATTGCATAACTGTATGAATTAAATATATGGTGTGATTTAACTTGTTTGGGTATGGTGAACAATATGGCTCTAGAATTTAGAAGTGTTGTATTTTTAAATATGGCATGCTATGTTGAAATGAGGTTTCTCATGAAGTATTTTCTTTAATTTTATCTAGAGAAGTCCTCTCATTGGCTTGAGAGGATTCTAGGTTAGGTGAGCCATGTTGTGTCGTAGTCCTTGATTATGTTTTGGATTTGATCATTGCATAATTAATTTAGAATTTTTAATTATGGTTTGATTAGATCACTCATAATTAATTTAGAATTTTAATTATGGTTTGATTAGATCACTCATAATTAATTTAGAGTTTTAATTATGTTTTGATTAAATCACTCATAATTAATTTAGAATTTTAATTATGTTTTGATTAGATCACTCATAATTAATTTAGATATTATATGAGATACAATAGTGATTGCATTCATATAAGTATAGTTAATAGGATTAATCTAATTATACCCTCTAAATAAAATCTTAAGTCATAATGCCACCAATAAATGAATACTTGTCAAAACCTAGATCGCCCATTTGTATGTTCCACCAAAGTGGATGCATCGAGTTATCTTGGTGAGACAAGAGTGAGTAATGGTGATACTCAATATTCATTATTGTCCGACTTAATTGAGATTATCAAAACGGTTTTGGATCTCAAGGCATTAGATGGGATTAAACATGACACGTCATATGATGATTGAATCCCATAAAGATCTAAGAGTTACATATGATGTAATTGGCAAGGGGTTTGCCTACCTAAATAACTTAATTTAAGCGTCCCGCCAAAGCGGACTTAAATTTAAGCCAAATATGGATCTTAGCCCACTAATTATAATGAGGGTTCTTAATTCAGTGGGAGATTATTAATTAAACTTTGCATATCTTTAGTTGTAGAATCATGTAGTCTAGTAATACTTCAACACCATCAATGCGATGAGTCCTTAAGAAGGACGAACTCGATGAGACAAACTTTCTTGACATGTTTGGGAACTTAAGCGTTGATCCTAAACACGAAAGAAAAGAATATCTCATCAATCAACCCATTCCTGACGAGCCTGCATTGCTGATCCAAGATCTCGACTAATGCTTATACGAAGCATAAAGATGACTCGTGGATACAGGATGCCCGATGCTTGCTACTATGCTTCTAGACCTCGATAGAGATCTAGAACATGTGGAGGCCTCTGGGATGATTGTTCATCCTACGGAAATGTTCCAGTAACAGGCAAGGCAAGAGAGGTATGAGACCACAAAGGCCTTTCATTCCTGCAAGTGGCCGAGGTGCATCAGTTAGTCCTCATGTTTTGAAGATAAGGGCTACATTGATCACCTTGAGAGGCTTGAATTCCCCATGTCCCAGGAGTTAGCTACAGATGTGATCTTTAACTCACTCCCAGGAAGTTATGGTAACTTTGTCATGGATTACAACATGAACAACATGAAGGAATCAATTTCTGAACTGCATGAAATGCTCAAAACTGCTGAGCTAAGCCTTACGAAGAGGCCCAATACTGTTTTGACCGTTCAGATTGGAAGGGGAATGAAACGGAAAGCCAAGAAGGCAAAACCTCCAAATGATAGAGTCTGTTTCTTTTACAATGAACTTGGTCATTTGAAAAGGAATTGCAAACTCTACCTCGAAGATCTGGAGAAGAACAAGAAGGATAGCGGGGCTATCGCTTCAAGTATCTATGTCATAGATATTCGCTTTTCTACTTCCTCAACATGGGTATTAGATACTACATGTGGATCTCACATTTGAATAAATGTAGGGTCTCAAGGACAGTAGAAAATTGAATGGACGAATCTATGACATAACTACTAAAAGGTTCAAGTCAAATGATTTGAATCCGACCTATCTATGGCATTATCGTCTAGGCCATATAAATGAGAGACGTTGGCAAAACAATTAAGACACTTCGATCTGATCGGGGTGGTGAATATTTGAGCCAAGAGTTCATTGACCATCTTAGGAGTTGTGGGATCGTCTCGCAACTTACTCCTCCAGGAACACCTCAATGGAATGGTGTTTCTGAGCGGAGGAATCGAACTCTATTAGATATGGTTCGATCTATGATGGGTCAAACAGATCTTCCACCTTCCTTTTGGGGCCATGCCCTAGAAACAGCTACGTTCACACTAAATCGTGTTCCGTCAAAGGCAGTTGAAAAGACACCATATGAGATATGGATAGGAAGAAACCCATTTGTCATTTCTTAAAATTTGGGGATGTGAGGTTTATGTCAAACATCAAGCCTCTGATAAATTATCATCCAGATCCTCAAAATGCCTTTTTGTGGGGTATCCTAAGGAAACTAAAGGATACTATGTCTACAATCCCACCGATCACAAAATGTTTGTTATTCGGAATGGTGTCTTTTTGGAAAAAGAGTTTATCTCTAAAAGAACCAGTGGGAGTAAGGTGAACCTCGAAGAATTTCAAGAGTCACAAGACGACATAGAACCACAGATGGAAAACGAAGAAGACTCACAACAAGTTGTTGAGCCTACTCATGTAACACAAGACCCACGAAGGTCCGATAGAACACGACTACAGCCTCGAGATATGGATTTACGATTCGGAAGCCGTGATGTTTTGCTCATTGAGCACAATGAGCCAACTACCTATCGCGAGGCCATGGTGGGACCCAACTCGAAAGATGGCTTAGTGCCATGAAGTCGAAATGCAATCCATGTACGACAATGAGGTATGGGCCTTAGTCGATCCACCAAGGTGTAAAAACCATTGGTGCAAGTGGGTTTTCAAAGAGAAAACTGACATGGATGGCAAAGTAAATATCTTCAAGGCACGACTGGTTGCAAAAGGATTCACCCAAACTCATGGTGTAGACTATGATGGAACCTTTTCCCCAGTTGCAATGGCCAAATCAATTAGAATCCTTCTTGTCATTGCATCATATTATGACTATGATATATGGCAGATGGACGTCAAAACAGCCTTCCTTAATGGAAAGCTCCTTGAGGATGTGTACATGACACAACCTGAGGTTTTTGTGCGTCCAGAGGACTCTGGTAAAGTTTGCAAGCTTCAAAGGTCCATTTATGGATTGAAGCAAGCATCTCGGAGCTGGAATCATCGTTTTGATGAAGTAGTCAAAGAGTTTGGATTCATTCAAAACATAGATGAACCTTGTGTTTACAAAAAGGTTAGTGGGAGCACGCTTGTATTTCTAGTGCTTTATGTTGATGACATCCTACTCATTGGGAATGACATTCCTACCTTGCAGAGTGTCAAGTCTTGGTTAGGAAAGTCTTTCTCAATGAAAGATTTAGGCGAAGCCACTTACATCCTTGGGATTAGGATCTATAGAGATAGATCTAAGAGGCTGATAGGCCTAAGTCGAGCACATACATAGACAAGATACGCATAGATTTAGTATGCAGAATTCAAAAGGGGGTAATATGCCCATGTCTCATGGCATCCATCTCGGTGAGAATCTGTGTCCTAGTACACAGGATCAAAGAGACCGCATGAGTAAGATTCCATATGCCTCCGCCATTGGATCTATCATGTATGCCATGTTATGTACTCGACCGAATGTCTCATATGCCTTGAGTATGACCAGCAAATATCAACAAGATCCCGGTGAGGGTCACTGGACTGCTGTCAAGAATATCCTTAAGTACTTAAGAAGGACTAAGGACTTATTCTTGGTATATGGTGGCTTGGAAGATGAGCTCTGTGTGACTGGTTACACAATGCGAGTTTCCAAACTGACCAAGATGATTCAAGATGCAATCGGGATATGTATTCCCGTTGAATGGTGGTGCGGTGGTGGAAGAGCTCTAAACAGAGCACCGTAGCTGATTCTCAGCAATGAAGCCGAGTATATAGCAAAGATCGGATGCGGCTAAGGAAGCCGTTTGGATCGTAAAGTTCATCAATGAATCGGGGGTGGTTCCTACCATCTCAATCCAATAGACTTGCTCGTGACAATAGCGGCATTATTGCGCGAGACCAAGGAGCCTAGGTCACATCAAAGGACCAACCATATACTCAAGCGATTTCATCTTATCAGAGAAATCAATGATAGAGGTGATAAAAAAAATATTATGCAAAGTACCAGGAGAAAGAAAGTCATTGTACTTTAGATGTTTGTATTTAAAGTATTCTCCTTTAGTTATCATTCCATTTGCATGTTTATAATGATAATCGATCCTTGGATATATCTTATAGATTATCCTAAATGTCCCCTGGCCGGTCATCTACGCGGAGTGAAGATGAAATAAGACCAATATGACTTTAATGAGTATGGAGATACGAGTCAAAGTCATGGGCACTTGTAAGAGTACAAGGTGCTGGACCGACCCACTATGAGAAAGCTGCATGGAATAAGTCATAAGCTTTTCTCATGTATAACCGTGTCACAACGCCCTTTGACTTGAGATCATCATGGATTCCTACATGATGAGTCGCTGGTCTTTGACCTAGTCAAAAGTCACCTTTGACCGGGTGATGATAAAGGCTAGGATCGGGATCGGTGGTTCTCATGCGGAGGAATGTGAGTGGTCAAGATGGAATTTGTCCCTCACATTTGTAGAGAGATAATACTGGCCCCCTCGATGAGTGAGTCCGAGAAATGTATGGCCATACTACGATGGAAAGGAGTTTCCATCTCAATTGTTAGACTACTCAAGAATCGAGAAAGTAATGGTCAAGAACAGAAGTTGACATTTTCCATGCCTCATCCTTGACCAAATTATCGCGTGACAAAAGGGACGTGACATGGTTGTACGATAGGTTATATCGCATAAACAATGACGTTGATCCTCTTACTAAGCCGCTTGCACAAGTAAAACATGAGCGTCATGTTAGGGCAATGAGAATTAAGGTAATTAATGATTGCACCTAGTGCAAGTGGGAGTCTGTTGGAAATTATGCCCTAGGGGCAAGTCATTGTACTTATCAACGATCCCCATATGAATTGGGTAGTCGCAATGTCTTGCTAGAGGCCGCTTGCGACTTGTGGGCTGGTACAGTATTAGCCCGCTGCCAATCTCATGTGGGCCTACAGGGTCGCACACAAGAATGGCCCAACACGAGCAAGAGTGTCCAGATTCATTGAATCTTAAATGTGTTTAAGATTTAATGAATACTTATTTAATCTAGGATGTGTGTGTATATATATATGCATATATAAATATATTAAATTCGAAAATAATAATGATATTATTTATTGACAATAATATTATTATATATAGTATTTAATTTATTTGATAAATTAAATAACTATAATAAATTGAGATATTGTATCTCAGATTTAATTTTCGAATAAAGATATTGCATATCGATTTAATTTGAACCGAGATATCGGATCTCATTTTAAATTAAATGTAATGATATCATATCTTGATTTAATATATATTAAATTTGAAAATAATAATGATATTATTTATTGATAATAATATTATTATATATAGTATTTAATTTATTTGATAAATTAAATAACTATAATAAATTGAGATATTGTATCTCGATTTATTTTTCGAATAAAGATATTGCATATCGATTTAATTTGAACCGAGATATTGGATCTCATTTTAAATATAATGATATCATATCTTGATTTAATTTATAAATATAAATTAAATCTAAAGGCTTTTAATTTTGGATTAAATAAATAGATTAGATTAGATCTATCAGATAGAATTAATTAATATATTTTTTAATCCAAATTCAAAAATTGGTTTTGAATAAAATACGCCTACTAGGTTTAGAAAAACCTACGGGACATTCTGTCGAGCGTATTAGAAAGCCGCGAGAAACCTTAGATAGAAAATAGAGAGACACACAGTCCGTAATTTTTTTTACTCCGCTGCGTGTACGGATCCCAACAGTGCACGAGACAAAGCTTGCTGGCCCAGTTCAATACCGATGGATGTATCCTATTGAGAGGTACTTGTTTAATAATAATTACTTTAGCATTACTCCCTAGTCGCACGTTTAACCATTGATGCATCGAAATTTTTCCTTCTCAACTTTATAGGTTTCTTGGGAAACTTAAATCTTACGTGAGGAATAAGGCGTGGCCTGAAGGTTCAATAGCAGAAGGTTATATCGGGGATGAGGTCTTGTATTTTTGTTCCAGGTACTTCGATGACATTGAGACGTCATTCAACTGATCGCCTCGTGTAGACGATTGTCCTGAGCCTGAGCCTGAGCCGGAGCCATCAGCAACAAAGTTGTTAATCCCTCGTGTTGGTAAACCAGTTGGCGGAAGTGAGAAATTCAAACTCACGGCACTTGAGAAGTTTCAAGCACATAGACATGTCTTGATTAATTGCACCAAAGTTGAACCGTACCTTCAGTAAGGATTTCACACACACACACACACACACACACACACACACACACACACACACACACACACACATATATATATATATATATATATATATATATATATTCCTTACATTTTATACATACTCACATTTCATTGCATGTTTAATTTCAGGGAATTCAGGAGTCATGTGAAGCGTGAACTGAGGATACGTACACAGACATCCTCCGAAATTGATAGAAAGGTCCACAGAGAATTTCAGGGTTGGTTTAGGAGGAGAATAATAAATGACCACAACCCGCACTCACCAGAATTCAAAGCTCTCACACTAGGTCCGCTTGACCACGCCCAAAGATTTACGGCATACAATGTCAATGGTTTTAAGTTTTGCACCGTCTCACGAGATCAGGGATTGCTGACCCAAAACTCTGGTGTATATGGCACGTTTGGGACGAGGAGTTATGCGAGCAGCAGTGATGACGGGAACATGCGGTTCGGTGACGTCCCTATTATGGAAGGTCAGCTTGATGTGGTCGGATAAGTTACACGAGCCTTTTACCGTGACGTTGTTCAAGTGTTTGTGGGCGAATACCACAATGTCCAGGGACTCACGACTTACAACTTAGGCATCACATCGTGAATTTCTCCCGCCTATTCACAAAGTGGTCGGCTCAAGATGACGAGCCGTATATTCTTGCCTCAGAGGCCTATCAGGTTTATTATGTCGCCGATGAGAGGCACAAGGATTGGAATATGGTGGTTCACTTAAAGCCTCGGGACCTTTACGACATGGGCGATGGTGATAACGTCGCCTACGATTGTGAGCCGTTCCAGCCCGCCAGCTTCGAAGACTTCTTCCCAGACGGCGATGACAATTTACCTATAGTTCGGTACGTTTTTTAATTTACGCCTTATCAAATAGTAACATTTAACTAAATTTTTATTTGTGTTCAAACGTATTCACCTCACGCGTAACATTTTATGCAAACATTCTTTGTAGGGATGGCGAAGAAGATTAAGAGAAAAATTTGTGCCTATGCTGTAATATGTAATCTTTTTATTAAGTTTTTTTAAAAAAAAAAAATTCCATAACACAATTTGTAGCGGTTCAATAACCGCTACAAACACAAGTAAACCGCTACAAACACCAACCGCTACAAATACGCATCCTAACCGCTACTAAATGAAACCGCTACAAAAAAGTGAGACCGCAACCGCTACAAAACGATGCGCAGATACCCCATAAATGCCCCACCCAACCACATTTAATATGCATCAGTTTCTTTTCTACATGCGTTTTCTCTCCGTCTTCTCACATATTTTTATGTTTTGAAAGAGGCTTTTTTATGTTTTGAAAGAGGTTAACTTATTGAAGGGGTTAAGTGCCGTAACCGGATCAAATCTAATGATTCTTACACTAATGTTTGTTATTTTGCAGTTGAACCGGTAATATTTGTCAACTTTCCTTCTACTTCTAGATACATTATTCAATGACTTGTACACACATTTTTTAAACAGTAAGTATTATTTTAATTAACTCATTATTATTATTTTAATTAACTCATTATTAGTTCTTATTATACTTGCATATTCTCATTATTTTGCACCTATATAATCACCTTATATATTTAAATATCATATTTTAATATCTTTTATTTTCATTAAAAATAAATTATTAATTAAGTAATATTTACATAATTACCTCGATAAATAATTTTTTTTTTTTTTACAGTCATGAATTTGTAGCGGTTACACTAACCGCTACAAAGTTTAAAACATTTTCTAGGAAAAATGGCGGGAACTTTTGTAGCGGTCATCGTAGCGGTTACAAACCGCTACAAATATTCAAAATAAAGTAAACCAATGGCGGCAAAAAAAAATTTTGTGAAAAACTGGCGGGAACGTTTTTAGCGGTTTCCAACCGCTACAAATATTCACATGGCGGCAAATTTTGATTTCCAAAAAATGGCGGGAATATATGTAGCGGTTGGAAACCGCTACAAATATTCAAAAAAAATTAAAACCAATGGCGGCAAACCAGATTAATCTGTATCGGTTACAAATTAATTTGTAGCGGTTTTTTAACCGCTACTAAGCTCTCGAACTCGACGTCAGCCCAGCCCATTTAGTGACGGTCAGTGTCAACCGCTACAGATATAGTAGCAGTGTATATATATGTAGTAGCGGTTTTTTTTAACCGCTACAAATAAGCTTGCCACAGCAGATTTTGTTGCGGTTACACTAACCGCTACAAATAGGTCATTTTAACCGCTACTAATGGTCTTTTTTTTGTAGTGACTTTTGATCAAGTTGATTCACATTTCATTAGTAATTCACCAAATTCTACAACAAACACATTTTATAAATGCTTGTTACAGGTTGATTGTAACAACCCAAATTTTGGGATTTGAAATTTAAATATTATATGTATATTAATTTTTTAAATTTGGCTTAAAATAATTATGAGAATAATTATTGGAGATTTAGGCCTATTTTTCCCTTAATTTATTTCGGGAAAAAGAATAAATTTAAGGATAAATAGTTGGGAATAATTTGTGACCTGAATATTGTGGAGATAATATTTTAGGGCCAAAATAAATTAATTAGGGAAAGAATAAATTCAACAAATATTTACAAGGAATAAATTATGGCCCAATATTAGGAAGAAAAGGAGAATATGGAATTAGTTTTTTTTTGAACAATTCTAGGAACTTCATTACTAAGGGTAAAAGCTAATACAAAGGGACGCATGGACATCAAATGCCAGCAACGAAGAAAGAAACAGGAGCAAACAATTACAACAAAATAAAGAAAGAACAAAGGCGAAACAAGAGAGAAAACAGAAAACAAACAAAGGAAAACAAAGAAAAACCCAGAATTAATCAACCAGGATCGACTTGTCTTAGTGGAACCGAGGGGTGGTTCGATAGAATCCTTGCGTTCTTCGCGTCTTCCTCCAGAAATGGTAACAAAGGGGGTAAGGGTCTTTCCACCCACCCAATTGGGCACACCCCCTTACAAGTAGAGGCAGCAAGACAATCTGCTGCTTTGTTTCCCTGGCGAGGGATGAATTGGATCAAGAAACAGGGATCGGACCGAAGAATGTTAAGGATATCAGTAAGAACTCCACAGGATTGCCACTCACACGTATCAGCCGGCTTTTCTCCAAACAAGACACCAGGTCTTGAGCAATCATCAGAGCTCTCTTAAGAGCAAGGGACTCAGTCATAAATGCAGAAAGAGACTTGATTTTGTCAACGAAGGCCCACTTCATTACCCCCCAATGATCACGGCATAGGATTCCTATAGCAGCTGCTTTGGTGTACTCATGAAACGCACCATCCAGATTAATTTTGAGGCAAGGATCTGGAGGAGGAGTCCAGAAAACTTTCTGCTTAGGGGCTTTGGTGGAGTCTCCATTACTCTTAGAATAGTTGGCTTTCCAATGACTGGATAAGGACTGGGAGGCTTTTTCAATGACCAGAATTGGGTTAGGCTCAATGTCACTAAATACTTTATCATTACGGCCTTTCCATATGAACCAGAGGAGCCAGCTGATATGAGCTAAATCAAAGTCAATAAGGGGGCAATGAGGGCTCATCAAATCCAGCCACCACTTTTTGAAGCATTGAGTATTATCAAAGTCGTATTTGATGGACAACCTACATCCGAACCAAACACAGCGCACCCAAGCGCAATGAAAAAATAGATGCTCGGTTGATTCACTAGCTGCATGACAGATGGGACATAACTCAGTACTTCCCCTCTTACGAACAACAAGGGCTTTATTCGTGGCAATAGAATCTGATAAAATTCGCCATAGGAAATTAACCACTTTTGGGAGCGCCTTGATTTTCCAGCTCTTTCTCCATCCTTCCCTGGTTAGAGAAAATGGAGAGCCATATGAAAGGGAGGGAACTTCAAGAGTGGTAGCAGCATTGCAGTAACCCAATTTTACCGAGTATATTCCATTCTTTGCCTTGGTCCATCTCAGCTTGTCATCAGTTGGGATCCGAGGGAGAGGAATTGTCAAAATGGCCTCCCCCATCTGTTCACAAATGCTCGGCCTGATAAGAGTTAAGTCCCAACTTCTATCTATACTGGAAATTAGGTCGGCTACTGCTATCTGTGATTTCATAAGAGTCTCATCCTCCGTGACTAGTCTACATGTGGGTAAAGAAGGGATCCATTTGTCTTGCCATACTCGAACAGACTTCCCGTCGCCTATTTGCCAACACAAGTCATTTTTAATGAGGTTCCGTCCCTCAAGAATGTTGTTCCAACACCATGATGCTCTGTGCCCCTTTTTAGCTTCAAGGAAAGAGCCATTAGGGAAGTAAAGCCCTTTAATCACCCTCGCCCATTGCTCATTAGGATTCTGTGATAAGCGCCAAGCTGTTTTTGCAAGAAGAGCATCATTAAACTTTATGAAATCCCGGAAGCCCATGCCACCTTCAGATTTAGGCCGAGTTAGTTTGCTCCATGCTACCCAGTGAGTTTTATTTTGACCTTCCCACTAGAAATGAGCAATAAGGCTATTGAGATCTTTACTAGTCTTGACTGGGAACTTGAAGCAGGACATAGGGAAGACCGGGATGGCATTGATGACTGCTTTAATCATGACTTCTCTACCTGCAAAAGAAAGGTGCTTGCTACTCCAGCCGAGAACTTTTTTGCTTAATTTTTCACGGACATACGCGAGTGCTTGATGCTTTGTTTTTCCCCAAACACTTGGAATGCCCAAGTATTTTCCTTGATCTAAGCTTTCTGCAATGCCTAGGATGTCACAAATAGAATGCCGAAGATCGTCAGGGGTGTTCTCAGAGAACACAATGCTGGATTTTTCAAGGTTCGCCTGTTGCCCTGATGCTAAGCAATAACTCTGAAGAATATCTGACAAGACTTGGCAATTTTGAATCTCTGCATTCATGAAAAACAAGGCATCATCTGCAAAAAAACTATGAGATAAAGGCGGGCAATTATTACTTAACTTGATCCCAGTAAGCCGACTTTGAGAGAGGGATTTATTGATCATACAGGAGAGGGCTTCTAAGGACAAGATAAACAAGTATGGCGATAATGGGTCCCCTTGACGGAGGCCTCTTCCCGGACTGATTGAGGCAACTTTCTCTCCTGCAATACAAAGGTTAAGGTGCACAGATTCCACACACTGCATAACAAGCATAACCCATTTATGAGAAAACCCAAACTTTAGAAGCACAGCTCTTAGAAAGTCCCACTCAACACGATCATAGGCTTGACTCATGTCCATTTTTAAGGCAAATTCATATTTATTACCATTTTTCTTACGCCTCAAATAATGGAAAACTTCATGGGCTATGATAATGTTATCTTGAATTAACCGGCCCGGCACAAAGGCTCCCTGGTTGTGGGAGTTACATTTATCAAGACACCCTTTCATTCTATTGGCCAGAACTTTAGAAATGATTTTATAGGAGAAATTACATAGGATGGGAGTGATATTTGTTCCATTGATGCTTTCGAGGGAGAGGGCACCATCAAAATACTCTTTCACCATTTTAACAACTGTTTCTCCTACCTCCGACCATGAAAATTGGTAGAATTTACCTGAGAAACCGTCCGGACCAGGGGCTTTGGAGCCCCCGAGATCAAAAGCTGCAAGGCGGACCTCTTTACTAGTGATAGGACAAAGTAGGAGCTCATTTGTGACTCTATCAATTTTGGGGTCTATGGAATTAGTAGCATCTGAGAGCTGTCTCGGTCCTGAGGAGGAGAAGAGATTAGTGAAGAAGGAAGTGAACATATTATTTATAGTACCCTTATCAGTGGTCCACACCCCGTTGTCATCTTTAATACTCAAGATTTCATTCTTCCTTCTTCGAATGAGAGTAGAGAGGTGAAAGAAATTGGAATTCTTGTCTCCAGATTGAAGCCATGAGATTCGGGATCGCTGCCACCAGTAGTTTTCCTCTTGATCCATTAGCTTCTCAATATTCTGCAAGAGTGTTACTTCCTCCTTTTTGCTATTCGCATCTTTACAACCCTGTCGAATAGAGCTCAAGCAGGTTTGCAAAAGTGCAATAGCTTTTTTACGATTAGGGAAGGTTTGTTTGCTCCAATTAATAAGATATTTCCTGCAATTATTCAAATTTAGGGCAAATTTATCAATATTATTTGTACGTTGTGAGTTGCACACAATCCAACTATTATGAACAACCTGCAGGAAATCATTATGAACAGTCCAATAATCCTCAAACCTGAAAGGTCTTATTTTATTAATAGAGACATGATGAAAAACAAGATGTAACAGGTGATGGTCAGATCTTAGAGGATCAATATGGAATACTCTTGCAAAAGGGAAATTATGACAGAAAGATTCATTCCCCATAGCGCGGTCTATCCGTTCTCTAATTGTTGCTTCCTCTTCTCTTCTGTTACACCAGGTGAACCAAGAACCGTTGAAACCCAAGTCAATGAGAGAGCAATCCGAAATACATTTTTGGAAATTAAGAATCTTCCGGATGGCTCTCGGATTTCCCCCTTGCTTTTCCTGATGAGATGTAATGTCATTGAAATCACCCAAACAGATCCAACTCTCCGACCGGCATTGAGCAAACTTGATGATATCTACATAAACTGATAACCTGTCTTTTTTTGTTGGGGGGCCATAGACAAAGGAGATATAATAGGGGAACTTAGCGGAGGGGTCAAACACCGAAGTATGGATGACATAATTGGACGAGGAAAGAATATTTACAGTAGTATTTTTATCCCAAAACAAGGCAAGGCCTCCACTTAATCCCTGGGGATCAATTATCCATTCCTCATCAAATCCACATTTTTTCCTGACTTTGGTAACAAAAGGGTGTTTATTTTTTGTCTCCATAAGAAAGACCAGTTGGGGTTTTTTAATTTTGCAAACCTCTTTCAGGTGATTAACTGTCAGGGGAACCCCTAACCCCTGACAGTTCCAAGCTAGAAGACTCATGGCGAACCGATGGCTGCTTGGTGGCAACCATCGGCGTTGAAAGATGCTTCAGAGGACACTATGGTACTGGTAACTGGCGTTTCCGGATATGGAAATGGAGGAGTTGAGATAAGTAGACTAGGGTCAGTCTTCTTGGCTGGGAGATGGCCTTTTTTGCCTCGGATTGATTTTTTTAACCTTCTCATATTCAGCTTCTGGGCCCCACTGACACTACTAAGGTGCTCAATGCTTGAAGACCGTTCACTACTAGGAGGTACTTCTTCAACATGATCAGGGAACGTGAGTCTCTTTTTCGATTGAGTAGTGGTCTGCTCTTCATGTGGGGCGTCTAGAGACCTCTTCAGATTGATCCGGTTCAGGGCGGAGGTGACAGCAGCAATTGGAGAGAGCCCCTCAAATGGAACAATAGCCGTGCTTCCTTCCACCTCAGCAGCTGGGAAGTCAACATGGTAAGGTAGAGGGAGATTGCTGATCTGTAGGCGAGATGTTTGCTGGGTGATACATGAATCTGGGTTGGCGGAATTAATGGGATTGGTAATAATGGGATTGGAACAAATGGGATTGATATTAACATTGTTGGGATTAACGGCCATATCAGGGTTTATTGTTGGCGAAGAAACAGGCTGGACATTTGGCACCTCATTAACCAGTTCCGTAATTCTTGGGGAAATATTAATACCTGGATCTCGGTTCTGTTGGAGAGGGATACGCTGATAGTTACGGAAATCAGGGAGAGAGGTATTCAACGGGTGATTAATGGCCATATCAGGATTCTTTAATGGCGCTGAATCGGGACGTCTATACCTAGAAGCTCCGCATAATCAAATTAGAGTGAGCCTGATCTAAAATGCATCTTATTTAGTTGTGAGATATTACATAATTAATTAAGGTAGGTATATAAACGGACCGGAAGGCATTTATAGACAATAATACTCTAAATTAGCAGACTATGTTAAGTCAAAATTAATTTAGTGAGGATAAAATCTAAAAAACAAACAAGGGATTAGTGACTCTAGGTTGATCATTTGATTATTGTGGTAGTTTGTTTATTTTAATTTTAGTTTTAATTTCTTTTCTCTTAATTAAATTCAATTTGTTTTGCTCAACTTAAATGAAATTGTAAAATTAATGCCTATTTGAAGTTTGTGATAATAAGTCCTCGTGGGAACGATACTTTTCTTATCACTTTATTACTTGATACGACCTGTATACTTGCGGAGTTATATAGGCTATAAAGTTTTGCCCTATCAAGTTTTTTTTGAGCCGTTGTAGGTCCCTTTTTTACCCGACCCTGCACATGAGTGATGCAGTACCCATTACTCAATTACTCCAACAGGCACCTCAAGAGGCTTTTAGCCCAACTCATAACCTTCTCTGACTTTACCGTTTGACGCGAGTGCCAACATTGGTGATGAAGTGCCCCCGGTTACTAAGTAAGGTCTAGAGAAGTAATTGTGTTACGGTGCGACTTGTTTACTATGAATTATTTTATGCTTAACATGTGATATGTTGTCATTTATATTTCACACTTGCATATAAGATTAACTGTTACCCCTGGGGTTCATTCATTTGAACTCCATATTGCATGAATGAGGTAGGTAGTGGATCGGGATCAAGAGGAAAGATGTAGCTGTAAGGGTTACAACAGAAGGATATTTTTGGAAAAATATGAGTAGATGGACTGTAATTTTATCATTTATCATTAACATCCCACTATGGGATATATTCGAATTGCGAAAACTTTATCCTCATGTTTTCAACTAGGTTATTTTAAGAAAGTTTTATTCCGCAATTAAGTCGTCCAAACTATTTCAATGCATGTGCGCTTAAACTCTGATGAATAAAGGTGTATTAACGATGGGTGTCACAATTTGGTATCAGAGCATCAGTTTCGACAAATTTTTTGAAAAGGGATTTAACAAAACTTAGTTATTTTGAAAATAGGATGAGGATTTTTGAGAGAAAATTACCCCCTGACATACCTTACGAGTTCTACCGTACACACAGAGGAGCGCTGAGGGAACGCATCGCTAGGAAGAGAGTACCAACCATACCCAAACCCATAAAACTACACCAAAAGCGTAAGACCGATGTTTGGACACTTTTTGAGAAGAGTACTGATTTAGCCCTGGTTATGTGATACAGAAAAGACAGACGAGGTAGCATAGAATATGGGTTTTGTTGCTAACCCTGGGGCTCCTAATATATAAATCAGGGTTTGAATTAAATCCCCCTCATGTTATGGGTATATAAAGGGAAGTTGTACTAAGAAGTTGGTACCGCTCAAATTTCCTTATAGGATCAATACCTAGCATTTCTGGGTAGTGCCATAGGAATAGACTGAGTTTGTCATGAGTGACATAAATAGAAAGGGCTAGAGCCTGAGAGGTGTTATACATAATAATCTTCTAGAATAGTTGTCTAGTTCCTGAGAATATTTAAAAGTTGAATTTTGAACTTGCCAATGCACCTGCTGTATTCTTGAATTTTCGGAATTGAATTTTCAAAATTGCGAATTTTCAAAATAGAGTTTTTGAATGAAATGTTTTCAACAAAATTTGAGACCAGAGTAATGGTCATTTTGAAATGATGTTGTCTCATAGAAGGGGTTTGGTAGAACCTAGAATTTGAAAATGAATTTTGAACTATGTGGTGGTAAAGGCAGTAAAAAACTAGAAAACGCTAGAAATTGTTGTAGACGTACACAGTTTGCTAGTTTTTACTAGATATTTTTGGAATATTTATAGAACAAGAAAAGGCATGGTTATGAGGATAATGATCTTGACACATGGATACAGATAATCCTTGTATGATATGAGGTATGTTTGAGGTTCCTAGTTGCTGAATCAGCATAGGGAAAGATCTCGATCTTAAAATATTCCCTTAGAGTGAGAATTAGTTCCTTGATGGAACTGTATGAGAACTAAAGCCTCGGTAGCCACAGGTTATGGTCTCATGATCGGGACAAATATTCAAAGAGATATGTGTGGCTAATGAATTCCCTTAGATAAGGGAGAATACCCTATAGGGTAAGATGAGTACATTCATGGTGAGAATGTATGGTAGGCAAAGAAAACCTAGTGGACTAGTATGTCATTAGGTTGTTAAAGTTGAAATGG
Organism: Acacia pycnantha; assembly: GCA_025563575.1. Classification (NCBI taxonomy): domain Eukaryota; kingdom Viridiplantae; phylum Streptophyta; class Magnoliopsida; order Fabales; family Fabaceae; genus Acacia; species Acacia pycnantha. Next base: position 1,399,443 of record JAMWYP010000169.1, on the reverse strand, counting down.
GAAGCCCTAAGTCCTGTGAGATTGGTGTGTTCATAGGCTGACAAGAATAGTCAAACTGTACCAAGTGGTAGTCAAGATGTTGATGGTATAAGGGTGACTCCCTGAGCAGAAGGGCCAGAGTATCCACGCTGGAGGAATAGAATGAGCCTAAGGGCCAGAATGAAATAAGCCATGAGGTGGAAAGGAATGGGCAACCAGGCCTGCGTAACTAAGCGCTGTGAAGTTAAGACCAGTGGGTCTTATGTGTGAATACTACACTTGGACACAGGAAGAATGAAGATGTGGTATAGATATAGTTATGCTTGGCACTAGTGCAAAAAAGGGATTTAAGACCGCCTCATTTAGAGCGGATCATCGACTCCCCGGTCTTAAAAGTGTGACCGGTGGCAGTTTTGTAAATAAAAAGAACTTCTTATACAATGAAGGGCTATAAGACCGCCTCATTTAGAGCGGATAATCGAAGCACCGGTCTTAATGGTGTGACCGGTGGCAGTTTTGTAAATAAAAAGAACTTCTTACACAATGAAGGACGCCTCATTAAGGCCAGGACTAAGTATCGACCGGTCCTAAAGTCATGACCGGTGGCAAATTTGTAAATATAAAGAACTTCTTATTCGATCATTTTTCATAGATCTTATCCGCACTGTTAAAATAACAACCGGTCTTAAAAATGTTAATAAAAAAATTGAAATATCAATTACTTTTATGGAGAAATCTCATCATGAGACTTATATTTTCTACACTCCAAAATAATACGGAAAAATATAAATATAAAGGTATTAAAGTTTTAAGACCGAACATATATAATAGCCGGTCTTAAAACTTTGACTTTTAAGACCGGACTTAAAATTTGTCCAGTACTAAAGTTTAAATAAAAAATTAATAAATGTTAAGACCATAGTTAAACTTTTAAGACCGGACAAAAAATTTGGTCGGTACTAAAGTTTGAATAAAAAATTAATTAATTTTAAGACCGGACATATAGAAAGACCGTTCTTAAAGGTTATCTTTTAAGACCGCATATATGTATTTGTCCGGTCTTAAAAATGAAGCGCCAAATACACGTTACTTCGCGTGGAAGCTTTTGTCACTCTCACTGAAGAACCCCTGTTCACGTTGCGAAACCCTTCCTGTTGCATTACCTCTCTTCCTCGCCCCGCGTACCGTTAGCCACTGTTACTCCCTCATTTTCTCAGGCATTCCTCTCTTCTTGTCTTGAAAATGAACGGTGAAAACGATTCCACTCGTGTTCTGAAACTCAGGATCTTGGTTTGGTGGTGAGGGGGTAGAAGCGGCACACGAATGATGGAAGTATCCCTTAGTCGGAATTCTGGGACGAAGCTCGAGATTCTTTTTGATGAAAATTTGCAACTTTGTCGGTCAGCGGTTCAGGAAGTTTAAGACCTTTCTGGCTAACACTTATATTTTTGCCGAGGTGAAGCCTGACCATTAACCCTGGGACAAGTACAAATTTCTTGATGAACAAACTTGGCAACAATTTGTTCAGAAGCGGACCACTCCTGAAGCTCTGGTGAGTTTATATTTAGTTTTGTTTGCACTTTTGTTTGCTTATTAACCTGTGCGGATATGTGAATGTTATTGTGTACATCTAATCTTGTTAGTTAAATGGTTTGGTGTGTGAATAGAAGTATACATTTCCTGCCTTTGTCCTGCATGAGAGGAGCATGTCCTAGTTCCATGCAAGTCGATATGTAAACCGTGTAATGGCCATGGTTAGACGTTCTTATTAGTTAGTAAGTATGTTAACCTGTAATGGTTTCGGTGCAAGTAGTTAGTTAGTTATTCTAATATGTGTAGGAACCATTTATGATGAATGAATGAATTGACTGAGTTGGCAGCATTTCTGCAACTCCCTTTCCTTTGGTTTTCCCAATTTCTTCTACAATGCTACATCTTCCTTAAGTAAAATGTTGAAACTTGATGAAGTGAATTTGACTAATGTTTAACGTTCATATCAAGCGAAGTTCTCTAATTTCATTAGTGACATGGTGGAATTCATAATTGATATATAGTTGTTTTCAATCCTGATTCATAGAAAATAAGGGAAAAATATCAGGAGATTGGGAGAAAGAATGATTGCCCACACAGGGCTTCTCGCGGCGGATATGAAAAGGCCGAAAAAGATTTGATGGCATTCTACGGTAGTTGACCACCCGCCATCTCCAATACGTCGCGAGGAGCTGTGGTTGTATATTCGGCAAAAGCCAAGCGGCGCCTACACGTGAAAAAAACTCGTGTAGTTCTTTGAACAATTGTAAGTATCGATATTGTTATTTTTACTTACTAAACATGTTTCATCACTAAGCTTCTCGTTATACTGTATCTTACAGGAAGATCTTAAAAAGAAAGAGGCGGAGGGATCTTTTGCGTCGGACGGGAGGAATGATGTTCTGACCGTTGCGACCGGAAAACCTGATCACTCGGGGCGTGTAAGGGGGATTGGAGGACGGGTAGGCCTAAAGCAATACTTTGGTAAATCCAAACGCCACAGACAAAGTATGGTTACCCGGAGGAGATGGATCGACGCTTGCCAAATTAAGTGAGGAATCGGCGGCGAAAGATGCTGCATTGAGGATGTTTCAATCGAGATGAGCAAGATGAAGGAGGAGATGGAGAAAATGAAGTTCCTCACGAGCTCTCGGCCGAGACCGGTGTGGATCCCTTGACCTTGCAAATGTTGCACCTATGCGGCAGCAGAGCACTAGAGGGAGCTGCATTGTTGGACGATCGAGCAACCTTGTCATCGTATGTGGAGGATCGTGATGGTCATAGACAATTGGTTGCTAAAGGGACATCCACAACTTGGGATCAGCGTACACCACGAACAAATGGTGATGATGAAGTCGAGTGTCGGTTGAAGAGGTGATCTTTGATGCACTGTCCCTCTCCCAACCGATGAGTGAAGCTTGTGAGTGATGTCAAGGGAACCTTCATCTCTTGGCCGTTGAAGCTTGTAGATGTCTCTACTCCTCCTCAAGCTCCACCCCCTCTTCAAGCTTCACCCTCCTCAATCTCCATCCCCTCCTCAAGCTCCACCCTCCTCAAGTTCCATCCCCTACGCTAACTTGACGGCCAAGGAAAAAATAAAAGATTTGGTAGCCAAAAATGGTTTAAAGATAAATCGTGGCTGTCGATGAAGTAGTAGGCATCCCAAATCACCGGTTTACTTTGATAATGAAGATGTAGAGTCCATGCCGCTTCTGGAAAGCGAGTTACTAGTCCATGTTTTCAAATATTTATGAAGTAAGTATCTTCTTCCTTGATTACATAATTTAAATGCACCGTTTAGACACACATACATATATACTAATTCCCACTGATCGATGTCATTCTTGTAGGTGCATGCACGGCCCGGTTCAACGAGGCGAGAATTTCGGATTTTGGATTCTTGTGCCCAGTGTATGCAAGTACAACACTACCTCGGAAATGAGACAGAGTACATATCAAAGAGGTTGTGTCAAGTGCCAAGAAAGGTGTACTTGTTTCCATATTGGCTCAGGTACATATATATCACAATTCTTGTCTGCAATTCACTTAATTATATTATGCTACATATATATATATCATGAGTACTTTCTTATTTTGTGAATTTTCAGCAACCACGCGGTTGGTTAGTCGTCATGAACATGGAGTCGCATTATGTTATCTTCTTATGCTCCATTCACTTCGGATCCATCGCTTTGTGTTGAAGCGAGATCATCAACGAGTAAGAATGTCATTTTGATTGTCTTGTCTGAAATCTACATTGTGAATTTTCGGTGAACATTACTTGATAAATTTGTGATTTTGATGATAGTGGCATGAAGACCTTCCAAGTTGATGTAAAAAAAGCGTGGGGTTCGGCTCAGATCCTAAATGGCACAAAATTAAGGTTAGTACATATTTGGACATGGCATAATTGCCTTCTCGAAGTTGGTCGATAAGCTATATATGCTCTTATATATATTTATTGTTATTTTTAGACCCGTCGGCAACCGCAAGAATCGGACTTATGTGGCCCGTACGTCATGAAACACATATATGACATTGTGACGGAGGAAAGACTAAATTCACTTTAAGGGTAAAATGTTATGGCTTAATTCGATCATCGATGGCTTAATGTTACATATGAAATATGCACATAATAATATGTTATTTACTGTTTCGTCTTTGATGTTACGTAGGTTTTCCTTGTCCAAAGCCATTTTCGATGATGAAGTGGAGCACATACGCGATGTGTTTTGTAAATATCTCAGATAAACTGGTCTTAGAAAATCTAAGTCGACAATAATTAATGTCCTAATTAATTCATTTGTAAATAATATATGATGTTGTAGCAACAATAGCCTTGTTTATTTTTTTTTTCGACTAGCTAATTCATTCATTTGTAAATATAGCAATGTAATTCAATAATAAATTTGTTTATTTTTTCGAACAATTTGTGTGTGTCCATTTTGGGTTTCGAATGAATGGGATGGTGGATAAAGCTATTTAGTGCTTGAAATTTGAGGTACAAAGCGGATGTTGAAAATGAGCCGAAGAGGCTCAAAAAGTATTCGCGACTTTTAGGACTGTATATTTGTTAAAAGTACGGTCCTAAAGGTCTTCGTCCATTTTAAGACCGTATATTTAACAAATATCCGGTCCTAAAAGTCTTCGTCTAATTCTAAAAGATAATGGTAGAGATTTTTAGGACCGTATATATGTCAAATATCCGATCCTAAAGGTCTAGAAAATATACGGCTAAAATATTAGGACCGTATATTTGTTAGTTGTCAGGTCTTAAAAGTCTTCGTTTATTTAATAGTTTGGGAAACCTTTAGGACCGTATATTTGTTAGTTGTCCGCTCCTAACTTTAAATTTTAAAATAAGGCTTAATTTTTAGGACCGAGGATTTATTATACGTCCGGTCCTAATATTCTTCATTTAAATAGAGTTGGTGACTCGGTTTTGGACATATCGTTAGGGTTCAAGGCAACCATGTTTCTGGCGATCTTCTCAACTTTTGTGCTTCGTTGTCCTCGTTTCTACTTAGCCTGGATGTGAAGATCATCATCGGTGTCCCTTTTCTTTGTCCTTTTCTTTTTGTCGGAAAAAGAAACGTGAGGTATGGTACTCAACGTCATTGGCGTCGAGTACCGCGTTAAATGTTGTTGACGGCGTGATAGACACAAGCATTGGCCCAAGCTTCGGTCTATATGATCGACGCGGGCTATCAGGTGCTCCGCATCGCGCCGAGGTTCGGAGTTCGGAGGCAACGAGGAGGATATGGAGGTGCCTCGGGATTTCGCCAGCCAGGAGGACCTCGTCGTGGTGGAGAAGCCATTACGGTGGAGGTTCTAGGAGGAGATGGAGATGAATGTGAAGAAAGTAACAACGGGTTTAAATAGAGAACCCATCCCGAAGAATGTGAAACGCGGAAACATTAACGAGGAGACGCATATTTGCTCGAATACGAGGAGACGCCTAGTTGGGAAGTTTATGTGGAAGCCGAAGAGACTCTGAATCATTCATTTCAACATGGGGAAGGGACTCTGCTGTTTGAAAAGAATGAACTTTTAATACCGGATACTGTGTAAGATCCGTTCTTAAAAGTAATATTTTTTAACCAAAAATTCTTACTTGAAAAAAATAAATTGAAATATATAATAATAAATGAGTTTTAGGACCGGATACAAAGTAAAATATCGGTCTTAAAAAATGATTTTTAGGACCGGATATAAGATAAAAGGACGGTCTTAAAAGTAATTGAATTAAAAATTAGTTTTAGGACCGGATACAAGATAAAAGTTCGGTCTTAAAAGTTTGTTAAAAGTAAATGACTATTAGGACCGGAATTTTGAACAAATACGCTCTTAAAGTAGAAACATTAAATTCATTATATACCAATTGATGAATTCATCAACGATGTTTATCTCTCCCGCTATCTCTGTCCTTATATACTCCACACACTACCTCTTTGTCCTTGTTAACTCCTCACTTCCTAGCTCTACTCTCCCAACTTCTCAAATCCTCAAACCATGGTTAGATACAAGCAAACTACTCGTAGGGGTGCATACACGCCTCAAGCTCGTGTCATGGTTAGATCATTATATGGTGCGCCTCTCTATAATATATAGGAATTCTACTATGGATCACAGTTGGATAGATGCTTTACGAATGAGTGTTGAATATCAGAATGGGGTTAGGGAATTTATAGAATTTTCTAAACAAAATGCCCATGATAATGGGGGGAAGTATTATTGCCCTTGTGTAAAATGTTTGAATGAGTGTCGACTATGTCCTGAAGTTATACGCACACATTTAATTTGTCATGGATTTTGTAAGACTTATACAGTATGGGTATGGCATGGTGAACAAGTGCCATCAAGTGGGAAAAAACATGGGGAAGTGGCCTTTGATGATAATGAAACGAATATGGATGATCGCATAGAGGATATTATCCGTGATGTAGGAGAATAGGCTTTTGAGCGATCACATGCATATGGTAATATGTGCAGTGATGCAGAGACACCGCTATACCGTGGGTGTAAAAATACCAATTGTTGAACGCTGTATTGAAATTGGTAAGCTTGAAGGCACGTCATGGATGGAGCGACAAGAGTTTTTCAGAATTGCTTGAGGATTTGAAGGACATGCTTCCGAATGATAACGTGTTACCGCATCGCTACTATGATGCTAAGAAGATACTTTGTCCACTGGGGATGGAGTACAAAAAGATCCATGCATGCCCGAATGATTGTATATTGTATAGAAAAGAGTTTGAAGAGAAGCAGAGTTGTCCGATATGTGAAACCCCACGGTACAAGTCGATAAGGGGCCCGCAAAAGTGTTGTGGTATCTTCCAATCATACCAAGGTTCAAGCGGTTGTTTGCGAATGAAAATGATGCAAAAATCTGAGGTGGCATGCAGATGAGAGGATTTCGGATGGACAGCTTCGACATCCGCCGATTCTTCTCAATGGAAGAAGATCGATCAATTATTTCCGAACTTCGCGAAGAACCTAGGAACCTCAGGCTTGCCCTTAGCACGGATGGCATGAATCCCTATGGAAGCCTTAGCAAAGATACATAGCTCATGGCCTGTACTCCTGATTGTTTACAACTTATCTCCTATGTTATGCATGAAACGAAAGTACATCATGCTGTCTATGTTGATTTCGGGACCAAAACAACCCGGAAATGACATAGATGTTTACCTGGAGCCCTTGATCGAAGACTTGAAGGAGTTATGGGAAGAAGGTGTCGATGTTTTTGACTCTTTCAAGAAGGAGGTCTTTAAAATGAGAGCCATGATATTTTGTACTATAAACGACTTCCCAAAGATATGGGAACTTGTCGTATATAGTGTAAAAGGCCATAAAGCATGTCCGGTTTGTGAAGAAGGCACATGCTACCATCAACTTCAACATGGAAGAAAGACGGTGTATCTTGGACATAGGAGATTTCTTAGACGGGGCCACCCATATCGTCGATTAAAGAAGGCCTTTTTTGGTGGCCAAGAGTATGAAGAAGCTCCGGTGGTATTGACTGGGGAGCAAGTGTATGAAAAGGTTAAAAATATAAGTGTCATCTTCGGTAAGCCTGGAAAGAGTAGAAAAGAAACAAATATATGGAAGAAGAGATCTGTATTCTTTGATCTTCCCTATTGGCGCAATCTTGATGTGATACACTGTATTGATGTCATGCATGTAGAGAAGAACGTATGTGATAGTATTGTGGGCACGCTTCTCAACATACAAGGTAGTTCAAAGGATGGTGTGAAGGCAAGATTGGATTTGCAAGCAATGGGAATACGCGAAGACTTGCATCCAAGGCCATATAGGAAGAGAACTTATTGTCCCCTAGCTTCTCATACTTTGTCTAAGGATGAGAAACGAAGCTTTTGTGAGTGTTTACATGGCACAAAAGTTCCCTCAGGGTATTCTTCAAATTTTAAGAGGCTTGTCTCGATGAAGGACTTGAAATTAGTAGGCCAAAAGTCTCATGACTATCATGTCTTGATGCAACAGCTACTCCCAGTAGCTATTCGAGGGATCGCCAAATATGATCTTCGGGTCGTTTTGACTAGACTTTGTTTCTTCTTCAATGCGGTTTGTAGTAAAGTTTTCAAGATTGAAAAGTTGGATGAATTGGAGAATGAAGGATATCTTATCTTGTGCCACCTTGAAAAGCTTTTTGTTCCTTCATTTTTGACATCATGGTTCATCTCATTGTTCATCTAGAGGAGATAAAGTTGTGCGGCCCTATCCATTTACGGTGGATGTACCCTATTGAAAGATCTATGAAATTCCTAAAAGGGTATGTGAAGAACGCGCACCGCCGAAGCATCAATTGTTCGAAATATGTTTCGAAGAGGCCATGGAATTTTGTCAAAATTATTTGGCCAAAGTAAGACATATTGGGTTTCCAAAACGTCAAAGATGTGAAGGGGGTAGACGTGGGGCTTCGGTAAAGAGTGTGGATCCTAATGAATTGTCACAAGTCCACTTATACATCTTGAATAATGTTGATGAAGTTCAAGCCAGCATATCTGCACATAAAGAGGCTGTAAGGAAAGAAAACCATCGAATGACCGAACAAAGGTTGATTAGGGAGCATAACATAACTTTTGCAAAATGGTTCAAACAAAAGGTCGAGGGATCTCGAATGTGTTTCGACACAATGAAATGGTTAGCACGTGGTCCCGAGGTTGAAGTCATAAGTTGGAATTCGTATGTGATCAATGGTTATACATTTTACACGAAGTCCTTAGATGATAGGAGCACAAATCATAACAATGGTGTTATGTTAGAGGCTGAATCTATGCACTTCTCCAGTTCGAAAGACAAGAGGCCTAAATTGGCAGTCATGCCATATTATGGGGTTATTGAAGAGATTTGGGAGGTGGACTATGTCAAAATTAGATTTCCCATCTTCAAATGCAAGTGGGTTAATGTCAATAATGGTGTTCAGATCAATCGGCTAGGATTTACTTTAGTCGATGTCAATAGTAGAAGTTTTGGAGATGAACCTTTTATTATGGCAGACCATGCGAAACAAGTGTTCTATATCACCGATCAAGAAAATAAAATGTGGTCTGTAGCTCTCCAAGGAAAGAGGGTCATTGATATTGATGAGGAAAGTCATTCAAATTATGGTCTTCCTGATAGTACTCCTTTTTCAAGGGGTCTACCGACATGAACGAAGAAGATGAAGCGGATAATGAACCCGGCATAAGAAATGATCATCAAGAAGGGATATGGGAGGATATCACTTTATAAAAGAGTCAATTCATAAGGTAATATTCATATGCATAATTCTTAGAAAACTTTAAGGTTTTAACTATATATATTATATATTCCTTCTATGTTACGTTCTTAATGAAACAATATAATGTCACGCTGACTATGAATTTGTTCTTGTTTTGTTTTTGTGGCAGGATCCGATTCAAAGGGGCATGTTATAAAAGAGGATGCATGTTACGTTGTTGGGTAGGAATCAGATGAAGGCATGGTGAATAATATATTGGACTACATGTATGTTGATTTACGTGCTGTATTGTAACTCATTGTGATTGTAATTAGTTATATATCTTAGCTTATTGTATAAATTACTTTAGCTGTTGTAGACTTAAGGCCACATAACTCATGGTGGATAATTATTTGTATTCTTTTTCCCAATTCAATTTATTCATGTTCATAGCTTGTAGCTTAAAGTATATCGACTTTTATGTGTTGTTTTGGATGGTAGATTTTTGTGTATTATATATGATCAGGAAGAACAGAACAGAAAAAAATTCAGAAAATTTAGAGCGCAAATAAATAAGACGGTCTTAAATGTTCAATTGTTAAGACCAGATGTATATCTATGACCGCTCTTAAAGGTATTAAGCCGGTCTTAAAAGTTGGTCTTTTAAGACCGGTCCATTTATAAGTGCGGTCTAAAAGTTCAATTTTTAAGACCGGATGTATATAACATCCGGTCTTGAAAGTCAGTCTTTTAAGACCGGATCTCGGTCTAGGATATTACTATTTTTAGGACCGGGTTTATTTTTGTCCGGTCTTAATATTCGGATCTTTTAAGAGCGGTCTAGTTTTTGTCCGGTATTAAAGTTTGAGTTTTAGGACCGAACAAAAAATATTTCAGATCTATTTAGTACGAATTTTAAGACCGAAGGTTTAAAATGTCCGGTCTTAAAGAAACTCTTTAAGACCGGTTCTATATCCGGTCTTAATAGGGAGACTTTTAATACCGCCTGGAACAAGACTTGTCGCGGGTCCGCTCCTAATATACCTGTTTCGTCCGGTCTTAAAATCCTTTTTTCCACTAGTGTGGTAAACATACATATGAAAGAAAGTTTGGTGGTTTGAGGCGATACCTCCCACTAGCTGAAATTGTATACCACAACAAAACTAACAATAACAACTACTACTACAATTGCAACTTCAACTACAACTACAATGACGACAACAACTACTACAACAACAATTACAACTACAACTACAACTGCTACTACTACAACTACAACTTCAACTACAATGACAACTACAACTGCAACTACAACGACAACAACAACTGCTACAACTGCAATTTCAACTACAACCACAACTAAAACTACAATGACAACAACAAGAACTACAACTACAACTACAACAACTACTACTACAACTGCAACTTCAACTACAACCACAACTACAACTACAACAACAATAACAACTTGTAATATCCTGAATTTTAGGCTTGAAGACTTGAAGAATAAGCCTAAAGTAGGCAGACGACTAAGCCCGGTTTGGGTAGAGTCCCAAGAATGATGAGAGATAGAAAGCCTCTCAGGGACTAAGTAACTCGTCTATACAGGTCAGTAGACCTAATATGTATAAACGGTGGAATTAAAGTGCCAATGGAAAATGGGCACAAAAGACCTATACGGTATAAATTCAGTTGGAAAAGATGCCACCTAACTATGTCCTAAGGTATAGGACAATTAGTTGAGTGAAAATATATCGGTATGAGTAAGTATACAACATTTTCAAGGTAGCCAGGTCTACCCTGTGTTTTAAGGGATAAAAAGTTAGTTGTAATAATTACTTAAGGACACGTGTCACTGCAAGGTTAAAAAGAGAAAAGGTAAGGGTAGAAAAGTCAAATACTTACCTATTAAGGATGCAATTTCGACCACATGAGAGGAGAGAGAGAAAATCAGATGATTTTATTTGTACTTAAGCCCAAACACAAACTATATGTCCTAAGGGAAGCTAACCGGTGAAAAGGAGACCGATAAGGACCAAATAGGGGCTTCTTTCTTAGATTAAATAGAACAAATGTGGGGCCATGAGAGCGTCCAAAATGGCATCACATATTAATAATATAGCAGGGGAAGATATCTAAAAATTTGAAGAAAAGTGGAAAAGGGAGCACCTTTTTAACCAGCGGTGTATTACAAGGACCAGTGGATAAAAGGGTGCATTGGATAAATTGAATAAAATCACATGGATTATATTTTTATGGCCCATAATGCGCTACGCTGACCCCTGGAAATATCTATAATTTCTTTGAGAAAAAGGAAAGAAAAAACATGCAAAAAACCAAGGTACATACTTTTAACCACTGGACAAAAGGGTGTTTCGGATAAAAAGAGGTAAATTGCAGATTTTGAAAAGTAAAAATATGATTTACTTGGCTAGGTTTGCGCCACATAGCCCCTTTTGGAACACTCTGGACTTTCTTGAAAACTAAGTAAGTAAACCTTGATCTATGCTATTAACCAGTGGACAAAAACATGAACCGGATAATTCAGTGCACCTTGATCATTTTAATTATTTTATAAACGCATGAAATTTTCATTCTTGGCTGCCAAGAGACGTGTTCATAAAATAAAGAAGGAGGTCCAGCCAAGTTCCAAAACCTAGAGGAAGAAGCCAGATCACTAAGCAAAGCTCCGATTTCAGATAAACACCGAAAACCTAAACCTTTGAAGTTTGAAGTTAGGGTTATCGTCCACCTGACTAGGGCTTGGGGTTGTGATCTGATTTATGTGTTTTTAATGGTTCCAATGGGTTTAAAATTTTATTTTGCATGGGGTTAGGTCAGAGTTAAGGTTTACGAACTCGAAAACACCGAAAACTCAAGGAAGGAGCTTGCTGCCAGCTTCAGGGTTTTCTGGGCAGCGAAGCTTCATTAGTGTTTATAAAATAGTAAATGAAGTCTGTTTTCTATGAAATTTTATATTCAAAAATTATACATCCGGGGATTCATTTTGATATAATATTTTTTAATTTTTCAAGGTGTTAACCGAGAGAAATAAATTTTACAAAGTAGCTCAGAATCTGAAACCTTGTTCTGGACCAGCGAGCGATATTTTCTAGTAGTAAATTTATGCGTATGTCTTTGACCTCTGGGGTATTTGTATAATAAACTAGACATCCTAAATATTCACTGGCCACTGATGTTGTGTTAATTGGATTTTTTTGGAATTTATTAAAAATGTTTGAAGTTGGGCCAAAGTCATTGGAATTTCTGGACTAGGCCTCGGATGTCTTGGAAAATGGAAGGGTATTTATGGAAATACTAAAAATAAGGTATTTTGATGTTGTATAGGGTTATGTCATATTTGGGAAGGCGATCGGGAATCATAAAATATTAATTCGGTGCACAACCCAGGTAGTAATTGTTTACTCAAGTACTTGATATGTGTTTGTTGTATGTTTTTTTTTTTTTTTGCTATGTTTGTTTTGTCAAATATGCATACAGAGCAAGTTGGGGTTCAAGTCCCTGACTATTGTGTACTTAGCCCTGAGAAGTAATCCGGGGCTGGCCTTGAGTGGCGGCTCAACAGGTTGTTTGGTCCAAGACTGGCCTGGTTTAAGCGGCTCAACAGGTCGTGATTTCGGTAATCCGAGGCTTGCCTTGGTAAGGCAGCTCAACGGGTTAAATGGATTGTGGTGATTGGTTATTGTGGTATGCTTCTGAATGCATATGTGGTTTGTTTGACTTATTGACTTTAATGTTACATGATATGGTTGCATGCATACACTATACACATATAGTACGTGAGTTTGACAGTTACTTTAGGGTTCATTTTTGAACTCCAGACTGATCTAAAGTTACAGGAGATCGGGCCTGAGCTGAAAGACCTTTTTGGAAAGGTAGGGCATATTAGTGCTGATTGAAGAATAAGGAATGCCCTATTATATTTTGTATTTATTTTGGGATGATTGCATATATATTTCTGGTATTTTATATTTTGATAATTGTACCCTTAACCCTACGATGACTATTTACCTCTTTTATTATCGCACTTTTACCAGTACAATAGGTAGTCCAAACCAATATATTGCTCTGTTGCACACACTCTGATATATGCTAAATGGAATATATAACTATGGGAAGGTAACATATAAAAGGAATCCCTCTAGCCCGCCACCCGAAAAAGGCGAGGCTGATAGGGGTGTAACACAACTACAATTACAACAACCATAACAACTACAACTACAAAATCTCAACAACAACAACAACAACAATAACAATAAGTCCTCCATGATGTAGAGCATATAGAGCATTGATGCGAGCATTTGAAATGCTTATTGGAAGTGTTGTATGGAAGAATATGCTAGTCACCCTTGTATGGGATAGAGTTGTCTGAGAGGAGGATGTTTGGGTCAGATAGTACTTGCCAACTACGGTGCTAAGTAAGAGAAAGTAGTCTGAGAGCTAAAATTGGAGAAGCCCAGACGGGATAGACGAGAAGAGGCTCGAGGTGGAAAGACCTAGTGTGCAGGTTTGCATAGGGCAATGTCCCAGGGCTATAAGACCTGTGTGCCTAACACTGTGTGTGGTCTAGCATAATAACTTTGGGACCAGTGTGTCCAAATTATATTTTGAGGCTGACAGATTACTCAAACTGTACTAGGTTATAGGTAAGATGCTTATGACACAGGGTTGATTCCTTAAGTAGTAAAGCCAAACATCTAGCTCTATGTTAATAGAATAAACTGACAAGCAGAACTAAATCAAGTAGTAAAAGCCTGCTGGATTATTGAACATAACCTGAAAGAGCTACGCGTTATTCGGAGCAATAGAAATACAACTCATGACAATTTTATCCGTGGGAGTTCTTCACATAAGAGGAAAGCACCATGGTTCAAGTTCCAATGTAGGAGTAAAAGGTCCTCCCAATTAGGGTAGCGAGATTATCCAAGATTGTCGAATTCCAGAAGCTTCCTTAAAGGCGAAAAGAATCATCCGAGAAACAACTATAATGGGAAACAAGTTTGCTCCACTTGCCATAAAACTAGGGCATTATAGCAGAAAGTGTCCACAAAATGCCGCGGGAGAAGGCCATAGAACCCAAGCAGGGTTTTTTCTCTAACAAATAAAGAGACCAGAAAATCTTCTTAACTGGTGCAAGAAGATCTTAACAGAATACCTCTAGTCAGGGAAGTTGAGTTCATATTAGAACTAATGCCTGGTACAAGGCTAATATTAAAGGCACTGTATCGGATGGCTTCTAATGAGATGAAAGAACTTAAAGAGCAAATTGAAGAACTATTGGAGAAAGGGTTTATTAGACCCAGTGTGTCACCGTGGGGAGCTCCAGTATTGTTTGTGAGGAAGAAAGACAAGAGTCTATGACTCTACATCAATTACTGGGAGTTGAACAAGGTGACAATCAAAAACAAATATCCACTCCCTATAATTGATGATCTATTAGACCAATTATCTTGTTCTTGTGTTTTCTCGAAGATTGATCTGTGCTCGAGATACCATCAATTACATATAAGAGATGTGGATGTTCCGAAGATAGCCTGTAGAACCAAATATGGGCACTATGCGTTTATGGTGATGCCCTTTGGTTTGACTAATGCACCTGCAGTGTTCATGAGTATCTAGATCGATTTGTAGTAGTCTTCATTGATGACATTTTGATCTACTCTAAGAATAAGGAGGAACATGAGCAAAATCTGTGGCAGTCACTTAATGTATTGAACGGAAAGCAACTCTACGCCAAGCTAAGCATGTGTGACTTTTGGCTTGCAGAAGTTAAATTTTTGGGATTACGAGATGGGGTCACTGTTGATCCTAGTAAAGTGGAAGCAATACTAGACTAGAAGAGACCAGAGACGGTAAATGAAATACGAAGTTTCTTGGGTTTGGAGGATATTACCGTAGATTCATAAAGGATTTCTCCAGACTTGCCTTGCCATTAACGAAGCTGATTCGAAAGAACCAATCAATTGTTTGGGATGAGTGTTGTGAGGGTAGATTTAGAGAACTAAGGGAGAGGCTGACTACAACACCAATGTTAATTATACCTGATTTAGGTCAGACATATGTTGTCTAGAGTGATGCTAGTAAGCATGGATTGGGATGTGTCCTAATGTAGCAGAGCAGAGTGGTGGATTATACCTCTTAACAGCTGAAGCCTCACGAGTCAAACTATCCAACTCATGAATTGGAGCTCACGATTGTTGTTTTTGCATTTAAAATTTAGCGGCATTTTTTTTATGGTACTACTGTGGAACTGTACTATGAGCACAAGAGTCTCAAATACCTCTTTGACCAGAAAGAGCTAAACATGAGACAACGTAAATGGATGGAGTTGCTGAAGGATTACGACCTGGAGATTAAATACCACCCAGGGAAAGCTAATGTTGTCGCAGATGCTTTGAGCAGGAAAGTAGTGCAGACAACATTCATGATGATCAACGAATGGAAATTACTAGAAGATTTCAGGGATCTAAATCTGTCCAACCAAATTGCTGTAGAACCGAAAGAGCCCTATGAGGCTTATCTTGCAAGTCTTCTTGTGAGCCAAGGAGAGTATGACCTAAGGGATGAAAGTGAAGAAGTTGGGAAGCAAGATGAATGAGAAAATGCTATACGAGAGATGATCTCTCGAAATGAAGCTCAAGATTACGATCTGTCACTTAGCGGATTGGTTAGGTATAAGAAAAGAATAGGGTAAAGGAGCAAAAATACACATGTGCTTTAGCCTCGGGAGCGCCCAGCACCATATGCTTTTTTTTGGGAGCAAAAATACACACCAGCTTTCAAAACTGAAGCAAATTTACCATCTCCATTAAACTGAGTTAGTTGACTGTTACTTTGACCAAAAATGTTAACATGGGAGATGATTTGGCTACACCTAAGCAAGCCAAATGGCAATTTTTCTAAAAAAAATTGGGTAAAGATATGGAATCACAAAAGGGGAAAATCATAGACCACTTCATACGCTCCAGACTCGTTCCGGCGGAAATCTAAGACTCTAAGTTTCTTCCCTCTTTTCAAGTCATCACCTCAAGCATCAACAATAATGTTGTAGATGTCGTATGTGATCAATGGTTATACATTTTACACGACGTCCCTAGATGATAGGAGCATCGTCCAGAACAATGGTGTTATGTTAGAGGTTGAATCTATGCACTTCTTCAGTTCGAAAGACAAGAGGCCTAAATTAGCAGTCATGCCTTATTATGGGGTTATTGACGAGATTTGGGAGGTGAACTATGTTAAAATTAAATTTCTCATTTTCAAATGCAAGTGGGTTAATGTCAATAATGGTATTCAGATCGATCGGCTAGGATTTACATTAGTCGATATCAATAGTAGAAGTTTTGGAGATGAACCTTTTATTATGGAAGATTAGGCGAAACAAGTGTTCTATATCACTGATCAGGAAAATAAAATGTGGTCTGTAGCTCTCCAAGGAAAAAAGGGTCATTGATATTGATGAGGAAATTCATTCAAATTATGGTCTTCCTGAGATTATTCATCTTTCAAGGGGTCTCCTGGACATGAACGAAGAAGATGAAGCGGATAATGAAGCCGGCATAAGAAATGATCATCATGAAGGGATATGAGAGGATATCACTTTATAAAAGAGACAATTCATAATGTCATATTCATATGCAGAATTCTTTGAAAACTTTAAAGTTTTAACTATATTCCTTCTTATGTTCTTAAACAATGTCACTGATGACTGTGAAGCTTTTGTTCTTGTTTTTATTTTTGTGGCAGGATTCAATCGAAAGGGGCATGTTATAAAAGAGGATGTTATGTTGTTGGGTGGGAATTGAATATGATGAAGGCATGGTGAATTGGGCATGTATGTTTATTTAGGTGCTGTCTTTGTAACTCATTGTATTTGTAACTTGTCTTATTGTGTATATCCATTTAGGTGTTGTACTGTCATAGTATACTCATGGTGAATAATATTTGTATTTATTTCCAATTCAATTTATTCATAATGGATTGTTCATAGCTTGTAGCTTAAAGTACTGTCTTTTAGGCCTAAAAAGTACACATTTCAAGACCGGATGTATTTATTTGTCCAGTCTTAAAAGTCGGTACTTTTAGATAGGTGTATATATTAGGCCGGTCTTAAAAGTCGGTCTTTTAAGACCGGTGTATTTATCCGTCTAGTCTTAAAATTTCAAATTTTAAGACCAGATGTATTTATTAGTCCGGTCTTAAAAGTTGGTCTTTTAAGACCAGTATAATTATACGTCTAGTCTTAAAGTCGGTATTTTTAGACTGGATTGTTTTTTGTTCGGTCTTAAAACGTTGGTCTTTTAAGACCGGCCTATTTATTTTTCCCGTCTTAAAATTTGAGTTTTCAGACCGAACAAAAAATATATCAGGTCTATATAGTACAACTTTTAAGACCTAATGTTTTTAATATCCGGTCTAAAATATTTCTTTAAGACTGGTTCGCATCCGGTCTTAAAAGTGACAGACTTTTAAGACCGCCTGTAACGAAATCGGTCGCGGATCCGGTCTTACGATGTCTCTTTCATCTAGTCTTAAAAGCCTTTTTTGTACCCGTGTTTGCAGAGAAATAATTCGACGCACATTGCTTCTGTTAGAAAGGCTTTTGCAGAGGAATAATTTAACGAATGTTGCTTTTGCAGACTATAAAACTAACCCTAAAAAGCACTTGTTGATTAGTTGGGTAGGTCTCAAATGCAAATATAATATTGAAAACTAAATATTCATTACCAACAAAGGAACCCACAAGCATATTTCATCATTTTAATTCAACCCTTGAGAAAAACCAGAAAGATAAGAAGGAAAATAAGAAAGTGATATCAAACCAAAACACCTCTTACGATATCCTTGGTGTATCGCCGTTGAGCTAAGAAACTAGAAAGTGATAAGTTGACCAGCACTAGCTTGTCGAGACAAAAACATGAAGTAGCGACAAAGCAACCCACAATGGCGACAGAACAAGAGTTATTACTTTCGACGAGCGAGAAGAGAAGTTCAAAGAGGGAGTTAAACTAATTTTTAAGACCGGTCCTTATTAACGTCCGGTCTTGAAAGTAATTAATTTTTTATTTAAGATTTTTCTTATCTTTTGGACTGGCTACTATTTACGTCCAGTCTTAAAAGTTTACTCTAAAAAGTAATCGAGATTTAAATTTTCTATTAAGACTTTTTAGACCAGTCTTCTTAAACACCGATCTTATAAGTTAAAGATTTAGACCGTTACATATTAAAATCCGGTTTTAAAAGTAATAAAAATTTTATTTAAATTTTTTCTTATATTTTGACCGTTACGTATTAAAATCCGGTCATATGAGATTTCTCTAAAAAGTAATTGAAATTTCAATTTTTTTAAGGTTTAAGACCGGTTGTTTAGGAAATTGGTCTAAATCATATATTTTATACCTATGATTAAAGTATTTGGTCCAAGAAGTTATTGATATTTATGAAACTGCCACCTGTCATACGTTTAGACTGGAGCCTCAATACTTCGGTCTAAATGAGACGGTCTTAAAGTCCCTTTGTGTAGTAGTTTTACCCTCATTTTAGTTTTAGTTTTTTAAGTTCCAAATCCTAAATTTTAGTCCAATCAAAGAGCAAAATGGTCCAAAATTTTATTAAATTATAGGAATCAATATTTTAAATGGGATAAAAACGAAAACTTTTGGTTTGAATGAATTGGATTGACCAAAATCAAAATAAAGATAAACTAGAGGACCACATATTATATTAACGTTTTGTTTTAAATATTCTTATAGTTATTATTAACGTTTTGTTTTAAATATTCTTATAGTTATTTAGATCTTGCATATTAAGGAGCGAATGCAGTTCGCTGGCCAAAAAGAAAGTAGCGAAGGTAGTATTACCATCATAAAAAGATGTTGAGAGTGATTTCTTTCCTTTTCCCTTCCCTTTCTCCTTTTCTCATCTCCACCATTGGATGAGAATTTCAATGGTCTAGATTTTACATTTTATGAAAACATTATTAGTTTTAGGTAAAAAAAATACATAAATAAATGTTACCTCTGAGTTTTTAAATTAATTTAGCAGGCGCCCTCTTCTCACTTTCGTCGCTTCGATCGTCGGCAACTTGGCATCTCGTCACGCACTTTGGTTTCTCTCGTCTCTTCCTTTCGGCCTTGGTCTCTCTGAGTCTCTCGACGGCAACCAGGTTCGTCTCTCTCTGTTGCTTAGTGGTTGTAACTCTGTAATCACTTATTGCCACAAACTGATTCTGCGTCTTTCGTTTTTCTTCGTTCTAAATTTCTCAGTAACAACTTTGTCTCTGTCTCTTTCTATTTGTCTTTTATTTTCATTTCTGTTAAATACGCTCTAATTAGCAATAAAAGAACTCTCTAATTAATTGAATGGTGAGGTTGGAAATATTTGATAGAGTTAAGAGTTACTATTTGTGTTGTCTGGACTGATTCCTTAGCTATTAAGTTCGGTTTTCTTAAATGTCCACTACAACCTGATAAGAGAGAAGTAATGCTATAGGCCGATGTACTTACTTGAATGCTCACTTACTGTTCACTGCAGTCACACGCTTTGTATAGAAGAGTTTATTGCTTTATCTAACTTGGAATTTTGAGCAAGGTCTTATTGAGCTGACACTGGAATCTGGATGGTGATAATTCAGTTGTGGCCTTCTCAAAAGATAAACCAAACAGGGTTGGGATGAAATGCTCAATAGAGATTGATATCTATTGTATCTTTTAAACATGGTTGCTTAGGACTAGAATATTGGGCTCCTAAAAAGTTTAGATGAGAGTAAAATGAAGTAAAGATCAAGACTCATAGTTACAAATTGGTGCTTGTTGAGAAACATAGGTTAGTAAAACGAAGGATAAGATTATGTAATTGTGACTCACTTGTTAGTTTATTAAGTATTAAGTATATTAAATAAAATATGAAAAAGCTGTGGTAATGAATTTGTTGAAAAGTTTTAGAGAGGAGGTGGAAGGATGCTAGCTTCTTCAACTGTCATTCTTGGTGTTGAAAGTTTGAGTGGATGATATACTGGGCTGGATGGTTAGTCAGTACTACATAGTCTATACAAATTAATGCATGTATGCAAAATTTGAAGTTTGTTCTTATAAATTTACTTTCACACTCTTGTGGCATGTCAAAATATGTCACTAGGAAATTTAAGCCTACAAGAAATTTGGCTACCTAATGATTACAACCCGAGAGAAACATGAAATGAGTTTATATATCTTATATTTATTTCTCCCTATCAAACTGTCAATCAATTGTGTTATATTTCAGTTCTTTGTATAGCTTAATGAGTTGTGAAAATAGAGGCACGATAAGGAAAACTCTGTGTGATTTTAATGAGAGCTTTTTGAGCTGTCAGATAGGCCTTGGTTTTGAAGCAAGCAATTTAAACCTACTCTGAATTTTAACTTTAGTTTCATTGGTGCGCCTTTTAACTATTGTTCTCCTTTCATCATTTTAGTCTTGGTGATTTTCCTCTTGATCAGTGATCATATATTGTGTATTTGTTATTGTTACAATTCAAACATTTGGATACTATTCATGGAATCATGATGTTGTATTGATTATCAAGGGGCCTACTTGTGTTGTCTTCTTTTGACCTTAATTTTTTTGTACTTAGACTTTGTTTTTGCAGCAGTTTTAGGATTTAAGTGTCATTAGGAAGTGATTTTCATTAAATGATTTTAGGATTTGGGTGGGCTAATCATGTTGTTTGAGACCTAGAAACCTATGGGATTGTGTTTGGATGGATTGGGAAGAAAGATTGAACTTAATTAAGTTTAAATGGGCTAAAAGTAAGATAAAATTAGTTTAAATTCACCTAAGATTGGATATTGCATGTTTGAATTGAATATACCCTTGTTGGAAAGGACAAAAAAATGAGGGCCAGTTTTGAATTGCAGAGGCTAGGAGAGGCTATATCTGATGCCGGATATTGAAGTCTTGTACACAACTGGCGCTGGAAATCAAGGTATGAGATTAGTTCTAAGTGCCAAATTAGATAGAAACTTGGGAACAAGAAAGGGGTTTCAGAAGTGGAATTAGTGGGCTTTGCTAGGGCACACTTGTTCATCCATTTGATGGTGTTTTGGGGCTCTCAAACCTAAACTTGATTTTCGTCTTGATTCTTTGTTTATTAGGGGCTTTTGGGGGAAGGCATATTAGAGTTTTGAATGGGTTTCAAATTTGAAAGAATTGCTACCAATTGACATGAGTTAGACTAAATGGGGCTAGATAAAGTGTTTACCCAGTTTATATTTATTGTAATGTATGATTTGGCTGATCTAGAGTTGGGGTTTGATGATAAATTGGGGTTTAAGGTGGATATTGATATTCACGGCGATTAAGTTGGATTTAATGGTTAGGTTATGATTATATAAGGTAGAATTGAGGTTTAATCAGTCTAAATTGTTTTATCAAGCTTGATAGATTAAGATTTCTAATGAGTTAGTTGAATGAAGAGATGATTGAAGTTAAGTTTTTGGAATGAGGAATTGGGCATAGAAGTAAGGATTGGGATTTCTAAGTTGTAAAGTTAGCCTTAATGACTCAATTACCAATAATATTGATGAGTATTTTATTAATTGTGTAGATTTGCATCAGTTGGAGTGTTGTCCCTTGAATGCTTTCTCAAGTCTTCTGAGCTAGTGAAGGAGTGAGATAACCATGAATTTACTTTGTATGCTTGTGATTGGGTTGTAAGATCACTTTGGTATGTATACCTGTATAAAAGGAAGTATTATGTTTTGAAATCCATTTTTGATATGTTTTATAGAAACTCATGGTGAGGCAGGATGTTTGTTGCTATATTCATTATAATATCATTCATGGTATGTTAGTATAGTAAAATAGACTACGCATGAGTTTTTGAGAAAAATTTATATGATTGTTGATTATTGTATACTAAATTGGGCTGAGTTGGATTGATTGCTGATTAATTGATGAGGATGAGTTGATTTCTTGATACTATGGGGTCGCCACTATGTAGGAGTTTTGTGGTTGACTTTTGTATTAGGGCCTTTAATATTATCTGATCCTTTGGGACATTATGACACCTCTCTAGCAAATGAGAGAGTACTCATGATCTCGTTGAGCTCTATGGTCTTTTGGCTCGATTACACCTCACAATTAGAGAGCTTAGAGAAGCTCGGTCACTTGGGGGCATCTGAGGAAGGTTATATATGCCTAGGTTATTTAGATTGCCTTGTTTACCTCAGATTATGTATTTGCTTGATTGCTGTATATTGCCTTTTAAGGCTTATCATATTCTATTGATATATATCTTTTAGAAACCTCCTTGTATGATTTGCACTTTGATTTGATAAATGTTGTTTGTTTGAGATATTGTAAACTATGTTGACTTGATGTTTTAGGAACTGGTGTATGAATGTTGATATTGGCTTTGAAAACCTAAGTTGTGGCCAGTTGGCCTCACAAAAACTATGGAAGTTTTGTCCACCCACTTGGAATGTTTTATGTTAATGAATGAAGTATTCAGAAAAGTGTTTGTAGTTTATATGTTAGGTTACTCTGATGGGTTTGATGGTTTAAGCTCCTTTTTATGAAAGAATTGTTTTGAAGAGGCCAATGTGATATGGTTGAAATTTTATAACCATGGGAGATCATTTTGATGTGTTGATCGGTTAGTCCATCTGTTATGAACTAAAGTTTTGTTTGATATTTGTATAGCGGTTGGGTTCTTTTAACCATGGCAGACCTTGCTAAATCTGTTTCTTTTCAACAACCGTTAGCTTTTATTGTGTGGTTATTTATTTTTATTTTTTTACTATGGTGATGTATTTTAATAGGTTTTATTCTCTTCTATCGAGCAGGGTCAACTGGTTTGATAAAACTGTTTATTGGGTTTTGAAAACAAAGGTGTTATAGTATAAGACAACTTTCTGACTCATTGTCTTGCACTTCTTCAGATTTTCTATATAGCTCTAGTCTGCATTTCCCATTTCACTAGGACGAAGTCAATAACAAACTTCAAGGCATTAAGTGCCTGTTTGGAAACCTTTCAAAACCTAGGTTTTGGGATTTACGAGGTAAGTATGTGAGAGGAGTTTTGTCTCGGCTTGTGTAAAACCTAGGTTTTAGAAGGTTTCCAAACAAGCTTAAACTAAACTCTAAACTTATATAATGAGGGTATTTTTAGGAAGAGAAATTTACATTTGAATCTCAAATGCCTGGAGGTCTAGTTTCTAGCTCAATAGCTGGTTTAAAGCGGTTTGAGTGAGTTTGACCACAAAAATGCTTAGAAGCATGAAACTGGGCTGTTTATTTGAGCAGTTGGTAATTAAACTAATTGGACCATCCAATCTGCTTCCTCCAGTCCATTTTATAAGATGTTTTGTTGAAGGTATTTATTGTCATTCTCATAAAATGTTTTGATAGTTTCAATGAGTATTAAATATTTTTTCCACATATGCATATATTTTGTGAGGGTTATGAGAGATGTCAAAAATTAATATGATGTTGGAGTTATCATGTTTAATAAAGGTATTTTTGGAAATCATTTCAATTTTATAACCGGAGCGGGAGGAGATCCTCTCATTATCTCAATTTCTCATGATCCTTCATAAGCGCATATGGACCGTTGATTGGGAAAAGAGGTTGATCTGGACCGTTGATTGGGAATATGAAAGAAAAGTCAAAGGAGTGATAACTTGATGACATGTCATATTTTTTATCTTTCAGATTTAATTCGACGGGCATAATTTAAAAATGATTAAGGATGATGAGAAAATGGACAGAGGCTAGTACTAAATTGACCTCTTTACCCTTTACTAATTGCGTGGCTTCTCCATGTACTGCTGGGACGTATTTGTTGCGTTTTTTATTCGTTTTTCAATCAAGAAGCCAATGGCCACTTAAAACTCTCGCGATGGCCTTTTATAAAGAGCAAAAGGTTAACTTTGTTAGACTTTGTCTTAAATAATCATTGTGTTCACTATCTGGTCAAAAAAAAAAATATCATTATGTTCATTTAGTCAATTAGTTGAGAGTTCCTGTCGTATATTATTTATATTAATAGATTAATTAGCTTATAGTCTCAATGAAGCGGTAGCGTGCTGGCTCTTCTTAACATTTTTAATTAGACTGTTCAATTTGAAAACCGAAGTCATTGTCCTCTCTCTCTCTCTCTCTCTCTCTATATATATATATATATATAGATATATTGTAAATCTTACATGTTTATGCACTCACTTGTGACTTTTAACAGCATAATTGAGCAGGTTAGAAAAATAAGAGGCCAGGCATGGATATATCATTGCTATTGCTTCTGAAACACGTATACTTAATTAGTGTTTTATTACAAGCTGTGGTTGTTATTAGCCCCTTGGCGGCTGGTTGTTTAAGAGATGATGACAAATTGTTAGAGCCATCGGAGCTGGAGAAGTTTGTGGATGAGGTTCCTGATATGCCCAGACTCCTTGGCTATGAGCTCCTCCATGGAATTCCCAAACCCAAATCTCTCAACATTGGCATGTTCCAAAAGAATTGGGTATCCTTTTTTCTTTCTTTTTTAAAATTCCCATGATTGATTTCTTCGTTTTAGACTAAAATGATATGTAGCCTCATGTTGTTTATTACCTTAAACCCAAGTTTCTCACACAATTCAAAACTTTTTCCTTAAACCAAAGTGTTGATTTGGAAATCGTACCTTAGATTCTTGGTTTCTGATCTTTTGAACCCAGACAGATGAGTGGAGTCAGCACTCAGATTCTAGCTATGGGGATGTGTTTGGTTGCAGAGGGAGCGTTAACTTTCCAAGAAATTCTTGTGTGCATCTTTTCTGGAACCAGTTCCCTGTGTGTCCTTTGGACAGGCAGGGAGAGCTTGTCTCATCTGGACCGTCCAGATGAGATCTGGACGGTCCAGATTTCATATTTATTATTTGATGATTTTTAAATTAAAAAATCATTTTTTGAAAAAATATTAGTTGAAAGATTATCTTAATTTTAGATTCTCTATATATTAAAATAATAATTTTTTTAAAAAATAAAAGTAAAAAAAAATTGAAATATGGACCGTCCAGATCTCATCTGGACGGTCCAGATGAGACAAGCTCTCCCAAATGACAGGTAGGGAAACTGGTTCCTTTCATGCTCTGACCAGTGAGATTGTGACACATTAAGCATTTTTATCCTATGTGTCAGCCCTACGTATCTTCTCTTTCGAATCTCTGTTTTAATCATTTTTTCCATATCGGTCCTTCTTTTTAGGGAGTGGGTTTCTCTTATTTACCCTTTCCCTCTTTTCCTTATCCTTATCTTACCCTAATCAATATTGGATTTAAAATTTTAGTAGTACATATATAACATTTTATAAATTTATTATTAAAATTTCCTTAAAAATATATAAATAAATTTAAACTATCAAATTTTGATTTGAAGAGCAGTAAATTATCATTATTATTGTTGTTGTAGAATAGATAAACTATCAAATTTTGATTTGAAGAGCGGTAAATTATTATTATTATTATTATTATAGAATAGATTTCCTTCCTTTTTTTTTTTATTACAGTTGTAAATTGTTCGGATCAAATTTTAGCGGTTAAAATTTATTTATGCATTTTTTAAGTAAAATTATCATAATACTTTATACAATATTAGATCTAGACCCTTAAATTTTTTAATTTAATGGTTATGAAAAGAACAAGGAGGGGTAGAAGAAGAGAAGGGTAAATGAGACAATCCAAACCCTCTTTTTAGATTTCCATTTTAAGATATCTGTGCTTCATTAAAAGGAAGTACATAAAATATAGAAGATTTTCATCTTCCACACTACCATTTTAGATATGTTTTCAAAATAATGATTCAAACACATTTTTTATTTTTTGCTTTCAAACATGTTTTGAAATGTTACCCTACAAAATTATTCTAAAAACAAAAATAGAGAATAAATCAAATAACGTCTTAGAGTCTGAGTGGCTCTACTTGTCTGTGCGAGTTCAAGATCAGAAACCAAGGTATCTTTTCTAAATCGACAATATGCTGCTGATTATCTCTTTTTCACCACATTAAAAAAACTGTTCTTACTCTTTCAAATAAAGGGACATATCACGTGTTTACCCGGAATTTTTCGTATTCATCACTATTTGTGCTTCACTTATAATCAGTTTGGCCTATCTATCAATAGGGCACTTGTGGATGATTTTTCTAACGCCAAGTTTTTTGGAAGTGTAGAAATTCCACAGGGATCTACCTCCAACACCAGTTTTCGCTTACGGTGTAGACCAAGACACGGCAACAGTCCCTGGTCCCACAATCGAGACCCTCCATGGAGTTGACACCTACTTGACGTGGCAAAATCACCTCCCTTCAAAGCACATCCTCCCATGGGACCCCACCATTCCCATCGCCCGGCCCCGCTCCAAGAAAGGTGTTCCCACAGTGGTTCACCTCCATGGTGGCATCATCGAACCCCAAAGTGATGGCAACCCTAACGCTTGGTTCACCAATGGGTTCAACGAAACGGGACCAACTTGGACCAAAAAAACCTATCACTACCCAAACAGTCAACAACCTGGAAACCTATATTACCATGATCATACCCTTGGGTTGACCAGAGTCAACGTCCTTGCTGGCTTGTTTGGGACCTACATCATCCGCGACCCTCCAATCGAGGACCCTCTTGGCTTACCCCATGGTGACGCCTTTGATCGACCGTTGATGATCTTTGATCTGAACTTTTACATCAATGGTTCCTTATATATGAATTCCACTGGAAACCACCCCACCGTACATCCCCAATGGCAGCCATTTTACCATGCTAAATTTATCATTGTGAATGGAAAAATTTGGCCACGCATGACAGTACGACGTCGCAAGTATAGATTTCGAATAATCAACTCCAGTAATGATCGCTTCTTTAGATTCTTCTTCACCAACGGCATGGATTTCACTCACGTGGCATCAGATACCGCGTACATAGAAGAGCCGGTGATAACAAACGAAGTCTTAGTGGGGCCATCTGAGATCACAGATATAATCGTTGACTTTTCTCAGTCAAAGAATGACACCGTTATCTTAGCCAACAATGCACCGTCTCATTTCCCATTTGGAGCTCCAGTGGATGAAGATAACAGCAGGGTGATCAAATTCTTCATACAACCCGATTCAGAAGCCGACACGTCACGCATTCCGGAGAAGTTGATAAAATACCCTAATGCTGATTTGTCACACGTGTCGAAAACAAGGTACATCGCAATGATGGGATATGGTGGAACAAAGAAAGGGAACCCAACTCATTTATACTTAAATGGAAAACCTTTTGAGTTTCCAGCTACAGAAACTCCACAAGAGGGATCAACAGAGGTGTGGTATGTGATTAATCTGACGAAGGCTAATCATCCATTTCACATTCATTTGGGATTGTTGAAGGTGTTGAATCAGACGGAGCTGGTGAATTTTAATGAACTTAATCATTTGTGGAGGACAGACAGTGAAATGGCTGAGCGCCACGTGGAAGAGTACGCACGTGGCAAGAAGCTAGAGGTGCCGGCCCATGAGAGAGGGTGGAAGGTCATGTACAAGATGGCACCCAAGTCTATGACGAAGATTGTAGTGAAGTTTGGTTACATACACAAAAATGCATCTTATGAGTTTGATGCAACTGCTGAACCTGGTTACGTGTATCATTGTCATGTAAGTATTTCTTGCTATCTTTCTTTCTTTCTTTTTTCATTTATTTATTTATGTAATTTGTTTGAGTTCAATTAAAGGGAGAAAAAATATCCTCAAATATGCAAATCCCAATTAGGGCCCTGTAATGGACCAATCATTGCCGAGTTCTCAAGGACTAGTATGTGAAAACCCAATTTAGTGAAGTTAGTTGTCATTACCTTAATTGTTGGGGAGAATATCATTTAGGTCCCAAGAAAAGAAATTAATATCAGAAAAATCCTCATTTACAAGTGAAAAGCTATCATTAACAAGTGAAAGATCTACCATTGATAAATTATAAGACTTGCCAATATATTATTTCCTTTGTTTGGGACCTAAATGATATTCTCTCTAATTGTTATCATTATTTGGTAAGAGCTAAGTTGAAGTAATTACTTCTTAAACTATTGTCATCTCTTTTTAAAAAATAAAAAATAAATTAAATTAAATTAAGGGCATTTAGATAATTTCACTATAAAAATTAATCATAGACTAGTTCCTAGAAGTTTCATAATGATTAGGTCATTTCAAGATACTAAATTGAGATTTACATATTTGATAGGTTTTTTTGTGTCTTTCTGATCCTTAATTAAAATTCTAAACATTTATAGATAGTGACTTTTATTCGCATTGTACAATGCTTTTAATTTGCAGATGTTAAATCATGAGGACAATGAGATGATGAGGCCTTTGAAATTGATAAAAGGAAGTGTAGAGTTCAAAGGTCAGATGAAGAGGCATGGTAATGTACAATTATGTAATAACTAGTATAGTTTCGTGTGTTATAAACATAATAAAAAATCAATTGTATTATTTATAACATGCCTTATCTCACTAAGTAAGTGACGTTGACTATATAGATCACATAATATTATTATACTTTATCAACTACTAAATCTTTAAATAAATTATTGATCAAGAGGTTACGTTCTTTATAACTTTGTTAAAGTGTGATTAATTTAATACTACTTCCGGTTCTAATTATAAGATCAGTTTGACTTTTTTTTTTTGGAGAGATTAAAGAAGTTAAATAAGTTATTTAATCATATCATATGTTGTGTATTCTTAGATTATATATTAGTTTATTAGTCAAACTAATTAGTTTGGAGGAACAAAAAATCTAAAGTAATTTAATTAGCTTCCTTAATATCCCCAAAAAAGTCAACTTAGTCTTATAATTAAAACCGGAGAGAGTAACATTATATGTATTTGTGTGTATGGGCGTGCGCGTGTATGTATATATTGCTATTCTAGGAAATTCTACCAAATACACTCTGATATTAGATATTATGCTTCTCACAGTAGTGTAAGAAAGAAGATAATAAGTATATTATTCAAATTATGTCGGCTATTATATATTCAAAGTAGTAATGTTTTTTTTTTTTTCCGGATTACGCTTATTAAATTTTCAATTCACATCTATAATATATTATTGGTCCAACTACAAATTAAATCACTAACTAAATGTCAATGCCTACATATGAAAAATGAATTCAGGTATTTAAAAAAAAAAAAAGAGCATGCAAAAAAACAAAAAAAGGTTTTATTATAAATCATATTTCATAAAATATAGAATTATATGAAATTACCATTTAATTTTTGTGTTATACTATTTTAAAATATAGAGTAAATACCCTTTCTCGTCCCTGACAAAAAACACGGACCCCATTTTAGTCTCTGACAAAAAAACTGACCCTTATTTGTCCTTTTTATGGGACTAAAAAGGACCTTTTGGAAATTTGTGAAGGATCAAATGTCCACCAATCGACCCTTATTCGTCCTTTTTATGGACTAAAAATGACCTTTTTTTTTCAAGGACCAAAATGAGGTCCGTGTTTTTTGTCAAGGACCAGAAATGGTATTTACTCTAAAATATATGCTACCTTTAGAAGATTATCCAATTTCATACATTGCAAGGGAATGTGGTTAGAAAAGATGTCGAAAGTCGAAACACATCATGCAATAAAATTCGGAATTACCATGGTAAAAATATGACTTCGAGTACAAAAGGTCATTTTTATATTATCACATCTACACCGGTTGTTGTAGAGACAATGCAAAAAGTAAGACCGTGCATTTTTGTAAATAAGATCCGTAACTTCAGATTTTCTACATTGATTCCTCATGAACTTTGTGTAATAAACTTCTACTACATATTATTACTAATTTGTCTATATTTTATGGTTCATGCTTAACAGTTATATGGAAACTGTGAAATATAGAGGCCGCGTTACATGAATTAAATAGTTCACGGTTATTTCAAATTAACAGACGTGAAGTATATGCGCTGACATTTTATGGTTGAAAATGAGAAATGTGTAATATCCTACAGGTATAGCAACATTCATCAGAGTATTCATATGCAATTCAGTTGACAAAACAGAAATAGTGCAACATATTGATACAAAGCAATTGATTACATTATATTACAAGGCTACCCACAGGGTGCACACACAATGTTTACAAATTACAACAAAATTCTACTATGCAATAAAAAATAACCCACAACGGGTTTTGAACTAGACCGAAACCTTCAGTTGGTGGTATTCGTCGTCTTACCCCAGGAGCCACGTCCAATACTCTGTTTAATTCACAGATAATAGCAAGGGTTGGGATTCAAACAAATCACAAGGTAACAGATAATTTCACATAATATGCATGCACAACACATGTTAGAGAACTATAAAACAATCCAATCAGCATTCGGAAAAATACATAACATAAATAGTATAGAATGTAAACAGATATCACATATGGCATTGATTGCAAACATAGGATCCCATTGATCCATTAACAAAGCGCTGAATATTTAGCTGGGTATCAACCCATAATATCTGAATGCCAACTAGGTTTTGAAATCCAAGAACCACCGGTCCACTAGGCTCTATTGCCTATTGTGTGTCCCCAACACGACACATCATGATTCACACATGCATACAAGGTCACACATAGAATGTGAGAGAAGAGTTACCACCTAGACGCTTTACCACTTCTCAAATCAACTCCCAATCCTTTGGTCATCCCGGGCAAACGTCGACTCCTATACACATACATTCACATACGGCGGATTAGTATTTATTCATCCTCTTCATAAAGTTAAAGGGCCATATTAACTCCAAGTGTTTATCTTAACCCTTGGAAGTTAACCTAATTACCCTTTGTCCTTACTTTTCTCATTTTCAGACAACAAGTCAAAATTGCCATAATTTTCAACCAACTTTAAAAAATTCATATATCATTGTACAAGTGTCCAATTGCAGTGCTTCCAAAAGCTACATAACCCTTAAAGAGTTTAGTTTCAGGAAAAAATATTGTACTTAGCCAATTGGACGCACAACATTCCAGAATTGCATTTCTTTATACACTGCTTCAGAAACTTGCTAGTTTACATGACCAAATTTGAAAATTCATAACTACTAATATACAGATCCAATTGGCCCATATTATATGTCAAATTAAAGCTTAGAATGACTACTACAATCCTGCAGAGTTTTAGGGCCATTGGATACCATGTGGTCAGTCAAAAAAATGGCACAACCAAACCGCCTCTAAAAAACGAAAGCTGGTAGCATTACTACTTTATCATCAATCTTTGGCTTTCCAATCCAATCCTTCTAAAACCATAATCACAACATATTCCCAAAAAAAATTTCCCAAGGAATCCATTTCTAACCTCAAAAAAAGAAAAATCATTCTCCTTCATACAAAAACAGAACTGGCCAAAATTTTAGGGTTTTTGGCCAAAAATTCAGTTTTCTCTGCCGATGCTTCCAAGATCGGTTTCTTACCTTTAGCCTACACAATTTTTCATTCTAAACGTATTGGTAGCATCATAACAAACAAAATCACACTCCTTCATGCCCAAATAGAACAAACCAAAAATCAGGGCATATGAAAAACTCAAGAAAACCTCAAACCAATTGGTTCAAAACTAAGCATATGCTCACCTTATCCGCAATCAGTTTGGAAATCCGGTAGCACCTCTGAAAGACTTGGCTATCACCCAAGAGGGGGGTGAATTGGGTGTTTGATTAAAAACTTAGAACTTTAAAAAGCTTTTCGCAACTTATTGAAAGTAGTTTGAATGACAATAATAATTTATAAAGAGATGAACAATCATTCAAAACATATATGCTGGAATGTAAGAGATAAGGGAAGAGAATATGCAAACTGTGATTTATACTGGTTCGGCCCAATCCTTGACCTACGTTCAGTCTTCAAGCTCCACTTGAGATTTTCAATCCACTATCTTCTTTCAACTTGATTACACGTTCTGTACTTGGAGTAATCCTCTCACTAGGATTCACTCCCCCTTACAAACTGTAATCAATACACCCGTTTGATTACACTCTGTACTCGAAGTAATTCTCTCACTAGAACTTACTCCCCTTACAAGCTGTAATCAATACAATGGGTTTCCCACTCAAGATCACCCATTCTTGAGTAACTCACAGATAGAAAGGTAGAATGGTTACAAATAAATCTTCTCTCTCTCAGAAGTGAATGGATAAACACTGAAGCACAATACAACTCATTTCACTTTTTATGATAAGCTATGTAGACATTGAAAAACAGAGAGTAAATGATAAGAATATCATAGTATCAGCATGTTGAAGATGAAGCCTTGTGTCTCTGCGTTTTTCTTCTCTCTGTTTTCTCTTATCTTGTGGAAACTTCAAACCTCTGGGTATTTATAGTGATTGAAGCTTGATAACAGTTGTGGAGAATATAAATGTTGGGAATATAGCTGTTGAGAAGATTCAATGACTGTTGGATAAAGAAATATAGCTGTTAGACTCAGATGAAACTAGCCGTTAGAACTTCGTTTTCTGAACCAACTATGACATCAGCATTTACTTTACTCTTGATCTTCAGATTTACAGCCTTTGATCATCTGAAACATGTACACAAATGATATAAATGATGTTAAGAAGTATTTTAAATCATTTGGGTAATATTCTGGATGTTCTTGATGAAAAACGAGATTTTCGAAACGGTGATTTTATGAAGCAGAGGTGCAAACTCGAGTTTGCATTTGTTAACTCGAGTTTAGAGGTTGTTTCTTTACTCAAGATTGCTCTCTGTCTGATGGAAACTCGAGTTTTGATTCTAAACTCGAGTTTGCTTCATTTGCTAGCAAACTGTGGAACATCTTAAAATAAACAGTCAACTTTCGAGAGCCATATCTCTCTGGTCTAAACTTCATTTTAGTCCGTTCAAATCTTGATGGAAATCCCTTTGAGTCTACTTTTATATTCCACCAATTTCAGCTCAATTGGATTTGTAATTTGTGAGATACGCTCAAAACATTAAAGCTTGGTTTTCTGTGTGGTGTGAATTTCACTGTCAATCTCTACAATTCATAGAGCCTTCATCTGAACTATTTTTGGCTTTAATTTTATATCCAAATGACTAATTGGGAGTCTAGTTTCATATGCCACTAATTTCACCTCAATCCGATGTCTGGTTTGGGAGATATCATCGAATTACCAGACGTCACCCAAGCTGAATGTGAAACAGAGTAGAACAGAGTTGCTGATCACCGCTGTAAACTCGAGTTTTCACTTGGAAACTCGAGTTTTCCTTGTCTAGAGACCCCAGAGTTGCTGAAGACATTACAAACTCGAGTCAGTTAGTGATTAACTCGAGTTTTGAGTTCCAAACTCGAGTTTTGTGTCCTAAACTCAAGTTTTCTCATACCAGAGGAGCAAATCATTGTAGCGAAGTAGGAAACTCGAGTTTTTAGATCTGAACTCGAGTTTTCTCATCCTAGAACTGATTTTTGCTGGTTTTAACTCTGAATTGACCTATTCCAACTTCCATATGATCTTGGAGACTTCTAGCATCAATATATGAACTTGAATAATGATTTTCTCAATCCATTCGACAAGTTCTTCCTTCTTTGTTCTCTTCTCTTCATCATTCTCCATAATTCAATTCTTTCTTACTTCTCTTCTCTTCTTCTCTTGATCATGTTCCACAATTCAATTCTTTCTTCTCTTCTTCTCTTCTTCTTGAACTTGAACTCATCATTCTCAACAAGTTCTACATTCTTCAATATCTCCTCTTTCTTGAGCTTGACATTTTTTCCAATTTCTTCTTTCTAAAATCTCTTCTATTATTCAACTTGGACTAATCTACATTAAATATAAGAATTAGTCAAAGTAGAAGATAAATTTAGCATGCAACATTTTTGCTCTTAAGAATGACATCTATATAAGACATCATCAAAACTAATCAAAACCAACAACCTCCACTATGTAGACAACACCATACACCTCAAATCAAGAATATGAAACAATAGAAATGTTGCTTCTACCAGCCTATGGACACACTAGTCTCACAAAACTTAGGGCTTCTCACTGAACGCATATCAAGTCTAATTGCTTATGGACACATCAGTCCAATAGGTCTTACTGCCTATCGTATATCCACACAGCACTGGAGTACCCCATGACAATACATCAAATCACATAAACCTCATTGGGGTCAGTCTATATGAATTTTATATATTAATCCAGCTCTAGGCATAGCCACGAACTCAACTTTCCCTATCGGGTATTCGACCTGCATCTCTTCGGGAATCCATTAGCCACAATCATATCTATGATTATCGATTCCGATCATGAGACCATAACCCATAGCTACTGAGGTTTTAGTCACCACTTAGTTCAATCAAGGAACAATTTCTCAATCATTCATTCTAGGGAATCTTCCAAGATTAAGATCTTTCCCTATACTAGATCAGCAGCTAGCAACCTCCAAATACCTCATACATATTGGTACCAAATCTTAGTGCTTTAATTCATTCAGATCAATCAGTGCCATATCCTGGTATTTCATTTTATACAGGTCGATTCACACGCTTAAAGAATCACTCAACATTAGGTTGGATTCTTAGGTCACAATTTAGTTTGTAGCAACCCTTTGAATACCCAACCAATTCTTAGTTTCACAAACCTAATTCAAAAACCTTGACCATACCCAATAAACATGTTAGAATCATTATGATTCATAGCTTATAACATTCAAGCACTATCCTGAAATATTCCTAAATAACAATCATCAAATTATAATTCAACTCTTAAAACCTCAACATCAGTTGAGCTAGGAAATCATCTTTCTTTAACAATACCCATTGTGTATACTAGGATCATGATTGTTACACCCCTACCGGCCTCGCCCTTTCGGGTGGCGGGTAAGAGGGTTCCTTTCACTTATTACCCTTCCTTAGTTAGTTATTCCTTTTTAACATACATCAGAGTGTGCACGGCAGAGCATATGATTTGTTTGGACAACTACAATATACTGGTAAAAGTACAATAACTAGAATAAAGTCCTTGTAGGGTTAAGGGTACAGTCATCGAAAATAAATACTGATCATAAGCAACAGTCATCCAAAATGTAGAGTATAAAAATGAGATAGGGCATCCCCTATTTCTTCAACTCTCTGTATCACGCCCTACCTTCTCTAACCTTTATCTGCTACTGCCTCACCTCTGTGGCTCCACAATGGTCTGGAGTTCAAAGTTGAACCCCAGAGTAACTGTTAGACTCATATACAATATGTACACAGTGCATGCAATGCAAATCACAATCAGGAAGTACAAATAAACCTGCCTCTGGCACAACAAACTAGCATGTAGCATCTCCGTAGGACCGCCTGGTCAAGACAAGCCCCTCGGAACAGCGCGCTCAATGGCCTCAGTAGTCAGGGTGGTCAAACCCTAACCACCTACCCTTCTTGAGGCCTCAGTAGCAACCTATGAACACACAATCACATAGACCTTACCTACCTCACATATCTCGGTACTACAGCAACACCCTAAGGACACATAGTCCAATAGGCACCGTAGCCCGATCCTACATGCCCTCAGTACTGTAGCAGAAACCCTAAGGACACACAGTCCAATAGGTACTACAGCCTAATCTCGGTACTGTAGCAGAGGCACTATAGCCCGATCTCCTACATCAAGATAAAATACACATGCAAAAACAACATAGAGTATGCAAGTCAACAATTACTACCTGGCACGCCTTGCAAATAGCAAACTCCTCTCTTGACGTTAAAGATATGTCCCACACATTCTTTCTTCCTAAATACAGCAAAAAATCATGCTTTCAATCATATATACAACTTTACTTCAAATTCCATGAATTTCACCGTACACCAGATTTTCCAGAATTTATGACCCAACTTCTCTGATTTTTAATAAATGCTATAAAAATCATATTAACATGAAATCAGTGGCCTTAGAACCCTTTGGATGTATATTTTATAGGAAAAATAATTACCAAAGTCATATGGGTTCTCAACTTGTCATTATTCCCAAACATTAGCCATTGGTCCGAGACAGAGTCTAGGTTTTTAGGTCATTTTCAACCTTAAATAACTCTCGATTGGAAAATCCCAATGACACAAAATATTATATCAAAATAATCCTTATGATTTATAATGTCACCATATAAAATTTCAAAGAAATCAGAATTCTTTAACTACTTCAAAACCATCAATTAGTATACGCTGCCCAGAAAACTCCCAAATCGGCAGATTTACGTAGTTTAAAGACTTAAGCTTTTCGGATTTGGAAAAAGGTAATCCGACTTTTCCCCACTAAAAATCACGTTTTGGAATCAATTAAAACCTCAGAAAATACCAAAATCCTACTGCAAATCCACGAAAAACACCAAAGGGCAGAAACAAAAGTACTAGGTTGTCGGTTAGGGGCCTACCTCGGAATTTCGGTTGCGTATGGTTTCCTTTTCCCTTGGATCAAAGCCTTAAGCTGGACCTTCTTATTCCTCAAGTTGATCACGTCCTTGGCAGGTGGAAAATGAGTGGGGGAGTGTCCTTATATAGACTCCAAGGGTTAGGGCTATTGTCCAACTTTGGTTATTATCCACTGGACGAAAGGATGTCTCGGATTATTTAAATAATTCTTTCACTTGATTCTCAAGAATTCTAGAGAATTCTTGGCTGATGGGTGCGCCTTTTTAGGCCCAAAAATTAGATTCCCAAATTGCCCCTGGTGTTGGTCTCTGGAATTGCTAGTTGTAGGATTATGTCCCGTAATTAAAATAACACTTCAGGGGTAAAACGGTCATTTTGTACTGTTTTTCCTCCAAGTAAGTGGGACCCACCCTGGCTGCCCATAAATGACCATGTGGTGTCATGATTACATGTCATTCTGTTGTCATACTAGATTCAAAAGGTGTAGTCCAGATTAATCCTAATTATTTTATCTTTCTCTCTCTTCATAATTACATGATATGACCTTTTTCTTTCTCTCCAAGTCACTTTCTCTCTCCTCTGGGCCCACCCAAATTCGCCCTTCATCTGTGTCCAGGGGTTTGGGCCCGTCTCCGAAAAACCCTAACCGGTCCCGCTCTGCTACTCTTTGTCGGTTACACTTTTCCTTGTAACTCGTGCCACTTAGTCCGACTTGTGTGAGCCGGATCATTAGTCCCTTCTCTTTCCTCCTCGTTTTCTTCAAAAACGCAGGGAGCCCTTATCCATCCAGGAAATGTCATGTACATACTTATTTTAGCATATTTGTGCTCAGCTAATTGTGCCATACCTTTGGGCATAGCTAAATGGTATTCTTACCAACCAATTAACATCGTGTAAGTGTTTTTGTGCCCTTCTGTACTGTCACTTTAATTTCTATGGCCCTTGAGCTCTTGGTCAAAATACTCATGCAAACAGGAGTACGAAATGTCTTAAAATATGTCAAGAGGGCACTTAAAAATCCACCAAACCAAATGACCAAAGTACCCTTGCAAAGTATCCCCTTAACTTTGCTTATTTTGCAAGTTTTGTTGACTTTTCTCTCTCCTCTTTGTTTTGCACGAATTTGAAACAATTTCTCTCTCTTCATGATGACTTGATTTGACCTCCTGCTCCTGTAATTATGAAGGGACACGTGTCATGCTCTTACCGGTCCAACACAAAAGTAGCTTTTTCCCTTGTCATGATGACGGGACACATGTCACCATTCTATTTGTCCAACACAAAAGTATGTCATCATTTGTCATTGTGACCTTACTTTATTAAAGTTACTTTATCGATGTTTGCCCGAGATCCTGCCCGGGTTTTACTCAAGATTTCTTCATGAATACCGGTGTTTCCTAAAAAACGTAGGCCTTACCCAACTGCCCTGAAAATGTCGTGTACTTACTTATACCGGCATATTTTTACTCAACTAATTGTCCTATACCCCAGGACATAGTTGGGTGGCATCCTTTCCACCGGATTTACGCCGAATAGACCTTCTGTGTCCCATTTTCACTGGCACCTTAATTCCACAGCTTATGCATACAAGGTCCACAGACCTGTATGGTCGAGTTACTTAATCCCAGAGGATCGTCCTAACTCTCGACATTCTTGGAACTCTTCCAGAATTAGACTTAGTCGTCCACCTATTTAAGGCTTATTCTTAATTGTCAAGGTCCAAAATTTGGGATGT
The DNA here is from genome assembly GCA_025563575.1 of Acacia pycnantha. NCBI lineage: Eukaryota > Viridiplantae > Streptophyta > Magnoliopsida > Fabales > Fabaceae > Acacia > Acacia pycnantha. The sequence continues at coordinate 1,361,062 of JAMWYP010000169.1, read as the reverse complement.
TACAATGATTCACATTTCTAGTCTAATCATCGAAACATTTGAAAAATATTCTCACAACCTCAGCAATGTTCACAAGGTTCTAATTTTACCTCAATCCTCAATATCACAAAGGCATATTATAAACATTATCCTTTTACCTCAAAGGTAACCATCAATCATACCCAATAAACATGTTGACAGCACAACATTAATCACAACATTCATAGGGTTCATACTATCAAGTATTCGAACCCAAAGTGCAACCTCAATCACATTTTGACCTAAACATTATTTCAGCTTGGATCAGATTCAAGCCTATCCTCAAACTTTACCATATTCATTCTTATGGAATCCCCAAGGATCACATGTTTCATACCTTAAGGTACTCAGCCTTTAAATCAAATGATTTCAAATTACTATGATACTACCCAGTGTTAGTTGCAGTGAATCACCCAAGAGGGGCTGAATTGGGTAAGTTATAGAAATTAAAACAATTTCAACAAATAATTAAATTGCAAAGGAAAGGTTAGAAGGATATCACCAAAATGTGCACAGACACTTATACTGGTTAGGCCTTAATCTTGTGACCTACATCTAGTCCTCAGAGCTCCTATGAGATTTCCACTATCTTTCAACAATGATCACAATAAGCTTAGAGCTACCCTCACCAGGACTCACTCCCCCTTACAACTTATAATTGAACAACCACACTTAAGGTCCTATTACCTTGAGATTTTACTACAATCAAATTAACATTTAATTAATGATGACTCTCTCACAAGGTAAATATATGATCACTTAAGAATTGAATATTAAAAGATATCAGAGAGTATTAATGAGAAACAAGTGAGCAATAAATGATATCATCGTTGGTTGTTGGCTCCAAATTGAATGCTCTTTGTATATATAGTTGAACTTCATTAATGACCATTGGTGAAGCTTCAAACTATCCGTGAAGAGATTTCAGACGCTCTATTAGACTCAAAAGGTTTCCATTAGACACAAGCTGAAGTCATTGGAAGATTTGATGAAATGTCATTTTCGTATCGTCGTTGGCAATCTTTGCACGATATGCCTTTGGTCTATGTATTTGACTAAGGTAGAGTTGATTTCTCTTTCTCCGGAATGGGTCCCTGAACATTTGATGATTTGACCTACTCTGACTCAGTTTCTATGTCCATGCTCTGTTTCTCCAATTGCATTTAATGTTTCTAACACAAATCTTGCTTTTTGAAGATTTTCACGTAATCCTTCGTTTGATCATCTGAAAATCACTAATAAACATGATTAAAAGCATTGAGAATAATAATGAGTTGTAATTTGAAGAAACGAGATATAATCATTGAGTTTGAATTTGTTAGTTCTCTATGTGTTTCGATGATAACTGACAATTGTAAACTAAATGAAGTCAATGGTTAAGTTAAAAAAATGTTTATGAACTTGTTCAAACTTAACCAGTAACTTACTATCAAACTTGACTCGAGTTTAGAGTTGTAAAACTCAAGTCAACATAAGACAGAGAGTTGTCAAAATATTTGAACTCAACTTGACTCGAGTTTCAGTTTGTAAAACTCGAGTCAATGCAAGGCAGAGAGCTATCAAAGTATTTTTAAACTTATATAGACTTGAGCCAGTCAAGCTTAACTCGAGTCATAAGCTCTTGTGAGATATTTAAAGAAATGATAGTAACTTGAGCCTGTGCTATTTGACTCAAGTCATATTTTGTGGACTTAAACTTATCTTTCAAAATAGAAGTACTTAACTCGATCCAGCACTCTTTAACTCGAGCATACCTTTGTGATCAATTTTTCTAATGAATTAGTTAACTCGAGTTAGTCACTTAATGACCCGAGTTGACGCGATTTCAAAACCAATTCAAAATGCTATTTGTGAAAGAAGAACTTGACTCGAGCTAACCTTAAGTGACTCGAGTCATGATCTTGAGTTAACCGTTTGAAACTCGAGCCTAAGTCATACAGAGGCATCTTCATTTAAACTTCAAACTTATTTTCAAAGAAGATGATCCAATGACTCGATCATAGAATGCTTAACTCGAGTCATCTACTCAAGTTTGGTTGAATTCAACTCGAGCACAAACTGTCTCTATTTTACAATCACTGTCTTCATAAATGCTAAATCTATAAGGTTGGTTCACTACAAAAAAAACGACATTTTGTAGCGGTTAAAATCACCTATTTGTAGCGGTTTTTGGCGTGACTAATGACATTTGTCGTGGTTCCAAAAACCGCTACAAAATCCACTGTGGCAAGCTGATTTGTCACGGTTAATAAAAACCGATACTCCATGCATATGAACCGCTACTATATTTGTTGCGGTTAATAATAACCGCTACTAAATGAGCTTGTCTGACGTCTCTTCTGAGAGCTTAGTCACGGTTACTAACCGCTACAATATTTACTTGTAGCGGTTACTTAACCGCTACAAATTAATGTTTTGAAAATTTTGCCGCCATTAAATTTATTATTTTGAATATTTGTCGCGGTTCTTAACCGCTACAAATTGTCCCGCCATATTTTCGCAAGGAAAAAAATTGCCGCCATGTGAATATTTGTAGCGGTTTGTAACCGTTACAAATTTTCCCGCCATTTTTTTAAATATTTGTAGCGGTTTGAAACCGCTACTCTGACCGCTACAACATATCCCGCCATTTTCTCCCGCAAATATTTGAAACGTAGTAGCGGTTCATGAAACCGCTAAAAATTTCATGACTTTTAAAAAAAAAAAAAATTATCAACGTAATTAACTAATTATTATTTATTAATAGTTTATCTTTTTAATAAAAATAAAAAGTATTAAAATACGAAATTAAAATATATAAGGTGCTTGTTGTATAGATGCAAAATAATAAAAATATGGAAGATATAATAAGAGCTAATAAAGAGGTAATTAAAATAATACTGAATGTTTAAAAAATGTGTGTACAAGTTATTGAATAATGTATTTGGAAGAAAAAGAAAAGTTGATTAAAATATCCCGTTCAACTGCAAAATAACAAACATTAATTAGTATATATGAGAAACATTAGAATTGAGAAACATTAAAATTGATCCGGTTACACGGCACTTACCCCTTCAGACAGTTAACCCCTATGTTCCAAAACGTAAAAATATTTGAGAAGACGGAGAGAAAACGTGGGTAGAAAAGAAATTGATGTATATTAAATGAGGTTGGGTGGGGTATTTATGGTGGTTTCTGCGCAGCATTTTGTAGCGGTTATTATTATTAGTATCGGTTTGTTTGCGTGTTTGTAGCGGTTCATGTAACGGTTTATTTTTGTCGCGGTTTTTGTAGCGGTTACTATATTAGAATCGGTTTGTTTTCGTTTTTGTAGCGGTTCATGTAACGGTGTATTTTTGTCGCGGTTTTTTAAGGATTTGTAGCGGTTAAGTAACCGCTACAACATGTGTTCTTGATTTTTTTTTTAAGATTGCATATTACAGCATAGGCATTAAGTTTTTCTCTCAATCTTCTTCGACATCCCTACAAAGAAAGTTTGCATAAAATGTTACGTGTGAGGTGAATACGTTTAAACACAATTAAAACTTTAGTTAAATGTTTCAATTTCATAAAGCCACAATTAAAAAACGTACCGAACTATAGGTAAATTGTCATCGCCGTCTGGGATGAAGTCTTCGAAGCTTGCGGGCTGCAACGGCTCACAATCGTAGGCGACGTTATCACCATCGCCCATATCGTAAAGGTCCCGAGGCTTTAAGTGAACCACCATATTTCAATCCTTGTGCCTCTCATCGACGACATAATAAACCTGATGGGCCTCTGAGGCAAGAATATACGGCTCGTCATCTTCAGACTGACCACTGTGAATAGGCCGGGAGAAATTCACTGATGTGATGCCTAAATCGTCAGTCGTGAGTCCCCTGGACGTGGTGGTATTCGCCCACAAACACTTGAACAACGTCACGGTGAAAAGGCACGTGTAACTTATCCTGACCACATCAAGCAGCTTTCCATAATACGGGACGTCACCGAACCGCATGTTTCCATCACTACTGCTCGCATAACTCCTCGTCCCAAACATGCAATATACACCAGAGTTTTGGGTCAGCAATCCCTGATCTCGTGCGACAGTGCAAAACTTAAAACCATTGGCATTGTATGCCGTATATCTTAGGGCATGGTCAAGCGGGCCTACTGCGAGAGCTCTGAATTCTGGTGAGTGCGGGTTGTGGTCGTTCATTATTCTCCTCCTAAACCAACCCTGGAATTCTCTGTGGACCTTTCTATCCTTTTCGGAGGATGTCTGTGTACAAATCCTCAGTTCACGCTTCACATGACTCCTGAATTCCCTGCAATTAAATATGCAATGAAATGTGAGTATGTATAAAATGTAAGGAAATATATAGTATGCAATGAAATCCTTACTGAAGGTACGGTTCAACTTTGGTGCAGTTAATCAAGACATGTCGATGTGCTTGGAACTTCTCAAGTGCCGTGAGTTTGAATTTCTCACTCCCGCCAACTGGTTTACCAACACGAGGGATTAACAACTCTGTTGCCTCCGGCTCCGGCTCAGGCTCAGGCTCAGGACAATCGTCTACACGAGGCGGTCGGTTGAATGACGTCTCAATGTCATCGAAGTACCTGGAACAAAAATACAAGACCTTATCCCCGATATAACCTTCTGCTATTGAACCTTCAGGCCACGCCTTATTCCTCACGTAAGATTTAAGTTTCCCAAGAAACCTATAAAGTAGAACCATAAAAATAATAATGCATCAATGGTTAAACGTGCGACTAGGGAGTAATGCTAAAGTAATTATTTTTAAACAAGTACCTCTCAACGGGATACATCCATCGGTACTGAACTGGGCCAGCAAGCTTTGTTTCGTGAACAAGGTGTACTGTCAGGTGAACCATGACCGTGAAAAATGACGGAGGAAAGATCATCTCCAAATGACACAGCGTAACAATGATCTTCTGCTGCAGCTGGTCGAGCTGCTCCACTATCAAAACCTTGGAACACAGCTTCCGAAAGAAAGTACAAAGCTCGACCAAAAAGAGAGACACATCGAGAGGCAGCGTATTTTTCATGGCCAGCGGAAGTAACTGTTGCATAAGCACATGTGAGTGATGACTCTTCAACCCTATAACCTTTCGAGCCTGCAAGTCAATACATCGTGATATGTTGCTTGAATACCCGTCAGGAACTTTTATTTTCTTCAAGGTAGCGTGAAAGATTTCCTTATTCGGTTTTGTCAGGGTGAATCTTGCCGGTTGAAATCTGGCATGCTCATCCGGCCACGCGTCTCCACGAACGCCCATCTCCCGTAGATCTTTCCCGGCCTGCGAGATGATCTTTGGACTTGCTCAGTTCGTTGAGAATCGTGTACAACACATTGTCGCACACATTCTTTTCAATGTGCATGACATCCAGACTGTGTCGGAGCAAATTATCTTTCCAATACGGAAGAGCGAAGAAGACACTTACCTTTCGCCATTGCTGGGGCGTAGAACCAGAAGCCCTGGCAGTCTTTGTCCCGGCCCTTGCCGGATCGTCCTTCTTCCCAAACTCAACATCAACATCCTGAAGCTGCTCTATGATTTCTTCACCAGATAAATTCCGAGGAGGTCCTCTTTTTTCCTGTTGCCCATTAAAGCGATTGCATTGCAACCTAAACCTGTGCGTCCCATCAAGAAACCTTCGATGACCCATGAAGCACCACTTACGACTGTGGGGAAGGCGCACTGAGTCAGAGTCAAAATTGCAAGCTGGGCACGCAAGGCCGGTATGCACATTCCACCCGGATAATGTCCCGAGGCCAGGAAAGTCGCTTAACGTCCAAATCAAGGCCGCACGCAAGTTGAAAAGTGTCTTCTCGTGCACGTCGTACGTCTCCACACCTACATTCCACAACTCCACCAACTCCTTGATCAGCGGTTGGAGATACACATCGATGTCATTTCCCGGTTGCAAATATCAGGAACAGCTTTTGTAACGGTTTCCAAAACCGCGACAAGAACCGCTACTAAATACAATTTGTCGCGGTTCTGGACGGAAACCGCGACAAATCTTGGCATATTCAATTTTGTTGCGGTTAGCTTCATCAGAACCGCTACAAAATGATGACCGTTGAAAATTGTAGCGGTCGTTTAACCGCGACAAACTATGGCGCCATTTCATCGATTTTTAATTTCAAATTTGTTGCGGTTTCTCCATATGAACCGCAACAAAATTTACCTAAATTTTTAGTATTTTTCAACTGAAATTTTAGGAAATTATTTTGGATTAAAATTAAAATATATAACTAAAGCACATGTTAAATAAGGATTAAAATCTTGGATTAAAATTTTTAGGGTTTTGGATTAAAATTTAGTTAAATGAGTTGTAGGTTTTGAAATAACGTATCAAATTTAACGATAACAAATATATAACTAAAGCACGTGTTAAACAAACCAAATATGTAAACCAAAGTAAATAAATATCCAAAATTACAAAATAAAAACTAACTATCAGGAACATGATCATCAAGTCCTGTTCGAGGGGGGTCTGTCTCAGGGGGGTTGGTGCACGACCAGAGTCTACAACGTCGTCGTCAGTAGCACGTGGGGGATTCCTCAAAGATGAACGGAGGGGGAGGCTCGGGAACTGGAAACTGCTGGTCAGGTAACAGCCGCGTCAGGGCCCCAGTAAGGACAGTCCAGTTCTCCACATGACGATCGTACCAACGGGCGATGCTCTCCTGCCTGCGCCTATCTCTGGCCTCCTGGTCGGCCCTCCTGCGCATATCTCTGGCCTCCTCGTCGGCCCTCCGTGCAGCCTCATGTGCGGCAACCTGCGCAGTAACCTTCTCAGCAATGATCTCATCAAAAGCCTCCGGTGGTGTCCTTCTCGAGCTGGAGGGTACGGATGCATCTGAGGAGCCATGCTTCGGGTACACCATGCTAGGCCTGGCGCCAAGGCCCATGCCCCTAATACGGCCAGGATGCTCGACTGGGCCCACAGCAGCTTTCAATGGGGCAGTAGGATTCACAGACCCCTGTGACTCCGGGGTCTGCGACGCTTGTAGCTCTGCCTCGGTCTTCTCAAGCCGGGCCTGACCCACATGGTTCAAGAACAATCATTAATAAAATAATGGACGATCAATTTAAATATACAACATTCATTATATTTTTCAATGTTTTTGTAACTTACTATTATCTCCTCTCGCCGCTGAGAGGTCGGCGTCCCATCACGGTGTCTATGGGTGCGTGTCCACAACCTCCCATAGTTCGTCTGTGTGTTCTCCTCCTGAGCCTTCTTTTCCTGAAAGAAATTAAACAATATAAACTTTGTTATTTTGAAAACAAAAAAAAATCATCATGTTAAATAATAACATACCATCTCACTGTAGGTCACAGCAAACGTCTTGGTCCCAGCCGTGTGATGGATCCTCTGCTGTGCCCTGCTTCTTGCGTTCCTCTGCGACAAAGCCTGCAAGGAGGAGGAAACAAAAATTTTCATTAAACTCAATTTATATTATCAATTAAGTGAAAATATTAATTAATTTAAACCATATGTAATTAAATTATAATTAATTAAAAAGGTACTGCCCGTCGCACTCCTCCTATATTGGACGAAACTCGCCCAGTGAGTTGGTTCCACGCCGTCTGAGACGTTCTCGATCAGCTCCTGGAGAGGAATCGTGCCATCTCCATTCATTATATTGTAGAGACGATTCCTCCGACTCTTCCACCCTTCCCCCACCTTCATCATAACGTACCTTTTGTGTTGTTCGCGAAGTTTAAACTTTTTCTGTATCATAATTTCATTATTATGAATTAATAAATTAAGAAATAAATAAGGAAATAAATAAACTAAAACTTATAACAATTAAAATGTAAAATTTAATTAAACAATATTGACTACCTGCAGAATATCGGCAAACGCCTTGTTCTTTGTATCCTTCGTCACATGCTTCCAATCCTTGAAAAAAATCGGGAACCATGCCCAATTGCCGCCAAATTCAGACAAGAATCGGTTCATCAGGTGACCACCGGTGCCGATCGCCTGGTCTGTTTGCTCGTTCCACGGGACTACGACCCGATACCCGGCCACCTCCCAGTCGTACTGAGTAAGAGTGGAAACATCCAGCGTCCTACTGCTGATGTTCCCATGTGTATCTGCAATATTACAAAAAATTGAATTAAACCTACCAAATTTAAATTAATTTCTCCCAAAAAAATAATTAGATATACCTTCGACATCCACTGTATATCCGGTGGAACGCGAAGACGCCGGTCGGGGGTTCCCCACGTCCGCTAAGGGAATGTCGAGATGGATGTCCGCATTCTCGTCGTCTAAGTCGTTGAACGACAAACTTGCTTCTTGATCTCCCCCTACGGTCGCCACGTTTGGAATTTCTTCATCGGCGAAGAGATCGGAAAACTCGTTCAGCCCCTGAGATGGTGGAGGTATATATCGGGCCCCACGCCCTCTCGTCTGGCCCCCTCTACTACTACTCCCCCGTAAACCCCTTCTCTCTGGGACACCCGTTTTTCCCTTTCCCTTATCTCCTCCAGAAACCATGATGTTGAAATGTTGAAGTTTAAAATTAAAAGTTTAAAGATGGGTTGAAAGGTGAAAACTCAAACCGTTGGAAGTGTGACTTTGAAAATGAGGAGGGATTGTTTAAAAAACCGTACATTTTGTAGCGGTTATCCATAGAAACCGTTACAAAATTTGAATTTTTGTAACGGTTGCCATATTACCGCCACATAAACCGCTACAAAATAGCGGACCGTTGATATTCTGTAGTGGTTACGATGTAACCGCTACAGTAACTGATACAAAAAAGCTGACCCTTCAGATTCTGTAGCGGTTACGTAGTAACCGCTACAATATGTCCACATTCTGTAGCGGTTATTATCAAAAACCGCTACAAAATGATTTTTCGAAAAAATTCCAAACTCATTAGTTAGATTCATAAAGTTTATGAATCAAACTAATTAGTTTGGTACAAATATTTAAAAACCAAACCTTCAATTCATTTAATTTTTTTCTTTAATTTTTCTAAAAGGGTCCACAGTAATAAATTTCACATAATGAAATAACCAAAAATAGTCCACCATATCCGTGGGGATTCGGACTCAATATAGCCGCCGATCTCCCACGAAAAATATAATGGAACCCAATCTCCGTCGTATGTTGGACTGTTCTCGAAGAGTAGAAGTATTCACGCCCCAAAGAAATGAGCAAACCTTGACTTGTGATCGAACGAATTGCCTCGCAAAGATGAGAGAGGCAAATATCTGCAGCTCTTATCACCCTAGATAGGAGATCAGAGCTACTGATATATGCATTTCTTCGACGACCAAGCGAGATAGTTCATTCAGTTACTAGTCGAAGATTTAGTAATTCCTTTAATTGTTATAATTGATGAGCTTAAACCCTTATTTATATAGTGAATATTTGTAGCGGTTTTCCTAGAAACCGCTACAAAAGTTTAGCTTTTGACGCGGTCAAGGTCACCCTTCCTGGTAACCGTGACAAAATTGTGACCTTTCGTTTATTTGTAGCGGTTGCTGTGACGTAACCGCTACAAAATCATCGTAACAACGTTGGCGCCAATTTTGTAGCGGTTATACTCCAATAACCGCTACAAAATGCCCGCGACAAACATTCCCGCCATTGCGCGCCAAGGTGGCGCCAAATTTGTTGCGGTTTTCATTGAGTAAACCGTGACAAATATAGCCGAAGTCATGTCGTCATTGCTTCCGTTACTATTTAGTGGCGGTTTAGTGATAAAACCGTTACAAAGTGGTATTTTGTAACGGTTATTGTGAACCGCGACTAATTAACCGCGACAAAAGATGGTTTTTTTTGTAGTGGTTTACATACTTCATATCATCACTCATTGTTGTTTCTAACTATATTTATTTAGTTTGTTAGTGAGTTTCAGATGATTAGATAATGGATTAACTGAAGATTAATTAAAAAGCAAGTGATTATGTCATATGTATTAAATGCTGGTTCAGAAAATGAAGCACATATTTGGTTAATCATTCTCTGCACATTCCAAAGGCATTAATGGTTTCTTCCCTCATTTGGAAGCCAGATCATCAAACAGGAAGAACAACAAGGAATGTCAACAAAGAATGTTTGCAAATGAATCAAGCATCGATTAATGAATGCGCTTCAACCTCAACGGCTATATTCATTATTCTCAACGGTTCATTGAAGGCTTCTAACGGTCATTAATTGCCCTCACCATATTTAAGTTGAAGCATTCATTTCGCTGCAACAACACCGGAAAACAAAAATGCTCAAGTTAGTTCTCTATGTGTTTTGATGATAACTGACAATTGTAAACACAAATTGAAGTTTGTCTTTGTAAGTTGAAAAACTTACTGTCAAAGGCAAACTCAAGTTTGTATTTGCAAACTCGAGTTTGGACATGACAGAGAGTTGCTCAAGTTTTTCCAAACTTATGCAAACTCGAGTTAATTAATTGTAAACTCGAGTTTGTGTCATTCAGAGAGCACTCAGAGTTTTTCAAATTAAGGCAAACTCGAGTTTGTGTTAGACAGAGAGCTTTCAAGGATTTGTGAACTTGACCAAACTCGAGTTAAGTTTTTTTGAACTCGAGTTTGTACTTGGCCGGGAGTCTTAATGCTTTTTTATCTTAAGCAAACTCAAGTTTGATATGCCAAACTCGAGTTTTCACTTGGCTAAGAGCTTTTCAAAGTTTTCCATATTTTGAGAAAACTTGAGTTTATTAGAGAAAACTCGAGTTTGGATTTGCAAACTCGAGTTTGATCATAGCAGAGAGTTTTCAAGATTTTTCATCTTTAAAGGAAACTCGAGTTTGTGTCAGGCAGAGAGCTTCTCACTATTATGATCATTTGAAAACTCGAGTTTACATTTGAAAACTCCAGTTTTGAGCTTTGTGGACTTAAACAGATTTTCTCTTCGAAGTCCCAAACTCGAGTTTGTCACTTATTAACTCGAGTTTGCTCATATTCTCAAAATGCTCTTCATAGCTCAAATTGCGACATTCTTCTCTGGAAGAAGAAAACTCGAGTTTGAGTTTATTAACTCGAGTTTGGTTCCTGAAGAAGAGTTCCAAACTCCAATTTGCTTAAATAAACTCGAGTTTGTATCGCCCTGTTTGAAAATCAAATTGCTCGAATTTGTGAAATCTTCTTGTTTGATGTAGATACTTCTTATCATCACTCATTACTATTCTTAACTATGTTTAATCAGTTTGTTGATGAGTTTCATATGATTTAAAGAGTATTAGATGAAGATTTAGCTTAAAGCAGAAAGGTGATGTCAGTGCATTAAATGCAAAGTCCAGAAAACCTTGCACCCTTTTGGCAAATCATTCTCTGAACTGTGCAAAGGATTAAATGTCGTCCTTTCTTCTATGGAAACATTCCTCTCCATCGGATTTATTTCAAGGAAAGTCAACCAAAACATCTGTCCACCTGGATCAACTGAAGACTAAAGAGAGAAGTGACCATATTGCATCTAACAACTAGATTAATGTCTCCAACAGTTACATTGATCATTCCAACGGTCACTTAATGCTTCCCTCATATATAAGCTGAAGCATTCAAGTCTCTACACATACCAGAATACAAGAAAACGAAAAGCATTCAAGTTTCATCTATTCTTATAATTTTTTTACCTACTTGTAAAGTATCTTTTGATACATTTGTACTTCAATGATTATTTCATCTGCTCTTTGAGAGAGTTCATTTATTGAAATCATTTATTGTAAGAATCTCAAGTTGTGGGACTTGGATATTGGGATTATCAATTTACAAATTGTAAGGGGGAGTGTATCCTAGTGAGATGAAAACTTTCGAGTGCAGAGTGTGTAACTGATTTTGTGAGTTAGTGAAAACCCCAGAGTGTCTAGGGATTGGACGTAGGTCAAGAGTTGAGACCGAACCAGTATAAATCTTGTTGTGTCCTTCTTCTCTACTCCTCCTCTGTTATACTCTATTTAGGTGTCTAGTTTTCAAAGTGTTTTAAAAATAATTTTTAAAATCCCCAATTCACCCCCCCTCTTGGTGATTTGTTCCATTTACAGCTCAAACTATCAATAAGCATTTACTATTTCACCTACTTGTGTAATATCTTTGGATATTTATTATCCTCAGTGTTTATCTATTTGCTCTTTTAGAGAATTCATTAGTGATTATAAATCATTGTAAGAATCTCAAAGTGTTGGGACTTTGAGATTGAGATATTTGATTACAACTTGTAAGGGGGAGTGTATCCTAGTGAGAGAATAACTTCCGAGTACAGAGTGTGTAATCTGTTGAAGTGATAGTGAAAATCCTAGAGTGTCTGGAGATTGGACGTAGGTTAAAAGTTAAGACTGAACCAGTATAAGTCTCTTGTGTTCATCTTCTCCTACTCTCACTGTTAGTCTCTGTTTTTGTGCATGAATATTAGGGGCATTCAAAAAGATTTTTTAAATCCCGAATTCACCCCCCTCTTGGTGATATTATGTCCTACAAAATTTATGAAGATGATGATATAGTTCAAAAGTAGCCACAACTTGAGTTGTGATCATCTTGACTCGAGTTGCAAACTCAAGTTTAGTTTTTCATAACTCGAGTTTTGATGACTTTGTTCTCAGAAGAAAGACTGTCACAAAAACAAATGAACTTTCAACAATGGAGACTTGATCTTTGAAATTCAAATGTAACATGGAATTCGAGTTGCCATAATTATAACTCGAGTTTTGGCATTTTGAAAGTTTGGTAAAAGAGGGCTTACAAATAAAGTTCAGTGAAAACATTAACGTCTACCAGAGAACTCGAGTTTCATAAATGAAACTTCAAGTGTACTTAATATCATAGAGGAGTTAAAGTAATACCTTAGAACTTGAGTTTTAATAAGGGAACTCAAGTTGTATCATCAAAACTTGAGTGTTTACTAATTGATCCAGAATGAGTAGGAGTAAACGTTGGAGCACTTTTGAATTTAAGGTGAAAACTCGAGTTTTCAAACAAAAACTCGAGTTACCTTTAAAAACAAACTTCTTGATTCAAGTTGGTTTCAATAACTATTTTTAACTCGAGTTATGATTAATACATACTCGAGTTGGTTGAATCATTAAATCCACATTCTTGGCAAGTGATTGTTATCATCAAAACTTAAAACTGAGAACTAACATTCTCCCCCTTTTTGATGATGACAACACTTGTCAAAGTTTGAAAAAGTTTGAGAAAATTGCGATCACCAAGGAAGAATATGTTAAGCAATCACAAAATGTATAATATAATGAAATAAACATAGATTGCATAAATATTTGCATTAATGAACAAAAAAGTTAGTACAACGACAAGAGTTAACATACATAATCAACAAGATATATAATGAAGTAGTGCATACATAATGAAGACAAATGGAAACATATGAAAACATATATATCAGTATCATCAGTCATCTTCTCCCCCTTTGTCATCAGGCAAAAAGGTGGGAAAAGAAAGATCAGAGGGAGGAGCAAACTAGAGTGGAACAATAGTATAGATAGGAGGAGTAAGAGGTGTATAGAGAGTAATGGTAGTGGAAGGTAGAGGAGTGGAAAAGTCTGTTGGAGAAGTGGTGGTTGGGGAAATGTAGTCACAGTGGATGTTGATATAGAGCAGGAATGTTGGAAAGTGAGCTTTGGAGTAGGCTAAGAAGGTAGTGGAGGGGTATGGATAGGCACAGTGGGAGAAGGTTGAGAAGAAGGAGAAGCCCCTGAAGGTCTATAGCACCATCAACAATGAACCCCAAACTCTAAAACATAATCTTAATCCTATGTAACCTCTGAGTGTGATCAACCTAAGTAATATCAATACTTTGTAACCTCTAAAGATGATCATCCTAAGTCTCAACAAGCTTGTTGTAGTTTGTATTAATATAAGAAACCAACACACAAATCTGAGTCTCCAGATCAGTAATCAACTAGAGGAATGAGGTAGTCATGGAGGTTGCTAGAGTCTCAACTGCTTTATATACAACCTTTCCAACAAATGATGTAGGGAAGCTCCAAACATAGAAGGAGGTTCTTGAGTGGAAGCAGAAGCAATGGCTATTGGAGATGACTAGGCCTCATTAGCCCTAATGGAGGTAGCCCTAGTATTATAAAGGGCCTTTGACTACCCGGAGCCATCTCTGAATGAAATCCTCATGTGATTGAGGTGGCTCTGACCAAACATACTGGGCTTCATTGGGTTTTCATCCAACTCAAGGTACCAAATCTTGTGGTGGAAAAGAATAAGGGAAACCAAGTTGGGAAAAGGTATGGTAGACTTCTTTTGGGACTCAAATCTAAACCTTCTCACTTTGTTTAGAACCCACTTACTAATATTGTGGGGAACCTTAGAAATGATAGAGGCTAGAAGTAAGAAAAATGAGTGAAGTTTCTCGCTTTTTGAATGAGGTTCTAAGAGTATATATACCATAAAGCCTTATGGGTAGGAGGCATCTCAATAAGAGCAAATTTCAGAGGTCTTAATGGTTTACCAAGCCTTAATATCTTAAAAATATATGTATCAGATAAGGTAACCATAGGCTTAGAAAGGGGATCAATAGCACCTAACATGGCATTAATGGAATTAGCAGTGATGAATAGTCTCTTTCCCTTGACAACAGTGGCCAATCTCTCTTCTAAAAGATCATTATTTTCATCAACCTGGTTATTAATCCTCATATAGAAGTAAAAGGCTTTTACCACAGAGGGACAATAAGTAGAGCGTAAAGCCAATAAAGACTCAAAAGCTTTAAGCCAAGTAAAGAGGTCAAGGCCATATTTATCTTGTAGTTTTAGAAGATCCACATAAATAGTTGGGAAAAACCACAACTACCATAATGATCTTGAAAATCCTTTAAATCATACTCAGGAATAGAAATGGGATTACAGATAAAACCTAGGGGTGGAATATATGGTCGGGTAATTGCCAAAAGCGAAGGAGTCCCATATAATCTCGTTGTGGCTTGATGCTTAGTCTTTCCAGGTGCCTTTTCTTCCTCATTATCAACAGCCCTGACTGTTGCTTTGCCTTTCCACTTCTACGGAGTAGCTACAAAAGACTTTGAACAAGTCTGGTGAGGATTTTAGCAAGGCTCTTGGATCATAATGCATTTGGTTCTAGGTTTCTAGGGTGGCGCAATATCTTAGACAACCTTGGGACGATAATGATGTGGCTTCTGCTTTTTTTTCTTGGTTGGAGGAGGCGAGGGATCAGAGAAAGACGATACAGAGGCTTCTTGATCAGATGCTAAAGGAAAGGTAGAGGAATCCAGATGGAGTTCAGGGTTTTTAGTCCTCATGATTTGGTAAAACTCAAGTTAGGGTTTCGACGAGAGAGATAGAGAGCAAAGAGTTTGTATATGGGCAAAGAGGTGTTGAAGTAATACCTTAGAACTCGAGTTTTTTCAGGGAACTCGAGTTGTGTCATCAAAACTTGAGTGTTTACTTGATTGATCCAGAATCAGTAGGAGTAAATGTTGGAGCACTTTTGAATTTAAGATGAAAACTCGAGTTTTCAAACCAAAACTCGAGTTACCTTTAAAAAAAACTTCCTGATTCAAGTTGGTTTCAATAACTATTTCAAAATCAAGTTATGATTAATATAAACTCAAGTTGGTTGAATCATTAAGTCCACATTCTTGGCAAGTGGTTGTTATCATCAAAACTTAAAACCTAGAACTAACACCGAGAACTAATACCTAGGACGTCACCTATCTCGAGATTTCTCTCACCTAAGCACGCTTAACCTCAAAGTGACCATAGAATCTAGGGGTTTTAGTGCTGGTACCAATCCATATATCACTAGGTATCAGACAACTCATATATGAAATAACTCTAGTACAACATATCTGCCTCCCCAAAAATGCTAGGTATTGTCCCCACAGGGGAATATATGTAGTACCAGCTTCTCGGTACAACTCCCCTATGTGTTTCCGCAACATCGTGGGGATCTAAAGCTTACCCCGACTCAATATCAACGGCCCTAAGATTAGCAACAAAATCCATTTATGCACTATCTCATCTATCCGTAAAGCCTCAAGTCACCGGAGCCTGAACCTTCTTCCTCAGGGTATGTAATATCCTGAATCTTGGGCCTAGATACTTCAAGATAACTCTGTATTAGGTAAACGACTAAGCCCAGTTTGGGAAGTGTGACAAATATTATGAAGGGATTTTCCCTTAAAGCTTGAAGATTAAGGCTTCTGGGACAAAGTCATCTTATGACATGCCTTTGATTGAGCAAGATATCCAATGACTATGAAACTTTTCATATTCAAATTAGACATGATAAATTTTAATTGGGCTGGTCATATAGGTCAATTAGATCTATATACAAAGAGTTATGAATTTGTGAATTTAGGTTTTGAATCTGGAACGTTTTCTGGACTAGTGTGTATTAAATGTTTATTTTGTAATAGTTGGAATGTGATTGATGGTGGGAGGTATTTTTCCCTCAATATATACTTATTAATAGTCACATGGCCTTTGGAATCATTGTAATTGAACATTTGTACAAAGAGATATGAATTTTCAAAGTTGGTAGACAAATTCTGCCAATTTTGCCTCTTATGTGAAAATGTAGGATTATGTTGTCACATGTAAAACTTGGCCAACAAGTGGAAGTTTCAAGAAACCATGTGGTTATGCCTCATTAGTCACATATGAGATCATCAAGAAGCCTTCCTTTGAGTCTTCAATTCGGCCAAGTGGTCAAGAGGAAGAGAAGGAACATGATTTCATGATTAGAGCACATGATGCCATGATCAAACCATGTGATAAAATTTTATTTAAAAAAATAATAGAGAGAGGAGCAAATCAGTTTTGACACATGTGTGGGGGTCCATATGAGTAATGTTTTGAAAATCGGACCGGACCAGCCGGTTCAAACTGGAAACCGGCAAACTAGCCAGGAAACCAGTTTGAGTTAAGGGGTGACCTCGGGTTCGGAGTTGACCCGGGGTCAACTCGACCTAACCCGGCCGAGTTGCAGAGTCACTGATTTTTTTTTTTAAAAACAAAAACAAAAACTCACGACGGTTCTTCACCGACACTCAATCAACTCGCCAGTGAGAAAAAAAACAAGACATAAAAGGAGAAGGAGGGGAGAGAGAGAGAGATTTGAAGACTTAAGAGTTGTGATCAACTCACCGATTGAAGACTTGTTGTCGCCAGTGAAGACTAAAAACTGGAGACTGGAGAAATCTGAACACTCGATCAAGTCGCCGATTGAACACTTGTCATTGCCGGTGAAGGTATTGTAGATCTATCGCTTGTAAGTTGTGACCATGAGTGATAGATTTGCAAATGATTGAAGTGAAGCAGGTGAGGCTGAGGAAGGAGAGGAGACTGGATAGGGAGAGAAGAAAAGGACAAAGTGGTTGAGAAAGTGGGTGAGGGAGATGACAGATGAGTTGGCCATGTGACCACTGACCAGAGACAAACTTGTGGCAAAAAAGAGTGGAGACGAACTAAAGAAGGTAGGTTAATCAAGGGTGATAGAGTGGAATGATGGCTACCTTATTGGGCCTTGAAATAAAAATAGATATGGGATAGAAATATAAATAGATATGGCCTAGAAATAGAAATAGATAAGGGCTTGGTATTAATGCTGATAACAATTTTTTATTATTATTAAAAATGATTATTTTTATCTATTTAATTATATTATAATTTTTAATTAATACCAGTTTGACTCTAGTCTGACCCACTGACCCTTGACCCAGTACTCCCACCGGTTCAGTGACTGGTTCGAGTTTCAGAACCTTGCATATGAGTTTTCTTCAATTAGATTAAAGAACACAACAAATATCTCTCCCTAGTTACCAAATTTGGTTCAAGTTTGACCAAGAAAAGTTAGATTGTAACCAAAAGTGTTGATTCTTGCGTGGAATTCAACTTATGTTGTGTTTTTTGATGTAATAACCCCATTTTCATGTAAATTATTGTATAAAGTTAATTAGTATTATGTTATTGGAATATATGGAATTTTCATTAAATCCATGGCAAATGATATTTGTTTTAATATGATTGGTTAAATTAAAGATAAAATTTTGGACTCTAGAAGGGCTGTCATAGCAGCTAAAAGAAGAGGAATAAGAGGATAAAGGAGAATTTATGAACAAATACATGTGGCAAGTTAAGAAGAGCATAAAATAAATGACCTTGGACTTTTGGGAATGAATTAATAACATGCTTAAGTCATTAGTGACATTACAAGTCAATTTATACATATGTGTCCAAAAGTGATTAAAAGCATAAGATTATCCCAATTTCACCAAGCATTTTCGATGAAGGGAATTAAGAGGATGAAGACAAGTTGTTTAATGCATGGATAAGGAAAGTACAAAGTAATAAAACTTAAAGATACAAGTGTCATCTTAGGAATAAAAGATGAACCTAAGAGTAATGATTTAGCATGCTTATCTAATGTAGGAGAAGATAAAAAATCTTTATTCCTATAGCCAAGTTTCGGCCAGCTGGAATGAAAAGACCAAAGGAATATATTTCAAGCATTAAAGTAGAAGGAAGAAATCAATGACTGAATTTTTAGATCAATTAAATAAAGACATGAGGAAAGCTTAAGATTGGACTTAAGGAACATATAATTGAGACTATCTTGATGCCCATAAAGGAGACACATCTGAGACAACCAAAAGAGAGACAAGGAAGGGTCAAGATTTCTCTAGAAGATTGGAGGAAAATCAAGAATAAAAGAGATAAACCCAAGGGTATTTTGGTAAAATACCGAAAGAAGATATTTTGTATACTTTTTAACTACTATTTAAGGACCAAAAGACCCCTTACATGGATGCACATCCGAAACACCAAGAAAAAGAAAGGAAAGAAAGAAAGCTTGAAAGCAAAAAGGAAACAAGAAGGAACAAGTAAGCTAGCATCAAGGTAAGGTACTCTTGAATTCTTATTCTATTTTCTACAATCTTTAAAGATGTGCATGGGATATTAATAAACAATATTTGTATGATTTTTGGGAGCCTAGGCTGAAATCAATGGAAAAGCACAAGGAGGAGAGAATTTAAGGAAAAATCTAAGCACAAGTCAAGTAAGTAGCTTCCTTAGTTTTCTTATGATTCATGTGGTTATATGGTTTTATTAAAGTTATTATCTTGAGTTGTATGCTTGGTGAAGGTTCTGTTTGCATAATAAAAGCATGAAAAGAACATTAAAGCTCATATTCATGGATTAGAAAGGAAGAATAAGCATAAAATAAGGCATATATGTTGTGAAAATGAAAGTTGTGTATGTTTATTTTTAAGTGTATTTTCAGTCAGTAGCTAAATCATGGGGTTATTATTTTATTTTGGTGATTTTGACGGTTTTAAAGTGTTTGAAATGGAATTTTGCATAAGGAAGAGTATAGGGCATGATTTTGAATGTATTAAGGTCAAGAAGTAAAGGAATACAACTTGAAAAGCTGAAAACCCAGCAAGGGCATTTTCGTAAATTGGGAGTGATTTATGTGTCTCTGGCCTTGGCAAGCATTTTTAGTCAAAAATAGACATGTCAAGGATCACGTAGATTTTTGGAACACCTCAATCAGATTTTCTGCAATTAATTATGAATTTTTGAAGTTGGGTCAAATTTCCAGAAATTCCTAAACCTTGAGCGAAAATGAAGGATTAATGACTAATGAAGAAATACTCTTTAATAAAAAGAATTAATGAGTTTCATATAGTGAAAGAAACCTTCACACAAGTTATATAGTTACATATTTTTAGGAGAAAAATTATATTGATGATAATACCATTTATATTGTGTTACTTTTGGTCTACAATTCCTACTAAATTGTCTGAGGTTGGTTGTTCGACTAATCAGTTATTTGCAGGTAAGCTCTCATATACTTTGTATGACTTTGTATGTATGCTTTACCATGATTGTGTATGCATTCAGTGTTATTGTTTTCCAAGCGCTTTGGTACCGAAACCCGCTGTGTGCGACTTAGGCCATGATGTGTGCCTCACTTGGCAGTCTGTGTTATATTATTAAGACTGATTATTCCGAATTAGGCTTTGTGTCTCACTGTGTGCGACCTACTGAATGCCTATGTTTTGTGTTATGGTTTTTCTTACATACTATGTATATGAGATTAACGGTTACTCTGGGATTCGTCTGTGAATCCCAGGCTATTACAAGAATATAGGTAGTGCATCTAGGACAAAGCAGGAGACTGGAGGTAAGATTGGAGAGCATAACTGAGGATTTTGAAGAGGATGATGGAGACGACCTTTTTGTTATTACATCTTTTACCTTAGATGACTATATATTACTTTTGATTATTTTGGCATTTATACAGGATTACTGTATACTAACCCTTCGGGAAACTTATTCTTTTTTATTACTTATGTACTTTACCAGTATTATGTTGTCCAAATTGTTTACATGCTCTACTGCGTGAATACTCTGATACATATTTTATTGACAAGAAAGAAAATGTCACACTACCTACTACCTGTAAAGGCGAGGCCGGTAGGAGTGTAACAATGGATAAGTAAATGGTTTTCAATTTCTATGAAACTTGTCAGAGTTACTATAGACCTATCAAGGTTTTGATTTGATTGGTCTTATGCCTAGTTTGGACCTATGTACGTTGAGATATGAATTTATGAAGTTAACCATTGGAACTGCAATGTCATTATGGACAATGTGTGTTGTTTGATTGAAATTGGAATAGTAGGCATGTGTCTGACTGTAGATGGCATTTTTCCTTGAAAATAGACTCAACAAGGATTACATAGCCTTTGAAACCACCTTATTTAGATATTTTTGCAATGAGTTATGAATTTTCAAAGTTGATTGAAAATTCTAGCAGCTTTTAGCTACCATGCAAATTTAAGGGCCAAAGGTTATAAGGTTAAAGCAGTTCCATTAGGTATTCATTATATGGTTCTAATAATATAATTATGTATTTAGGGCCATGAAAAGTTCATAAAGAAGAAAAATGAAAGATACTTCAAGAAACTTTGATGGTTGGTAGAAGAGGAAAATCAAGGAGGGACATTAATCTATAAGGTCGTGACACTAATGCAAAAAAGGGCTTTAAGACCGCCTCATTTAGATTGAACTATTGAGGCTCCGATCTTAAAAGTATGACCGGTGGCAGTTTCGTAAATATAAAGAACTTTTTAAACTGGTTTCTTTAACAACCGGTCTAAAAAGTATGACCGGTGACAGTTTTGTAAATATAAAAAACTTGTAAGACTAGATGTTTAAAAATCCGGTCTAAAAAGTATACTTTTAAGATCGGATATTTAAAAAGTCCAAACAATCGGTCTAAAAAGTATGACCGGTGGTAGTTTTATAAATATAAAAAACTTTTAAGAATGGATATTTAAAAGTCTGGTCTAAAAAGTATGACCAGTGGTAGTTTTGTTAATATAAAAAACTTTTAAGATAGGATGTTTAAAAAGTCCGGTCTAAAAAGTCTACTTTTAAGACCGGATATTTAAAAAATTCGGTCTAAAAAATCTAAAATATGAATCTTCTTTTTTCCCGCGCTGAAAATTGAATTTCGCTCTATGAACTTTTCTTCCCAGAGAGAAGGAACTCTCGTTCCGCAGCTTCACTATCTTTTAATCGGTGCCTTATCCACCACTACAATCTCTATCCATCTATCTCACCACTTATTCATCCATGGAAGATTTCAGATCTACAGTTAGAAATCAAACGAGGAAATTTCACTCAAGAAGAAGATGGCCTCATCATCTTTGGGTTCCCGAGGAAAGGGGTCCTCATCGCTCTAGTCTTCTCACTCCTACGAACTCCACCTTCACCAGCGCCCACCAGCATCGGGCTTTGACTCCAGCTTCCTCATTTCTCTTAACCCCATCTGCTATCTTGCTCTTTCATGAATCTCTTCAACTTTATCAATGCTTCTATAACAAATGGCAGGTGGCATGATTTTTTTTCAAGCGCAAATTATGAATCTCACTTCATTCAAATTAGACATTGATGAGCTTATTGACGAATTTACTCAAGTTTTTTTTACCCTGTCATGCTAGATATTTATAATGTTTTGGACCTTGTGATGTCTCCAATGATTTTTAACATTTTTTATTGAATACGAATTTGGTGTCTAATAGGGTGGATCAACAGCTTTTGTTAACATGAAGAGGGTGTGGCTTTCAAAGAAGTTCACTTACATTTATGAAGCTAGTCCTTCTACCAGCTTGGACTTCTTTATGCAATCTCTAAATGCCATTCTATTTACTTGCAAGACCCTTGCTTGAGGAGAAGTGCTTTCTCGACAAGCTCAGCATAATGGGAATCGAGAATGGAGTTGGAGTGAGAGAGGAAGAAGAAGTGAACTTTTGGGCAGAGAGGGATGGAAGAAGGGAAAGGAAGAATACTAGATCCGATGGTGCTATGGCTTTGTTGGACAGGAGAGGATCTTTTTTTTGGAACTTACTTTTAAGACCGGATGTTTAAAAAATATGGTCTAAAAAGTCTACTTTTAAGACCAGATGTTTAAAAAGTACAGTCTAAAAAGTCTTACTTTTAAGATCTCATTTTAAAAGTTTGGTCTAAAACCAATTTTTTAAGACCGACCGCACATCCAGTCTTAAAAGTGGCATAATTTTAAGACCGCCTGTATCAAGACTGATTCCAGATTCGGTCTTAGGAGGCGTTTTTCATCCGGTCTTAAAAGCTTTTTTTGTCCCCGTGTGAACTTACCCTACTTGCATGTATTTGATATGATTGCTTGTCTATTGATGTGTATGATTGCTATGCTTGCTTGATTATGTGTAACATATTTGAATGATTGAAACAATGTTTCTAACTATACTATGGCCATGAGTATGTTGTATGAAGTATTGAACATGTAGAAATGTTATTATATTAACATGACCCTACACAAGGCAAGCATATCTTGCACTAACATTTATCTTGCATGCATTGTTCGATATTATTTACTATTGAGATTCCCTTGAATCTCACCCTCCCCAACCAACCATTAGGCAAGTGAGAAACGAGAAGAAATACAAGACGAGATTTGAAAGAAAAGATTTCTTGAAGAAGAACCAGAAGGAAGAATGATGGAGGATGATAGAAAGACAGTGTAATAATTTTTCTGTTTGTAATGTGTATAAACCCTGAGAATACTCCTGTTATGTAATCAAGATTATTATTGTATCAGTATATTTATACTATTTTTGTTTGCCCATTGTGATGCACATTATTACTCTGGTAATTATTAGAATATCAATAGGGTATTACATTTGGTGGTATTAGAGCAAGGTTGTTTTTTGTGGCAACAGAATAGTATATCGATACTTGATTACATAATAGCAAGAAATGGAGCACTAGTGGTATCATAATACCTAAAGGTGGTATTAGTATTCCTGGAGGTGGTATCAATACATCGGAAGTGGTATCAGTACATCTGGGGTGATTTCAGTACATCCAGAGGGTCCAGGCTCCGGTCAATTGAGGGACTAGAGATAGCTGAGGTAGCATAGGATTTGGATTTTGATGCTAACCCTAGGGCTCTTGATATGTAGGTAAGATATGATTTAGATCCCCACCTTGTGTTATGGGAATATATAAGGGAGTTATACCGAGAAGCAATACTACATATGTTTCGCTCTAGGGACAGTACCTAGCATTTCTGAGGAGCTAGATATGTTGTACCAAGATAAGTACATATATGGGTTGTCGGTACCTAGTTGTATGTGAATTTGTACCGGTACTACTACCCCTGGTCAGATTGGCACTTTGGGCTTAAGCGTGCTTAGGCAAGATAAATCTCGAGATAGGTGACCTCTTAGGAAATATCATGGGAATTTGAGATTCCTTGATTTGAGACTTGAGCACTTGAGGTATGAAATGTGATGATCTTTAGGGATGTTAGTATGAATAAGGTACATGTTGAGGATAGGTCTAAATTTGATCTAAGCTAAAATAGTACTTAGGTCAAAATGTGGTTAAGGTTGCATTAAGATTCCAATACTTGAGAGTATGAACCCTATGAATGTTATATGATGCTATGTCAACAATGCTTTGGGTATGATTAATGTGTGATCTTGAGGATTCTGATAGAATTAGAACCTCGTAAATAGTATTGATGATACTCAAATGTTTCAAGGGTTAGACTAGGAAATGTGAATCACGATCCTAGTATGTATGATCCGTATTGTTAAGGTTCTAAGAGTCAAATTGTACATTTGACGATTGTTGTTTGTGAATGGTTGAGAGATTGTTCTTTGATGGAACCGAGTGGTAGCTAGAACCTCAGTAGCCATAGGTTATTCTTCAATTTATTTGATAATTTGGTACTTGATGGCGGCGTCTCAAATATGAAAAAATCAACAAGAAATCTATAACTTATGGGGCGTAATTGGCCTGCTCAAAAAACTTCATGGTGTCCTCAACTCTTCGATGAAAACTTATGGAACAAAAATGCCGCTTAACCCCAAAAAAACTAACATGGATGCCATGTGGGCATCTCACCACAGTATAATCAGTTAACTAATGGTTGACTGTTTAGATCCATTAGGTTAGGGTAATATTGCCCCATTTCTAAAACTTCCGAGGCAAAATATCCTCTCGAAAACTTCATGGAGGATTTTAGCATCCCAATTTAGAAAAGAGATGTCAAAAGCAATAACTTTGACATCTCAATTCTAAAATTGACGCCAAAAGCATTACTTTGTAATTTACCTCTTACAATACCTATTGCCACGCAAGTCGGTCCGTTTCAGTGTCTTCCGCCTTCCCTCTGAATCGTCGCGAGACTGCGAGACTGCAAATTACCGAAGCAAAATGGACGAATAGTTTTCAATGGAGGATCCTACTCAGCTACTTGAAGCAACTTTAGATTTTGCTCATTGTCCTGGTAACACACTCTTCACTTCTCCATGTTTCTTTCTTTCTTTCCTCCCCCAAATATTCCTGAATCATCGTTTTGATTTCACTTCAGAAGTACTTACCGACGCCGCCGCAAGGGACATTCTCAAACGCTTCCCTCTTCTAGCTATTATTAAGTCAGCTTATACTTTACCTTTGCTTCAAATCTGGAACTTGAAACTGAGAGAATCCGGGGGGCGGCAGTGAATTCGGGGAGTACAAGCCATCCACTCCTCTGTTGATGCCAAGCTTCAAGCAATCTGCGAAAGCTTGGCCGATCTGTAGAAATAAGGGAAATCAGGGAAGTTGACGGGCTCATCCAAAAGGTCAGGCGGGTGGTTGAAGGCAGGTTCAAAAGATGCTCAGCTAGTGGCCAACATAGCCGATGTGAAGGTGGAAAGCTCTCCGTCACGGCGATCTATTGGATCTGACTTTCGTGGATGCGAGCAAGCCACAGTGGGACGGGGCTTTGGATAATCTAAATCTGTAGAAGCTCCTTGTTCAAGCCACGTTTGATGCTCGCGGCCTACGGCATTAAGATATTAATTTGGGCTTTTAAAAAAAAAAAAAAAAAAGACGCTGTAACTCTCTTATAGCATCCTTTTTTAAGGAACATTGTTCTCAAATTTTATCGCGTCGCTCACATAGGCATCTCTTAAAAATAGATGTAAAAGTGCCTAAAAATGGATGTTAAATATGTTTTCTGTAATAGCATGAACACAACTCACTAAAAATTAGTGGGTAAGACAGTTGCCTTGTTGGGACACTAAAAAAAATATTTTGAAATATACATATGTCAATACTTAGGTTCTCATCCAATGTTTGTCACTGGGATGAGATTTGGATTGTCTAGATCTAATATTAATGGTCTAAATTTACAATTTTTAATACGTGATTATTAAAAATTAAATTTATTTCTTAGAAATGATAATTATAAAATTGTCTTTATTTTAAACTTTGCATATATTAAATTAAATATTTATTTAAAATATATAAATTAAACGAAATTAAATCTATACTGTCTAAAACCAGTAAAATATGAGTACAAGGAAACCAGTAAAATATTCTGTGCTCATATAATGATAGGAACAGAATATGCTTCCATAAATAATCCACTCTACTAATTAATTAGAAAGTTTACTTATAATTCTTAATTCTTTATGTAAGACCTCAATCATTTTTGTCTTTAAAATTTTTCCCTCAAAGTATTACAATTGATCACACATGTTAAGGGAGTTTCTGAAAAAGATTATTTTAATATTAATTATTAATTAAGATATTTTAGGGAAAATGATACACACTTCTTTATATATAACAACTAGAATTTCCTTGATTTATATATTAATTATCTAGTTGTCATGCTTAAAGTCAGAGCGAGTATTTCATAGAAGAAGTCAAAGTAAAAGAAATTAAAAGAAAAGTAGATTAGATTAGATAGGGGAAGGACGGTACGTGATTATTAACTAATAATTAGCGGACAACTAACCATTCACACTCACACACCAAAACTAACTCTCTCTCTCTCTCACCCCAACCATTCGGTCACGCATATGATCTAAACCACCGGTCCAAGTAACCATTCACCCTGTTGTCTTCTTTTATTTTATATAATATCCCCGTGGAAATGTGTGTCTGTGTACACACACTATATATACTCACACTTTGAAATGCCCTATGTGATGCTACGTACCCTCCATTCTTCTTCTATTTCTTACAGCTGCCATTGCCCTTGTCATCGTCTTCCTTTCTGTTACTGGCTGGCTATCGAGGGCTTTTACACACACACATACTTACATATATATATATATATATAAAAAGCCTGTTCAATAAGAAAAATGAGGAAACCCTTGTGTGACATTAAGGTGGTATTGAAGAGAGGAGCCTGGTCCAAACAAGAAGATCAGAAACTCATGGATTACATCAACAAACACGGCGAGGGTTGCTGGCGTACCCTCCCTCAAGCTGCTGGTATGTATATGTGTGTGTGTCTCTCTCTCTGTTTAATTACTTGCAGGGTTGTTAGTTTGTTGAGTTAATAGGCTTTTTTCGATCAATTCGTAGAAATATAATGCTCAAGTCTTCTTCAGGCTTGCTTCGCTGCGGAAAAAGTTGTAGGCTAAGATGGATAAACTATCTGAGGCCTGACCTTAAAAGAGGCAACTTTGCTGATGATGAAGAAGATCTTATCATCAAGCTTCATGCCCTCCTCGGCAACCGGTGAGATTTTTTTTTTAACCTTATATTAATTAGAAACAATAACTAGTGCAAAAATTCATTTTTTTTTCGGCAGTTATAAAATGATGACATGTACACTAGTTTTGTAACTGGTGTAGAAAGTTAACAGTTTCATATCTTATTTATGAAAAGTTCATTGGTTACATTTGTTTTTTTTCCTATTATTATCAAGCAACCAGTTTGAGACTCGTAGCTGACCCTCCCAAAATAAATGTCTTATCTAAAACTCAAATTCAAGATCTACAGGAATCTAGTGGAGTCTTATACCACTATATCAACTCTATGTTGATCTGGTTACACATTCTATACCACCACTGCAACAACTGGTGTAAAAACCCCCGCTGTTGCAGAAATGTCTTTTTTTTCTTTCTCCATTTGGTGCCAATGAATATTTATGTTACATCTAAATATATTATTAAACATCCGGGAACCATTTAATTATTTATTAAGTTTCACCCTAGCTAGGATCAGTTATTGTTCTTCAATCACTTAGTGAGATAAGTCTTATTGTTATATTGATCTAGGATTTTTGTTTTTTAGTAACATATTGATCAATGATATTGTTACTTATAGGTGGTCACTGATAGCGGGAAGATTACCAGGGAGGACAGATAATGAAGTGAAGAACTATTGGAACTCCCACCTGAGGAAAAAGCTCATAAACAAGGGAATTGACCCCAATAATCATCGGTTAACTCGAAATCCACCATTGATGTCCGGAAGCTCAGCATCAGCCTCATATATTAGAGCCAAGAATGATGATGAGGAGCCAATTACAAAACCTTATGCTCATAAAAACAACTCTAACAATAATAATTGTGATCAAGTCTCAGATCATACAGCAAGTTGTTTAGAGATAGAAGAACAATCATTTTGCATACCAGATTTGAACCTTGACCTCATTATGAGCAGTGAAATTATTTCTTCATCTTCACCTTCTCCAAATCCAATCCCAATTCATGAATATTCTGGAACATCAACTGAACTTCTGTTTAGGTGATCTTCACTTTCTTGAGTATTAATTCATAGCTGATTTTTGTTTCAAACATGTAAAAGTGGTGACCACCATTTAATGGATAGTTCATTTTCTATTTTATGGACATTAATTTCCTGTACATAAAATGGCTGCTGGTTTTTTTCCCTGTTTTTTACTCATGATATTGTTGGCTTTTTAATATTAATGGATATAGGTTTTTTTTTTTTTTTTGGCGAAAATACAATACGGAAATTAAAAAGCTTCAAAGTGTGGTAATGTTAATGAGAGGATAATGAGAATCTATCTTTGTCTTTGTATTAATTTATATATAGAGATAAAACTTGAAGTGAGAAGATTCATTCTCAACGGTTCCTTTTTGGCTATTATAACAAAACTCACTAGTGTAAAAAAGGGCTTTAAGACCGTCTTATTTAGACCGGATTATAGAGAATCAGGTCTTAAAAGTATGACCGGTGGCAGTTTCGTAAATATAAAGAACTTTTTGGACCGGATTATAAAAGATCCGGTCTTAAAAATATGATCGGTGGCACTTTCGTAAATATATAGAACACTTTTAAGACCGGACTATAAAAGATCCGGTCTTAAAAGTATAACCGGTGGCAATTTTGTAAATATATAGAACACTTTTAAGACCGGGCTATAAAATATCCGGTCCTAAAAGTATGACCGGTGACAATTTCGTAAATACTGTGAGAAGACACTGATCAAGTCCGAGAATGCGATGATTTATTCCTTCGCTTAATTGGAATTATATACAGATGCTAATAAGTAAATAAACCTAGGCAGTTCCTATAATTTAGGGATTACAATCAGGAATATAATTACGAAATTCATAAAACAATGATCTGCTAACTTAATTCCTAAAATCTCTCTAACATCTTGATTAAGATGATTACAATCAAGAATTTAATTACGAAATTCAAAAAATCATGATCTGCTAACTTAATTCCTAAAATCTCTCTAACAACTTAATTAAGATGATTACAATCAGGAATTTAATTACGAAATTCAAAAACATTGATCTGCTAACTTAATTCCTAAAATCTCTCTAACAACTTAATTAAGATAATTGCACAATATAATCGTATACGCTAACTAATTAAATAAATAGAACACTTTTAAGACCAAATTGTTTCAAATAGACGGTCTTAAAAGTACTTTTAAGACCGTCTGTTTGAAACAGACGGTCTTAAAAGTGTAAAAAAATTATATAGAACACTTTTAAGACCGGCTGTTTCAAACAGACGGTCTTAAAAGTACTTTTAAGACCGTCTGTTTGAAACAGACGGTATTAAAAGTGTAAAAAAAAATTATATAGAACACTTTTAAGACCGGTTGTTTCAAACAGACGGTCTTAAAAGTGTAAAAAAATTATATAGAACACTTTTAAGACCGGTTGTTTCAAACAGACGGTCTTAAAAGTGTTCTATATATTTACGAAATTGCCACCGGTCAATTTTTTTTTTTACACTTTTAAGACCGGTTGTTTCAAAAAGCCGGTCTTAAAAGTGTTAAAAAAAACTACATTCGCTAAATCTGTTAAGTCCGTGAGTTTGCTTTGTCTTCTTGGTGATATAACATTTTCTTAGTTATAGATTCAACGAGTGTCCCAAGAGCCTCACGGGCAAATCCTCAGTAAGAGTCGCACAATCAAATCCTTGGCAACGTTGGCGGTGAGATGTGGACGACGGCGGCTCCTTCCTCTTCGATCTATGGGTCCTTCCACGCCGCCTTCGCATAGATCCGGTTTGAAATCAAACCCAGATATCTTCTTGCTTAAGTCTGTTTATTTCCTACATTGACCGCTCCTACTCAGATCTGGACTTCGATTTTGGTTGCTTGAAGCTTTGCTAGCACCGACAAGAGGATCCTGCTCAGATTTGGTTGCTTTAAGCTTGTGATTTTTGTAGATCTGGACTTCAAATTCGATTTTCATGGTGAATGATTTCTGTTTCTTGTTATTTTTGTTTATTTCTGGACTTTGTAATCATCTTTTTTGTTTTTCTTGTTGTTGTTGTTGCTTCCAATCTTCTCTTGGTTCTCCGTCGTTGATGACGGAGGGACATTCAAAATGTTGCCGATCTCGGTGATTTGGGACCGATTGTTTCATTTGAGTTTTTTCCTTTTTTTTATTATTTTGAAACACTTTTAAGACCGGATGTTTAAAATGTCCGGTCTTAAAGAAACTCTTTAAGACCGTGTAAAAGTCCGGTCTTAAAGGTCGACTTTTAATACCGCCTGGAACAAGACTGGTCGTGGGTCCGGTCCTAATGTACCTGTTTTGTCCGGTCTTAAAAGCCTTTTTTCCACCCGTGACTGTAAGTTTACAATAATTGGATTAAAAATTTCACCTCTTCATCACTTATCTAAAGATAAAATAAGTACAAATGCACTGTTCAAAATTCAAATGATATTTTTCTTGCAAAAATATGAGATTATATACACCGCTTCATATTTCGGATATTGAGGAAGCGACATGTATATACAATAGTGTGTGTGACTTTTCTCTCTCTTCGTGAGTGCTCTCTTCTTTCTCTGTGAGGGTTTTTTGAGGTTCCTGTGGTGAGCTTTCCTGACCGGAGTTATTCGAACTACGGTCACGGTGCTGGTTTTTTCTTTTTCTGTTTCTTTCTTTCCAGTAGAGTTGTCTTCTTTTTTCAGTGAGTGTGTGGTCGAGTGTTGTTGTTTTGGAGGTATGGAGGTGGGGAACAGCAGTAGTTCTAGGATGACGAAGGAGGTTGTTCTGACACTGGATAGAAGGCCGGAGAAACGGGGTAAAACCCTAGTTGGAAAAATTATTACTAGTAAGAATCTGAATATTCCTACTGTTATTTCGATGATTAAAAAAGGGTGGCAAATGGATGAGGGAGTTGAAGTTCTTGAGTTGGATAGGAGTCATCTGGTTTTCTTGTTTTGGTTCTATGATCTTAAAGGATATGCCCGTATTCTGAGGGGAAGACCATGGTCTATCCAAGGTTTTCTTCTCAACTTGCAGGTATGGGATGAGTGCATGGTATTGAAAGAAGTGAAATTTGAAGAATCTCCTTTTTGGGTTCAGTTTCACGGGGTGCCTTTGGAAGCTTTTAACAGTTCGAATGCTAAGATCCTGGGGGATGCAGTAGGTGAGTCTGTTATGTTCGAAAAACCTATGTGGGGGAGAAGCTAAACAGAGCCTTTATCAGAGTGAGATCCTTAGTCCGCCTTGACAGACCGTTAACGATGGGGTTCTGGATTCCGTGTGATGAGAAAGCTCCGGTGTGGGTCACTGTTAAGTATGAGAGGCTACCGAACTTCTGCTACAGTTGTGGGAGGTTCAGTCATGATGGTAGAAGTTGTAAGGAATCACCGCAGGACCTTCGGGTTGGGGAGAAGGAGTATGCCTTTGGCAACTGGCTTAGCACGACCTCGGTTCGAACAATAGAAGAGGCTTTAGAGGTGTGTAAACCAGATTGGGTGGAAGCTGAGTTTTTAGAGAGGAAAAAACAGTCGCTGGATTCCTGTCGGAGTAGTTCGCCGGAAAGGATGCAGGAGGTGGGGAAGATGACGTTTATAGGGGTAGAGGAAAGTCAATGCCTTTGGGTCGACGGAAAAGATGTAGTGTGTCAGAAGGAAAGTCAGAAGGGGTAGGGGAACGAAGACGCGATTTGTGGGATTTCAGCGCAGAGTATCTCTGTTGGGCAGAATACCTTTTCAGTGGAGGATGTCAGCAATACTAAGGATTTTCCATCGTTTAATTTGAATGGGACCAGCGGTTGTGAAGTGGGGCCGGTTGGTGCTGATTTGGGTGAACAAGTGATCCAAGCCCATTCTTCGGGCCCAATTTCAGCGTCTTTTAATAGCCCAGCTGCATATGGAAAAGGCCTTCAATATAAAGTGGACCTCCCTTGTGAAGATGAACCCAATGCAATTAAGAATTCTGCAGGTCCGGGGCTTTCACCTATCTCTGCGATGGCTGTGTCATTGAATAATATCCATTTGAAAAGGCCTGTTGATCTGGACCTTGACTCCACAATAAATAAGAGACAGAAAATTAATTTTTGAGGAGTGTGAAACTTTATCAGTGCCGAGCCCAGCCTCAGGGTCTTCACAAAGAGGGCGGCGTCGAAGCTACAGGACTCTGAAATCTATTATTCAAAGCAGAAACTTGGGGCAGCCTCTAGCCTTATCAGGAAGACATTTAATTGACGGGGAAATCGACTTCCCAGAAAGCTGGGTGACTGGGGTAGTAACAAATGATGAGGATCTTTCCCCTTATTCTCCTTATACTGCCGGTGGTTGGATTGAACCAACCACCGGTTTTCCATGAATGCTTTAGCCTGGAACTGTCAAGGCTTAGGGGTTGCCTTGACAGTTCGGAACTTGAAGGAAGAATGCTTCCGGAAAAAGCCCCATATTGTGTTCTTAATGGAAACCAAGCAAAAGGCGAGATATATGCGAAAGGTGAGAAGACAGTGTGGATTTAATGAAGAGTGGTTGGTTGATCCAATTGGGATTAGTGGAGGTTTGGCTCTCTGGTGGGCGGATTCAGTTAAGGTAGATATTTTATTTTCCTCATCTAATATTATTCATGCACGCATTACCTCTGATATCATGGATAGTACTCCATCTTATATATCCTGTATCTATGGCCCTACTGATGAGGATGTAAGACGCCTTTGCTGGCAGGAAGTAAGGAGGATTAGTAGGAATATTACGGAACCATGGTTATGTTTCGGTGATTTTAATGATATACTACATCAATTTGAAAAGAAAGGAGGGGGGCCTAGAGCGTGGAGGAAAATTCTAAATTTTAAATGTTTGCTGGCTGATTGTGAATTGGATGATTTGGGGTATTATGGTAGTTGTTTCACGTGGTGTGTAATAATAGGGAGGAGCCGGATACTATCCGGGAACGTATTGACCACGCCTTGGGTAATGTTTAGCTGAGGGAATAACGTTTCCCTAATTTACAGGTTGTTAATGTTGATCCTACCAGTTCTGATCATCATCTTTTGTATATCCTGTGTGTCCTAGAGGGTAATTGTAGAAATCATGTCCCAGAGAGGCCGGTCGAATCTTTGCCCCATCTATGAGGAGGCAGTGGAGGACATTGAACATCTCTTTTTTCATTGCCAATGGACTAGATGTGTGTGGTTTGGAAGTATGTTGGGAGCTCGAATCAACTTCTCTTGTGCTTCTAATTTCAATGTATGGTGGCTATAATTGTTAGGTATGCCCTCTTTAAGAGCCCAAGACATCTCTTTGGTAAGCTGGATCTTGTGGTATATATGGAAGTAATGGAATGACAAGGTTTTTAATCATAAAGAACCAAACCCTCTTCTTGTTATTGAAAGGGCCAGAGTTAGTAATCTTGAGTTTTGGGCCACTTGTGAGAATCCTCTCCGTGTGTATAAAGAGGTGAGCGGGACTCCGTCCCCCAATGTGTGTTGGTCTCCACCAGACCCTGGATGCTTGAAAATCAATATTGATGGTGCCTTTCATTTGGGTACGGATGTTGGAGCAATTGGTG
This sequence comes from Acacia pycnantha, assembly GCA_025563575.1. Lineage (NCBI taxonomy): Eukaryota > Viridiplantae > Streptophyta > Magnoliopsida > Fabales > Fabaceae > Acacia > Acacia pycnantha. Next base: position 1,327,482 of record JAMWYP010000169.1, on the reverse strand, counting down.
TGGTCTGTTGAGATTGTTATGGTCATTTTAAGTGGGAATTCATTGATAAGGTGAAGTCTATTTCTGCTTTTATGACTGAGGCCTTGGCCTTGAAGAGGGCTCTACTTTTGGCTCTGGATTTAGGTCATGATAAGGTAGTTTTTGAAACCGACTGTCTTCCTCTGCTTACTTGTGTTGATGCCAAGTCACCTAATTTATTTGATTGGAAGAGTAGAAGTATTATCCATGAGATTATAAGTCTTCTTTCTACCAAGGTTGGGTTTTCTGTTTCCTTTACCCCGCGTCTGGGGAATCGAGTTGCTGACTTACTAGCAGCATTTGGTTAATTATGAGGAGGTGTGCCCTATTGGGTGGGTTTTTCAACCATCACCTTCTTTATTGTCCCTTCTAACCTTGGATATGCAGAATTCTGATAGTCCTGTGGATACCCCTTCTGCTACTAGTCTTATGATGAATGGTGGCTGACTCGTTTTGCTTGTTGTTGTTTATGATTGTCTAGGTTTTGCTTTTACTCTCATTAGTTTGTTGCTCTTCTTTGGTAGCTCTGTTGGGTTTCGTTTTGTCTTGTAATTGTTGGATGCTTTCATTTATGAAATATATGTCCTGTTTTGTTACCCCAAAAAAAAAAAAGACATGTATATACAATAAGAAAACAGTGTTTTTATTTTACGGAATAATACACGAGAAAATCCACTTTATCACATTTGTTCGCATGGATTTATATGGGAAGAGCAAGGAACCAAAAGTCATAGCAAACATTGAAACAGTAGTTCAATTGTCTGTGGTCCAATTATGGTTGAATTAAAGTAAACTAAATCATGATTGAAATAATTTAATTTAATTAAAATAACAAATTTCATAAATAACCTTAAAATGAATACTACTTAAATTTTAACATATTAATCCACATATGTCGGAAAACCAAGGAAATGTTAATTATTAATCCAAAGATCCCGCTCTATAACCTCATTGAGTGTTCCTCAACTTCTTTTTGGAGGACTCCATGCATACTTCTTGATTAATCCTCCTCATCGGCGCACTCAATGGTTTTCTTTGAATGTGCCCATACCACTTCAAACAATTTTCTATCATTTTCTCTTCAATAGATGCTACTCCAACTCATTTGCATATATGATCATTACAAATCTTATTTTTTTCCTTATATTACGACACATCTATCTCAAATCCTCATCTCAGCTACCTCCATTTTATGTTCATGTTGTCTCTTTAAAGCCTAACATTCATTATGATATAGCATTGCTAGTCTTATATAGAAGTGCCATAAAGTTTTCCTTTTACCTTATTAGGTATTTTCTGATCACAAATAACTCAAGTATCTTTTCTCCATTTACACCATCCAACTTGAATGCTATGATTACTATTTCCACCAATTTCACCAAATTATAGTATAGTTGATGTGTATCTAAACTTAATTTGTTACTTGCGAAATGGCTTGTCCTCCCAATTTAACTTCCACTTCACTATTAACATTACAAAAAATTTATTGCCTTGTAGTGGTTAAAATGGGTGATTTGTAGCAGTTCTAATTGCTACAAATGCAAGTAGTAGTGGTTGGGAATACTGCTACAAAACACAGTGTAGCAAATGATTTTGTAGCAGTTCAAAGAAACCGTTACATGTGGCAACAAAACCACTACTACATTTGTAGTGGTTTTATAACATCGCTATATGAGTTTGATGATTAGTTTTCTAGTAGCATCTTGTAGCGATTACATAACTGTTACAAATGTCATTTGAATTTTCTCGGATTAATTTTTTTAAGAATTTTTTTGTTGCAACGGGTATAAAACCAACACAAATGTGGTGCCAAATTTTTTTTGCCAAATTTAGGTGGTGGGAAATGAAATTTAAAACTTTGGTGCCAACATTTGTAGCAGTTAGGTAACCATTAATAAGTAATTTGAGAAATTTGAAAATGTTGTGTCAAAAATTTGTAATGATAATATTTCAATTTGTTGAACCAAAAATTTCAATTTGAATTTTAAATTTAAGTTTGTAGTAGTTATGGTAACTGCTAATAAGTGTTACACAACTATAAAAAACAATTACGTGAATTATTTTTACAATAAATTTATCCAATATTATTTTGAAAGGTTGTATAATAAATAAAAATTTAAATGATAATTATTATTATTATTTGAGGAGAATTATTAAATTAAGATAGATAAGTATAAACATTATGTTTGTGGTTGAGAAACATAATGTGTAGGTAATAATATGAGTACACTATGCTCATCATAATGATGTGAATAGAAAGTGCTTCCATCAATAATCCACTGGTGTTGAATGTAAAAGCTACTAATTAGGAGGTTTACTTTAATTCTTAATGTAAGACCTCAATCATTTTTGTCTTTACAAATTTTCTCTCTAACTATTGATTACATATGTTAAGGGAATTTTTGAAAGATATTATTTCAATATAAATTATTAAATAAGATATTTTAGGAAATATGATACACACTTCTTAATAATAACTAATTTCTTTAATTTCTATAAATTAATTATCAAGTTGTTACGCTTATAGTCAGAGCTAGTATTTCATGGGTGAGTCAAAGTAAAAGAAATTGAAAGAAAAGTAGATTAGATAGAAGAAGGACGGTACGTGATTATTGACTAATATTAGCGGACAACTAACCATTCACACTCACACACCAAAACTCTCTCTCTCTCTCTCTCTCCCCCCCCCCCCCCCACCCCAAACCATGCGGTCACGCATATGACCTAAACCAACAGTCCAAGTATACCCTCTTGTGTCTTATTTTATTTCATATATATCTCTGTGGGCGAGTGAGTCTGTGTACACCCACAGAGATATATACACACACACAAACTTTGGAATGCGGTCACACTCACAAACCAAAACTCACTCTTTCACCCCAACCATGTGGTCACGCATATGACCTAACCAACAGTCCAAGTATACCCTCTTGTGTCTTCTTTTATTTCATATATATATCTCTGTGGGCAAGTGAGTCTGTGTACATACACACAGATATATATACACACACACTTTGGAATGCCCTATGTGATGCTACGTACCCTCCATTCTTCTTCTCTATCTTACAGCTGCCATTGCCCTTGTCATCGTCTTCCTTTCTGTTACTAGCTAGCTACCTAGGGCTTTTGCACACTCACACACACACACATATATGTAGATACACACACACATATAAAGCTTTTTGAATAAGAAAAATGAGGAAACCCTTGTGTGACAATAAGGTGGTAATGAAGAGAGGAGCATGGTCTAAACAAGAAGTGTTGTAGAAAAATACTTTAGAAGTAGGTTTTTCACAAGGATAAGAATCTATATAACTAAGATGGCACAATCTAAAAAATACAATAGTTATGCACAATAAGGAAGAATAGTAAGACTCATAGCATGTAGAAATTAATAATAATGAAATTAAAGAAATCCAAGCACAATGGATGTTGTCTCCTTAAGACAATTTGTTCCCTCTATACAGATGCCCAAGAAACACGTACAATTGACTCCCACAATAGAATGGATTGCATCTCCAGAAAGATGACACTATTGATCAGGAGCCTCCACGAACACCACCATATCCAGAGTAATCGCACTAAAAATATAAAATATGCAAGAATGCAGAATACTAGCGTGGTAATGGAGTAACAAAAAATTGAGAGATTTTCTGTCACTAGCACGTCTTCTTTATAGATGATGAAAACTGATCAGATGGACTCAACTCCCATCGGTGAACTGATGCGTCGTACGAACAGACGCAACAAAACGGATGGCGAATGGATGTGACATAATGGATATGTGTACTAGTTTAGTTGCAAACGGATGCAACATAACAGATCGGTGTCCACTGGTTTGGTCATAATGTTTTGATTTCAAAAATTACGTTATGATATTATAGTCCGCTACAACCGCTGGTTGGGAGAATCACAGAGGGGCTAAAAAGGAATGAATAAAGTTCAAGGATTGTTTAGACAAAATCTAAAAAATTATTCAATAAAAAATTATTTTTAATCTCACACATGCACGAACCGAACCGTGTCGGAGGGGCGCTTGACTAACCGAGCTGAGCCGAGACGACCGGACGAATGGCAGTGGTGCACGCATGCGTGTGCGGTAGACCAAGGCCCACCTACGTCCTCTCTCCTCCACAAAAGTGAGGTGCCTCAAGGGGCCAATTTAGAGGAGTGAAGTGAAGGCTTATATACCCTTCAACTTCTCCTATTTTGTCCTTTGTACAACTTCTACCTACACACCTATTTCACCTTCCTTTTTCCTCTTCTTCTCCAACCCACTTCTTGTCCATAACCCATGGATTTAGACCCGAAAATCTAACAATCCTCTACATGGATAAGAAGTTAGTCCATCATGACCAAATGCAAATGAACATATATATGCAAAGTGTGATTCCTCTACGAAAAGCAACTGCATCGAGATAGGTAGGGGTCACCTTTGAACCTTCTCCAATAAAAACCTATTGGGTGTACTCGATCAATTGGTGTACATGACGCCTTGAATTGTCGACCTTTAGTATACACCAAGACAATATATAGGAGTCACACAATTACTCCTCTAGCATTGTTGGTCCTCATTGTTGTGTCCATTTTGGCCATAGACACCTGCCTAGTTCTACGAGTGTTCTAAAGAATCAGCATTTATAAATTCTCATAAAAGCGGCCCCCACTTCACACTCACATTGGTGATTCCTTGTGATGTAAGTCAACATACATCATCTAAACACATCAGATCAAGAAACCATTAAAAGCCCAAATGCTTACCCTCATATATTCATTGTCTTGTCATAGGAATGAGTATGAGTTTAAAAACTCTTATTATAGTTACCACAATGATCAACAATTGGTAGGCCTTAAACCTATTCCTTTCGACAAATTCGCAATCAACTCTCTAGGAACCCCTTTAGTTAATGGATCCGCTATATCTGTTTTGATTTCACATACTCAACTGAGATGATTCCACTAGAAAGTAGTTGTCTAACGGCATCATGTCTACAACGTATATGTCTAGACTTACTGTTAAGTATGACATTCTTGGCCCTATCAATAGTTGTTTGACTATCTCAATGTATGCGCATTGCCAGTACCGGCTTTGGCCAATTAGGAATATCTTCAAGAAAATTATAAAGTCACTCGGCTTCCTCACCAGCTCTATCTAAAATAATAAATTCTGCTTCCATAGTTGATCTTGCAATGCAAGTCTGCTTGGATGACTTTCAAGACACAGTACCCCCACCAAGGGTGAACACATATCCACTTGTGGATCCTGCGTCATTAAAGCCAGTGATCCAATTTGCATCACAATACCCTTCTAGCACTACATGGTACTTCTTGTAATGCAAAGCAAAGTTTTGAGTGTCTCTTATCATAGCTTTCCAATGAAATTTGTTTGGATTACTTGTAAAATGACTCTATATTTGGAATTAAAATAATTCATAAAGATTTGACCACTTTGATGACTATCAAATCCACCATACTTAATTCCAAACACCTTAAATGCTTAATATTTATACAATTGCTATTCAGAATATTTAAGAAGCATAAAATCATAGCCACAAAATCATCCATAATTATAAAATTAAGGCTATAATCGCATTTCTACCAATACATGAAACCAAACTCTGTTCTTCATATCAATTGGCCAGGTAAGTGCAAATCTAGTGGGAGTCTCTCCATGCTATTACAATGGTGACTAATTAAATAACCATTAAATCAAGGCTTAGCCTTTGAACCACTTTACTAGACACCAACGATATGAATTAACTTTATCTGATTCCACCACCAATAATTCACATTTTGACATATGACTTTTCAATCAACAAGTCACTCTCATTTTATTTAAAGAAAACTTTCAAGTTTTCAAACCCGCAAAAATAGAGAGAATCTGATAAAATAATTGCAAGGTCGTTTTCGACTATAATGTCCTTTATCCCAAATCAATGTGATATTTAGTCTTTCAATAATCATGAATTCATGGAAATTAAAAATTCATGAATTTTAGACATTATAAACTAGTGTTCATTCTATATTTGCAAGGAAGCATCACCCAATAATTGCCCACTTTCCTTTCAATCAATCTATATATATTTTTGATCAACATATAGAGGCTTTTTCAAAAAAAATAATTTGTTCATTTTCTAAGCTATCAATAATCACTACAAAAAAACGACAATTAGTAGCGGTTAAAATGACCTATTTGTAACGGTTTTTGACGTGACAAACGACATTTGTAGCGGTTAGAGGAACCGCGACAAAATCGCCTGTGGCAAGCCGATTTGTAACGGTTAAAAAAAATTTGTAGCGGTTTCAAACCGCTACTATAAACGCTACAATTTTATTTTAAATTGTGTAGCGGTTATTACAACCGCTACAAATTCATTACTGTTTAAAAAAATGTATAACGCCATTTTATTTGAAATGTTGTAGCGGTTATTGCAACCGCTACAAATTCATTACGGTTTAAAAAATTTATTATTTATCGGCGTAATTCAGTAATTATTATTAATATATCTTTTAACAAAAATAAAAGGACTAAATTATGAAATTTAAATATATAAGGTGCATGTATAAAAACAAAATAATAAGATTATGTAAGTAGAATAAGTGCTAAGAAATGAGGTGGTTAAAACAATACGAATATTTAAAAATTATATGTACAAATCAATTGAATAATGTATATGAAAGAATAGGGAAACTTGAAAGATATATCTCGTTCAACCGCAAAATAACAAAGTTTAATTAGTATCGAAACTATAAATTAGTATGAGAAACATTAGAATTGATCGAGTTACACGGTACTTACCCCGTTCAAACTCACAATGTTCTGAAACGTAAAAATATTTGAGATGACTGAGAGAAAACGTGGGTAGAAAAGAAGTTGAGGCGTATTAAATGAGGTTGGGTGGGGTATTTATGGTGGTGTCTGCGTATCATTTTGTAGCGGTTGGTGTCTCACTTTTTGTAGCGGTTTTATATTTAGTAGCGGTTTTGAGGGTTATTGTAGCGGTTATTGTAGCGGTTGATCTTGTCGCGGTTTTAAGGGTTTGTAGCGGTTATATAACCGCTACAAAGTAATTTCGAGTTCTTTTTTTAGAAAAAAACTTAAAGGTGTTTTTTTCCTAATTAATTTCGGATTTTTTAAGTGTTTGTAGCGGTTATATAACCGCTACAAAGTAATATCTGAGGTTTTTTTTTAAAAAAAACTTAATATTAAAAAGATTTCATATTACAAAGATAGGCATTAATTTTTCCTCTCAATCTTCTTCGACATCCCTACAAAGAAAGTTTACATAAAATGTTACGCGTGAGTTGAATACGTTTGTAACGGTTTTTTAACCGCGACAATTTAACCGCGACAAAATAGGTTTTTTTGTAGTGAATAGGTAATTAGATACCCTTCATCCTTGGGCTCAACTGGCAAAAGGGTTGGACACTCTCACTAAAGGGAGAGGGTTCGATCCTGGAGTTGGTCAAGGTGCTGGGGAAGACATCTTAGCTCCTGGGTGCCTAGGTAAACGCCTGAGGGTAATAGACGGCTCGTCCTGCCCAACATCAGTATCACCTAGGAGGAAGGGAGATTCACCCTACCCTTGGATCGTGGGTAGGGATGGAAACAGGCCAGGGGCCATGGTAAATTTGTATTTTCTCCCTCCCTTGAGATTTTAACACGTGGACGGTGATCTTACTTTCTTCAAAATATAACCCTAACCTTCTTTCTTCTTCGAAGACATTCGGTCGTTCCTCGACTCCTTATTCTGGCTTTCGCTCTCACTCAGCCTCTAACGCAAGCCCTTCCGTCTTCCGGTAACCGTCGATGCTCTGTCTCCGACGCCACACCAGGTAAAGGGTTACCTTCTCTTCCTCGTCCCAGTCCCTCTCTTCCTCTCTATCAGTCACACACTCAGTTGGACTGCTCTGTTTTGTAGATCTACTAGGTTCTCGCTGCTCCTAGTCACCAAGTAAAGCTCTTCATTCTTCATCTTGCTCCTTTCTTGGATTATCTCGTATTTAGTCATTTAATTGATGTTTCTTAACGGATGGATCTAGGTTTTCTCTTCTGTTATTGTTTGATTTTCTCTCTGGATCTGAATGTTATCTCTCTTTGGATTTCTTGTACGATTTGTGTTGCTAATCGCTTTTGTTCTCAGATCTGATTTATGATTGAGCTATATTAGCTGATTTTGGAATATGTTATTATTTCCATTTATCAGTGTTATGATTTCTTGTTCCTGTCTCTATCTTGTGTATTCTTGAAGGCGTCTTTGTCTCTTTCACTTCCCGTTTCTTTGTTATATCATATCTCAAGCTCGATTCTTTACATGGTTGACATGAGATCACAGGTTCTACATCTTGAAGTAGGCTTGTTTTTAGTTTTCACTTTATGAAACTGTCATGCTTCTGCTGATTGATATCTAGCTTATCTTGAATTAACAAAACCTGAGATTTGTTGCAATGCTAACCTCTTTGCATGCTATTTATCTTTATTGAGAATTTCCACATTTTGTTGTAAACTTAATTAGATTTCACTTCTCTTGCCGTACTTACTAAGTTATTGAATCTCTTCTTGTGTCTTTCCTCACTCTTTTTCGGTTTAGATAACCTATTACATTTCTAGAATACTACTTGAAAATGTGTCTGCTGGCCTTTTTCCTGTCCCCGCCTCAATTAATTATTGGAGTCAAAACACGATTTATATATATGATGTTGACATGTTGTGCACTTTTACATGATGGCTTTACTGGCGTGAAGAGAAGTTATGTGGGTTCGGACATGATTACTCGTTCAGGTTTCTTTTCTTTCATCTTCTTTCCATCTAATTTATTGATTATGCACTTTCTTACCCATCCCAAAAGCAATTGTGATATCTTTTCATTTTTGGCTTATATTAGAAGTGAAAAAAAAGGACAGGTCAAGAGCCTAAACCATATGTTGTTGATTGATTTGCATTCTATGGTCTGGACTTGTATGTAATATTGTTCAACATAATTTCTCCATTTTTAATCTGGCTACGTTCGATGTGGTGCAGATTGAGCTTTCAGAAACCTGTGGATCAGAACAGAGAAATTGAAGTAGCTTGTGTGGGTGTTGGAAGGAAAATATGGCATGCAACAACTGATGTAGTAACTATGATGAACTATGCAGATGTTCTTTCATAGTTTAAGCTGGAGTCTGGGTGATGTGGTCCACGCATGCATGGGGTCTAATGGTTGACTAGTTGAATCAAATAGCGTTGAAATTTGTTAGAAATACAAATCATCAGAGACTTGAGGGAGTCGTGGAGCATAACTTAGGAGCTTGGATATTTGATAGTTTGAGTGGGATGTCATTGTTTAAATGCTAAATTTATCCATGGTAATGTTATGTTGTTGTATTTGATTTCATTTTTTTATGATGTATTTTAGATTATTAGGAATAAATTATATAAGGCCTGTTTTCGGCCTGTTTACAGTGGGTCTGTTTACAGTTGGCCTGTTTTAGGCCTGTTTTACGTTGAGGCCTGTTAGCTTGACTACAAGATTTTAAAAAATACAGGCTTCTTAACAGGCCAGCACTTCCTGTATAACAAAGCCGGGCTCATTAAGGGTGAAGCCTGGCCTGGTCTGGCCTGTTTCCACCCCTAATCGTGGGTGAACCCAACCCCTTTCCTAAAATTTTGATATAAAAAAAAAAAAAAGTAGGTAATTAGATGACCTATCCGTTTTTTTAATTAAATTTACCTCAAAAAAATTGTACAGCCCAAACATTTTTCTTAATGACCTTTGGCCCAAAAACTGTTTCCAGCCCAACATCAAATGCCCTCTAAATGAAACTTTGTGTTTCATCCTCTAATTGTGCCCAAATCTGCATTTTTTTAAAGAAAAATATATATATCAATGAAACACACCATTTCAATTGAGGGAGGGAGATTTGAGCAAAAAAAAAAAAAAAATTGAGGGAGGGAGATTATATTTTGGGACTTGACCAAAATGACCTGTCGTTTTGGTCGTCCCTGACCTCCAGGCTAGTCATTCTGACCCTACGATGACAACGGGTCGGCTCTAAAGGACCCGACTCCTTTCTCCTCCATAGCCAGCGTTTTCGACATCGGTTTTTCGCGTTTTTGGTATCTATCTCTTCATATTTTCAAGATCTACGCAATTACACCTTTTTTGGCCTAAAACAATGTTTTCTTATGACCCCATTTCAAAACAAAAAACAGCCGAAAAAGACACCCACCAACGCTTTAAAATTTGGAATCGTGACTTTGGTGACCAAGTGATCAAAGAACGCAATCACAATTCCTTATTGTCTATATGTCCTAAAACTTTCTCCATAAAATATATTATTTTATCATTCCAAAAAAAAAAAAACATCTCACTGATGCAATATCCAAATATCAAACCCATCAATCAAAATAGATACACATTGAAGATCTTTTTATATATACACATGACTTTTATAATCGGCTTCTTTGTCGATTGGATCATTAAAGGAAGTAATAAAATTCATATATATTAGAAATCATAAATTTTAGGACCCTACGGCCTACCTTTTCAAATTCAAGTATCCATTCATAATCATACAAAGAAAACAAGAATTACTAAATTAGAACATAACAATATAATAATTGAAATTTTAAAACACTGAACACACATTCAACAAATTGTCTTAAGTTTGTTGTAGAAAAATACTTTAGAAGTAGGTTTTTCACAAGGATCAGAATCTGTGTAACTAAGATTGCACAATCTAAAAACATGCAATACTTCTACACAAGAAGGAAGAAAAGTAAGACTCATAGTATGTAGAAAATAATAGCGATGAAATTGAAGAAATCCAAGCCCAACGGATATTGTCTCTTTAAGACAATTTGTTCCCTCTATGGATGCCCAAAGATGACGAACAATTGTCTCCAAAGATAGAACACATTGCGTCTCCAGAAAGATGACACTATTGATCAGGAGCCTCACGAATACAACCAAATGCAGAGTAATCACACAATATATGAAATATGCAAGAATGCATAATACTAAATATATAGTAGTGGAGTGATGAAAAATTGAGAGATTTTCTGTCACTCACACTTCTTATTCATAGATGACGAAAACTGATCAAACAGACTCGACTCCTGCCGATGAATTGATGTGTCGTACTAACAGACACAACAGAACGGACGACGAATGGATCCGACAAAACAGACACGTGTACTGGTTTGGTCGCGAATGGATGCAACAGAACAGATCCATGTGCACTGGTTCTGTCACAATGTTTTGATTTCAAAAATTACGATCCGATATTACAGTCCGCTTTAGCCGCTGGTTGGGAGAATCATGGAGAGGTTAAAAAGGAACTAACAAAAAGTTCAGGGATTGTTTGGACAAAATCTAAAAAATTATTTTTAATCTCACACACACGAACCGACCAAGCCGAGCCAGAAGAATGGTGGCAGCACAAGTGTGTGATAGACCAAGGCCCACCTACGTCCTCTCTCCTCCATAAAAGTGGGGTGCCCCAAGGGGCCAATTTAGAAGAGTGTTCAACTCTCCTATTTTGTTCAATGTGGGACTTCTACCCCGACACCTATTTCACCTTCCTTTTTCCTCTTCTTCTTGAACCCACTTCTTATTCATAACCCATGGGATTTACATCCAAAAATCCAACAAGAACATCATAAATTCATTGATTACATCAACAAACATGGCGAGGGTTGCTGGTGTACCCTCCTTCAAGCTGCTGGTATGTATACGTGTGCGGGTCTCTCTCTCTGTGTAATTACTTGTAGGGTTGTTAGTTTGTTAAGTTAATAGGCTTTTTCGATCAATTCGTAGAAATATAATGCTCTAGTCTTCTTCAGGCTTACTTCGCTGCGGAAAAAGTTGTAGGCTAAGATGGATAAACTATCTGAGGCCTGACCTTAAAAGAGGCAACTTTCCCGATGATGAAGATCTCATCATCAAGCTTCATGCCCGCCTCGGCAACCGGTGAGAATTTTTATTTTAACCATATATTAATTAGAAACAATAACTAGTGCAAAAATTCTTTTTTTTCCTTTTTCCGGCAGATATAAAATGATGACTTGTACACTAGTTTTGTACCCGGTGTAGAAAGTTAACATTCTCATATCTTATTTTTGAAAATGTCATTAGTTAGACTTTTTTTTTTATATTATTATCGGGCAATCAATTTAAGATTCGGGGAATACAAGTGTCTCTTCCAAAACTCAAATTCAACACTTAGAGTGATCTAGTGAGGCCTTATACCACTAGACCAACTCTATATTGGTTTGGTTACACTTTCTTATAACACCCCTGCAACAACTAGTGCAAAAACCCCAACCGTTGCAGAAATGGTTTTTTTTTTTTCATTTGGTACCGATGAATATTTATGTTAATTCTAGATATATTATTTAACATCCAGGAAGCATTTAATTATTTAATAAGTTTCACCCTAGCTAGGATCAATTATTGTTCTTCAATCATTTGGTGAGATAAGTCTTATTATTATATTGATCTTGGATTGTTTTTTTGGGTTACATATTGAAATTATTTCTTCTTCTTCACCTCCTCCGGATCCAAGGCCAATTCATGAATATTGTAGAACATCAACTGAACTTCTTCTATTTAGGTGATCTTCACTTTCTTGAGTATTAATTCAAAGCTCATTTTTGTTTCAATCATGTAAAAGTGGTGACCACCATTTAATGGATAGTACAAATAAAATGGCTGCTGTTTTTTTTTTTTTTACTGATGATCATGTTGGCTTTTTAATATTAATGGATATATGTTTTTTCTTGGCGAAAATAGATAACGGAGAGTAAGAAGCTGCAAAGTATGGTAATGTTAATGAAAGGATAATGAAAATCTATCTGTCTTTATATTATTTTATAGGGATAAGGGTCTTAATTTTCCTAAAAGTTTTCGCTTAGGAGCACTCAACACCTGAAAGTTTTTTTTGAAGCAAAATTACCCTGGAAGTTTAAAAATATAGCAATTTTGCCCTTCCATTAATCTTGACCGTTGAATTATTGCTCCAATTTGTAAATTTCCAAGACAAAATTGCTCCTAAAAAAAACTTTCAGGGCAAAATTGCTCCTAAAAAAACTTCCGAGACAATTTTGCTCCAAAAAAAAACTTGTAGGTACTGAGTGCTCCTGAGGAAAAACTTCCAAGGCAAATAAGACCCTTATCTCTTATTTTATATATAGAGATAAAACTTGAAGTGAGAAGATTCTCAACGTTTCCTTTTTGGCTTTTATATCGAAACGGTACGTTTACAATAATTGGATTAAAAAATTTCACCTCTTCATCACTTATCTAAAGATAAAATAAGTACACATGCACTGTTCAAGTGATATTTTTCTTGCAAAAATAATACTTCCTCCAGTCCTAATTATAGGACATATTAACCGATTTTAAGAAGATTAAGGAAAGAAGTTAAATAAGTTAATTTTACTTATTTTCCTAAAATGCCCTTATATAAATTTAAAATGACAAAAGTGAAAGTGAATTAACAGCTTCTACCACATACCTCTCCGACCTAGAATTTTCCTTTTCACACACTATCTAATTGAAATAATAGTCTTACTATATGTGTGTGTGTACATATAGATATATATACATATATATGTATGTGTACATACACCTCACACATACACACACTAGTGCAAACTGGAAGAGTGATTTGACTTATATTCACTCTTCCAGTTTCTACAGCAACTACTAAAGATCTTTCTTTGTTATAAAGATAATCAAGAACGCTTCAAAATAGAATGAAAGACCAATTTCTTGATGATTCTTTTATTATATACATTGAAAAAGAAATTGTTTTAAGTTTTAGCATGAATTCAATTATAGATGAGTTTAACAATATGAAAACACATAAAGTAAGAGTAAGTGAAATGATCTTAATTTAGTTTTAGAACCTAAAAAATATGATTTATCATTTTTTATATAGAGTAGATTATATAATATGGTAGAAGAAAACATTATATTAACAAGGTTTAAAAGTAACGGTCAAGTCTCAAACATGAGACCCAACGCCATTCGACTTTTTAAACAAGACCTGAAATTTTTCTTAAAATAAAGCTTCAGATTCAAACCTTATAAGTAAAGATATTTCAGAAAAAATAAAAATTAAGTATAAAAGTTAATATTCTAATACTTCTCCAATCATAAATATAGGACAAAGTTTGTAATACAAATTGCACTACAAAATTTGTTCTATATTTAAGACCAGATGTAGTATAATATTAATAAATAAATTTGCTCAAGGATAATTTTTAACTACAGAAATTTCTCCTTGACAGTTTGAATTGATCATTCAGTATAGAAGTAGCGCAAAATTAAACTACTATATCAAATTCTATCATATTCTTTTATATTTTGCATTTACTAATTTAGGCAAATGAGACGAATAAATCAAATTGAAATCCAACATTCACAGTGTACAAGAGTAAATGAATAAATATTTACAATCAATCTGACAGACAGATATGAATCTATCGAACACAATCTCACTACATGAAGAACAGAATCTAACAGCTACATACAAATTTAAGGGTGAGATTGTTGGGACTTGGGACACAATTAAAAAAAAAAAACAATGTTATAATGAATACATATGTCAATACATGGGTTGTCATCCAATTAATGTTTATGGCTGTGATAAGATTTGCATCCTAAATCTAATCTGAATATTTTTTTCTAAGTTTAAAATTTTTAATATGTGAATTTCAAATAATGAATTTATGTTTTAGAAGCAACAGTTATAAAATTATCTTTGCTTTAATTTTTTATATATTAAAATAAAATAGAAATTTCAAATATATAAATGAAATTAAATCTGCATTGTCTGAAGGATGATAAGCACATTATGCTCATCAAAATGAAGGGCACAAACTATGTAAGAATTAGTTAGGAGGTTTATTCCAATTCTAAATGTTAGACATCAATCTACCTTATCTCCAATATTTATAATTATCTAGTTCTTACATTTAAGATCAAATACAATTTTCTTCCTCGAAAACAATGTAAAAGACAATAAAAGAAAAGTAAATTAGATAGAGGAAGGACGGTACGTGATTATTGGCTAATAGTTAGCGGCCAACTACCAGTATATTCACACTCACATTTTTCTATCTATCTAACGCACAAACCATGCAATCACACGCATATGACCTAAACCACCGGTCCAATATATCATCTTCTGTCTTATATATATCTGTGGGCGCGTGTCTGTGGATACACACATATATGCACGCACACACTTTGGAACGCCCTATGTGATGCTAAGTACCCTCCATTCTTCTCTTTTTTACTGCTATCTCCCTCGTGACCGTCTTCCTTTCTGTTTGTTACTAGCTAACAACCTAGGGTTTTTACCCACAAACACACAAATATAGATTTTTTTATAGAAAATTGTACATAACAGATTCAAGCTGCAAAGTATGGGGATGTTAGTGAGAGGAGAATCTATCTTTGTCTGTATATTTATATATAGAGATAAATATTGTGTTTTAGGAAGAAGAGAAATGAAATCTGAAGAAATTCTTATTATCAAATAATGTGATACAAATGTGCTTTTATAAGCATAATAATTGACAGTTGTACAGGTAATACAAGTGAAATATCTAACAACTAAAACTGTGCAAACTAGTAACTAAATTACAAACTAGTAACCAAATTAGTTATTCTAACTACATTATACTCCAATACCCCCCTTCAAGCTGGGGAATATATATCAAGCAAGCCCAGCTTGGTAAGGAATGTGCAAAAAGAAGAAGGAGGTAAAGCCTTAGTAAAATTATCAGCTAATTGGTCTTCAGACTTGATAGGAAGAAGATGCAATAATCCCTGTTGAAGCTTTTCACGTACAATATGACAATCAATATCCAAATGTTTTGTACGTTCATGAAATGTAGGATTAGTAGCAATATGCCTCGCTGATTGGTTATCACAAAACAAAGAAGCAGGACTAGAAAGAGGTAGACCAAAATCTCTCAACAAGTAAGACAACCATTGCAATTCACAGGTGGTGGCTGCAAGAGCTCGATATTCGGCTTCAGAAGAAGAGGTAGAAACAGTTGGTTGTTTCTTAGAATGGCAAGTGATTAAAGTCTGATCAAGAAAACCACAAAAACTAGTAAAAGAACGTCTAGTATCAACGCAACCAGCCCAATCAGAATCACTAAATGCATTAAGCTTGACAGTAGATGAGACAGGAAAGAAAAGTCCTCGACCCGGAGAACCTTTAAGGTAACGCAAGACACGATGAAGTGCCCGGAGATGTATATCAGTGGGTTGCTGAACAAATTGACTCAATTGTTGAACAGCAAAAGAGAGATCTGGACGAGTATTAGTGAGATATAATAAACGACCAACAAGAGTGCGATACATAGAAGAATCATCCAGAGGAGTACCACTATCAGCTGAAAGTTTAAGATTATGAGCCATAGGAGTTCTAGCAGGTTTACATTCCAAGAAATCAGCATCAGATAAAAGATCCAAAATGAATTTCCGTTGACACACAGAAATTCCAATAGAGTTACGAGCTATTTCCAAACCAAGGAAATATTTAACATCACCAAGATCCTTTATCTTAAAACTATCATCCAAGACAACTTTAATATGATTAATTTCATTCAAATTAGTACCACCCACAATGATGTCATCCACATAGACAAGTAAGGAAGTAAAAGAAGTATCAGTATTCTTGAGAAAAAGAGAATGATCAGCTTGGGACTGATAATAACCACATGATACAAGGACTGTGGACAATTTAAAAAACCACTGACGACTTGCCTGTTTGAGACCATAAAGAGATCTTTGTAACTTGCAAACCTTATGTGGAGAGGAAACAGTGAGACCCGGAGGTGGTAGCATATAGACTTCCTCATCCAAATCCCCATGTAAGAAAGCATTGTTAACATCTAATTGCTTCAAAAACCAATTGTGAGTCAGCAAAGAAGAGCAAGAAACAATGAGCGATGAGTTAATCTAATTACAGGGGAAAACGTGTCATTATAGTCAATACCCTCAACTTGTGTAAAACCTTGAGAAACAAGTCGAACTTTATAACGATTAAGGGTACCATCTGAATTATATTTCTTAGTAAAAATCCACTTACACCCAATAAGGCGCTTGCCATGAGGTAAATCAGTTATCACTCAAGTATTATTTAAATGTAAAGCATCAAGTTCAACCTTAATAGCATTGCGCCAACCTTCAAATTGAATAGGTTTAGAGTAGGTTTTAGGGATATCATCAGATGAAATGGAACAAGCAAAATGATGATGATGAGGAGAAAGACGATGATAAGAAATAACTTTAGAAAGAGGATGATATATACCTGCCTTCAAAGAATCTGGTAAAACTGAAGCACATTGAAGGGTAAAGTGATGATCATGCAGATATGAAGGACGCCGATGAGTCCTAGTGGAACGTCTAGGTACAAGCATAGGGGAATCATGAGATGCAGCAGGTGTGGAAGCAACAGATGGCACAAAATTATCAACAAAATCAAGAGGAGGTGTCTCTTGTGGACAAGGCAAGGAGTCAGGAGAGATTACAGAATAAGAGTTGCAAAAAGGAAATATGGATTCATAGAAATAAACATTGCGAGATATAAGAATCTGCCTGTTTTGCAAATTTAAAATGACATAACCTTTAGTGCCTGGTCTATAGCCAAGAAAAATGCATTTATTTGCCCTTTTATCAAGTTTGGTTCGATTTTGCAAAATGGTAGAAGAGAAACAAAGGCATCCAAAGACCTTTAACATGCTAAAATCAGGGGGTTTGTCAAACAAAAGTTCAAAAGGAGTCTTATTGCCCAAAATAAGTGTAGGTAGTCGATTGATGAGGTATATTGCATGAGAAATGGCACAAGACCATAAAACTTTGGGAATATGAGCTTGAAATAAAAGTGCTCTATTGACATTAAGGATATGTTGATGCTTTCTTTCAACCCTACTATTCTGTTGAGGAGTCTCAACACATGAAGTTTGATGAATAATCCCATGTTCATTAAAAAAATCTGTCATTTGAAATTCTATACCATTGTCTGTCCTAATGATCTGGACAGTGGTACAACATTTGGTAGACACCAATTTAACAAAGTTTTGAATGCAACACCGAACCTCAGACTTATTTTTAAGCAAATAAATCCATGTATATCTCGAATAATCATCAACAATTGTCAAAAAATATTTATGGCCATGCACAAAAGGTAAATGATAGGGACCCCATATATCCATATGAACAAAAGTAAAAATTTTATTGGAAATATTGTTGCTTACAAGAAAAGGCAACTTTCGTTGCTTGGAAAAATGACAAACATCACAACAGTGAAAAGAAATATTATATGGAATATCTGGATACTGCCTATGAAGGGAAAACATAGTCTGTTTTGACAAATGTCCAAAACGAAAATGCCACAAATCAAATGGAGCAGACTTTGCAGTAGTGGAAATTGAACTAACTAAGGGAGTGGGAATCATATCCGCACGTTTCATGATGTATAGCCCTTTAACAACTTCAGTTGAACCAATCATCTTCTCTGAAGACTGGAGCTGAATGTGACATTGGGATTTCTGAAAGGAAACAGTACAAGACAGTGATAAGGTAATTTTAGAAACTGAAATAAGGTTGAAATGAAAATTTGGGACATATAAGACATACTGAATAATGAAAGAACTAGAGAATTGAACAATGCCACTATATACAGCTAGCACACGAGTACCATCAGGAAGGTTAACAGAAATGGATTGAATTTGCTTATAAGACGCAAACAAAGAAAGATTAGAACAAATATGATCAGTAGCTCCAGAATCTATGATCCAAAAATCAGAATAGGAATGAAAGGAGCTATGAAGAGAATTACCATTGGTAGAAACCTTATTAACAGAAACAGAGGGCAGTGAAGACGTATCAGGTTGAACAAGTGCCAACAATTTTTGTTATTGATCGGGGGTGAAACTATATGTTGGATTAGCTACCCCATGAGGTTCAGTGAGACTCTTACCAGAAACATTATCAGTTGATACAGCATTGACAGATGATTTTCGAAACTTGAAACCTAGTGGGAAACCATGCTTCCTATAACATGTTGCCTCTGTGTATTTCCCTTTCCCACAGTATGTGCATTGCTTTCCAGATGTAGAGTAATTTGGTTTAGACAAACCAGAAACAAGTGCAAGTGCAGGAGCACGTGGGACAGAAGAGTTAGCCAAAAGTGCATTTACATCAGTAATAGGATATCCTATTTCTCTCTCTTGTTTTTGAACTAGAGCAAACACACGGTTAATACAAGGTAAAGGATCTATTAACATGATCTGTGATTTCACCAAAGAGAATCTATCACTTAAACCTTTCAAAAACCTAATCACATAATCTTGTTCAACATGTTTCTTATAGGTCTCAATCACACCACAGCAACATTTAGGAGTGCACGTACAGCAAATCAGAGGCCTCAATGTGAGGTATTCATCCCAAAGAATATTTAATTTGGTAAAATAGTCACTTACAGAGAGATGACCTTGCTTCAATCCCTAAATATCTTCTTGTAGGTCAGCAAACCGGAACACATCATTCTGAGAAAAACGAGCGTGCAAATCCTCCCAGACATCAGATGCTTTGTCAATCCACAAAATGGTCTATGCGAGTGATGGCGAGATGGAATGAGTCAGCCATGATAGTACCATCATATTGCAGCGTTCCCATGAAGAAAAGAGAGGATCGGAGGTCGCCAGAACCGTAATAGACCGATCGATGAATCTGACCTTGTTCTTCGACATCAAAGCCATTCTCATGGCTCTGGCCCATGAGTGGAAATTAGGTCCAGTAAGAACTGGAGAAACAAGAATCAGAGAGGGATTCTCATTAGGATGTAGGTAAAAAGGATTTCCAATCGATTGTGAAGGATCGGACTGAGGTGTAGATGAAACACCTATGGTGCTTTCGGTGGAAGAAGAGCCCGATGCCACCTAAACGAAGCAATCGGAGAAATAATCGAAGAAATTGGAAAAAGTACAGATCAATTAGAGAAGCGATCTAAGGAATTGGAAAGAGAATTCCAGAGATCGATCGGAATTGAAAACGAAGAAGGAACATGTTGAGAGAAAAGAAAGGAAGGAAAAAGTGCTGTGACCTAGCGGATCTTGTAATACCCTAAAAATCACACTTAGGGTAAATATCAAAAATTGGGAAATGTACCTATTGAAAATAGGTGAATATGAGGTTTCAAACACCTTGTATTGAGTTTACCTTGTTGTTAGGGTAATCTCCCTTGAAATTAGATAAATTGCAATTAGGTCCCTAAAATGTTGAAAATTGCATATAGGTCCCTAAATACATTATGGGTTATAAATACCCTGTGAAAGCTATAAAAGATGCAAGTAAATATCTATTTGAAATAGGGAAGGATATTGTCCCTAATTTAGGTAATTTATTAAGTTACAACCTTGGAGAAATTGAAGGAAAATACTCAAAAAGTATTGAAAAGACCATAATGCCCCCGTGAATATTAATATAATGTGTGAGGCATAAAACACTAATGTCAGTATAAAAGTTGTGAGGTAATGAGTATTTCTAAATAAGAAAATTATCAACTATTGATAAGAAAGTAATTAGGAAATTATTGGCAAATTACTTAAGCATAAGCAAAGGAAATTCAGAGATAATTATGTAAAACCCTAAAATTAGTGGTTTTTGGCCAAGAATTAGTAAAAACATATTTGCTAATTAGTTGGAAATTTTTGAGGAAAATGGATGATTTTAGGTATTTTTAAGCCTAAATACAAGAATGGACCAATAGGGAAATTTTGTAAAAAATAAAAATAATTATTAAATAATTATTTTATATAATATTAATTAATTAAATAATTAATAAAAACGAAAATTAAAGAAAAGGATCAGATTGTTTGACCAAAATTGTGCAAGAAAAATGAAGATAATAATGAAAACATAATATATAGATATTATATCAACTTGTAATATTATATATTATAATTAAATATAGTGAATAGTAACACAATATATAGGAAACGGATTCTATCTAGAGATCTAGGAATGAGATTTCCAAATACGGACACGTTTTTCGAGGAACTTCAGACTGACAGTTGGAGCCCTATATGGAATCAAAATTTAGGTTAACTTGGACATTTCTTCTAAGTGAGAATATGTCTTCAAAGTTGTAAATCCAGAATTTTGAGGTTTTTCTGAAATTACGCGAAACGGGGACCGATCGGGGAAAATCTGTAGAACCGGGCATAAAGCAAGTTGATTCATCACCTTTGGACCAATCTTGGGCTGCCACATCACTCAAGCATGTCGACCAAGAGCTTCCATGGACAAGGATTAAACACAATTTTGCATTGATTTTCCATGGTTAAGAACAATTTGAAAAATTCCCATTATATCCCTAAGTTTTTCTATAAATAGCCAAGGTGCTCTTCATATTTCTTCACACCATTTTGAAGAGAGGAAACCGAAATCTTGAGAGAGAAAGTAGAGAGAAGTGCTCTGGGGAAAATTGCAGCGAAGCTCTGGGTAAGTTTTCCGGTACCGAGCTTTTAGCTTCCGTAGTTCTTTCGGTAGTTTTAGTAGAACTGTTAGTTTGATCTAGGAAGTATGAGATGAGATTCCTATTATTGTTTTTATGCCTCATTGCATTGAAAGATGCCTGACGAGGTAAAAACATAGTAGGGATTGAGTCTCTGAAAGTTGAAAGTTATAATAGCAAGCTTTAAGCTTTCGTAGCTCTTTCAATAGTTAGAGTAGCCTTTATTTTTCAAAGTATGATTAGATATCATATGATAGGGCTATTCTAGTCATTATTTCGAAAATATGTTGGAGTAGGAGCTATGTCAAAATTTTGGAAAAGTGGGGCCAAAGTAACGAAGTGCTGGCGAAATTCCGCCGATTAGGGGCATCAGGGGCAAAATGGTAATTTTTACCTAAAATGTCTGTTATGATGTAAATCATTAATTAATATGATTTATATTTCGAAAATGATATTGGAGTAAGAGTTATGTTGAAATTTTGGAAAATTAAAGTCAAAGTAACGAAGTGCTGGCGAAATTCCGCCGATTAGGGGGTCAGTGGTAATATAGTCATTTTGACTAAAAATGTCCGTCGTAATGATAGATCCTTAACAAGTATGTTGTTATATTGATAGGATATCTCTGATAAGGTTCTGACCCACTGTCGTGCCGTATACCGACAGAAATACCGTAACCCGTCAACGAATGTACGTTCGCGTACTGTAACACTAACTCTGATGTTTATTGTATGCATATGTGTATATTGTCTGTACTCCGACTGTACTATTGTCTGTCATGCCAATTGTCTGTCATGCCTGTACTCTGACTGTACTGTTGTTCTGTCATGCCTATTGTCTGTCATGCATGTACTCCGATTGTACTATTGTATGTACTCTGATTGTACTATTGTTCTGTACTTTGACTGTACTATTGTCTGTACATCCGACTGTACTATTGTCTGTACTCCGATCGTATCTTGTTGTCTATCATCCGATCAGTATGATTTTCTCGTCATCCGATCAGTATTGTTATTGCTATACATATCTGATATGTATATCCTATGTCTGACCGTAGTAAATGTTGCCAAAAGTCTAAGAATGTCTGTTGTACATATATGATGTATGTAATCATGAGGTTAACCGTTACCTGGGGTTTGATGCATGGACCTCAGCTCTTAACTTAGCTTCAGGGTCGGGTGGACCGAGAATCGAGGAGAAGGACAAGCAGCATGCTTAGGAGTCCCAGCTGAAGACTCCTTTCTGTTATACTTTTGAAACACTCTTGTACCGCTGTTTAAACAGCAAGACATGCTACAGTGGGTATTTTAATATATATCAGTTACTCAATCGCTCCGGTGCTCTACTCTGATGTTTTTCAAATAATGTTTGATGAAAAAAAAAATTATACTGCTTGTGAAAACGAGATGTTACAGATCTCAAATGAAATATCAAATGAAGTAGAATCGTACTGGAGTTCACGTGATGTTCCAGTAATGTCAGAATGGAAGATCAAAGAAAAATGAAAAAAAAAATTGAGAAGAACACAAGAAGCCAAAAACTTTCTTGCTTTGATACCATATTGTGTTTTAGGAAGAAGAGAAATGAAATCTGAAGAAATTCTTATTATCGAATAATGTGATACAAATGTGCTTTTATAAGCATAATAATTGACAGCTATACAGGTAATACAAGTGAAATATCTAACAACTAAAACTGTGCAAACTAGTAACCAAATTAGTTATTCTAACTACATTATACTCCAAAAATAAAACTTGAAGAAAGAAGATTCTAACCATTTCCGTCTGGCTAATATAAAGAAACTGTACGTTTTATTTACAATAATTGGATAAATAAATTTCACCTCTTCATCAATTATCTAAAGATAAAATAAGTACACATGCACTGTTCAAGTGATATTTTTCTTGTAAAAATATGAGATAACATACACTGCAAGAAAACAGCGTTTTTATTTTGCAGAAAAATACATGAGAAACAACTTTATCACTTTCTTCAGAGATATCCATGAGTATTAATTCATACATCTTTTTTTTTTCTATCATGTAAAACTGTAAAAGTGATGGTGAGCACACCATATAATATAATAGGATAGTTCATTTTCTTTATCATGAACATTAATTCCTATATACACGTAAACAAGTTGTTGTCCATTTTTTGTTTTCTTTTACTGAGATGATCTTGTTTGCTTTAATATCAATGGATATAGTGTTTTTTTTTTCTGGGGACAATTGTACATAATTGAAAGTCAAAAGCAGCAAAATATATATGGCGATGATAATGAGTGGATAACGACAATCTCTTTTTGTCGGTATATTTATATATATATAGAGAGAGACAAAACTTGAAGTGGGAGGATTCTCAGCATTTCCTTTTGGCTATAGTATAAAGAAATTGTATGTTTACAATTTTTGCATTTAAAAAAAAAATAAAAAAATTACCACTTTACTTATCAAAAGATAAAATAAGCATGCATGCATGGGATTTTCAAGTGATATCTTTCTTGTAAAAATATGAACACTGCTTAGGGTACTATACATGATGCACATGTCTTCCGGACTACAATCTAAAATTTAAAATTTGTGATGTCGCTTGACGTTCAAGAAACTTGCTCATGAGGTCGAATAACAAAAATGTTGATCTTTATTAATCATTACGGAACCCGTAACTCTTTACGATGCTTATGAGTTATAATCCATAACTTTTTACGGTACTCAAAAGACCCTATAACTCTTTACAGTGCTCATGAGTGACACGAGTTGTCGAACTCACATAAAATAACCAAATTTTCTAAAGATTTGTAGTATAAGGAAAACCTAAGTTGTCTCTCAAAGAATTCGCATTTGGTCTATATCACTCAAGTAAAACAATAAATTAAATAGGGGGTTTTTAGTGCAATTAGAATTAAAGCAAGACTTAAAGCAAGATATAAAAACAAGATTAACATATTAAAGACAATATAATCAACCGAAAATTGGGATTCCAACGTAACAACATCCATCATCGGACAAGAAATTATACTAAATTCGTTATTCACTCTAGACAAATCAATTATCAAATCCCCCCCCCCCCGGCCATCCACACATACTTATCCTTTTGCACTCCTTAGCAAAATTAAAAGACTAAGACTAAAAGAAAAACTTCTCACTACTACAAAATAGGGATACGGCGTCCTATTTTCGGTACATTTAACGTACTTTTTCCGCGGGACGTCTATTTGGGGGGTGTAGTAGGCGGAACTTACGGCGTCTAAGTTTTAATTAGACGCCGTAAGTTCAGACTTACGGCGTCTAAGTTTTATTTAGACGCCATAAGTTCAGCATACCACGAATGCCCTTATTCATTCTAACAATTGCCAAAAATGAAAAAATTGAACAAGGATCACAAAGCTTCATAAGATCAACCAATCAAGATAGAAACTCATTCATCTCAAATTAAAAAACATGGTAATCTCATTCAATGATACTAATCGCATAAGATGGTCTCTCAAGGATGTCATCAATGAATCTCTCAAGTGTATAGGGTAAGTAAGTGTATCACTCAAATTTCATTCAAGAAAATTTTCCTACCATAAGCTTGCTCAAGTTCTAGTTCTCCACTACTCATAACACATGCATGCACGTACAAATCAAGAGAGCTTATTATTCAAGGTCGTAATTAGGCTAGGGTGAAGGTTTGTATAAGTATAGACATGAGAGGCTAAGCACCCAAGAAATTTAAAAAAACATTAGTTAATAATATGAAATCACTCAAATATCTTTTTCTTTTTCCTTTATTTTTCTTTTTTCTTTTTCTTCCTTTTTTGTTTTTTTTTTTCAATTCTCTATTTACACAATCACAATGACCAAATCAATGCCAAACAACGAATGGCACAAAATCAAATACCTCCCCCCCCCCTTAAAATGTTGCACGTCTAGGCAACCCCCACACTTAAACACAAAACTAAGGTGAAACCAATGCTCAATACATTTCTAAGATACGGAATAAAATGGTTTTACACTTAGGCTGGTAATGTGGTTTAGAAAAGAATGAGTCAAAAAGGCACAAAGGGGCTAACAAAGGGAATATAATGCAAGGGAAAATCCATCTGGCCAAGTGGGAAAATAAAAGAAAGAAAGCCTCC
The DNA here is from genome assembly GCA_025563575.1 of Acacia pycnantha. Taxonomy (NCBI): domain Eukaryota; kingdom Viridiplantae; phylum Streptophyta; class Magnoliopsida; order Fabales; family Fabaceae; genus Acacia; species Acacia pycnantha. Next base: position 1,301,819 of record JAMWYP010000169.1, on the reverse strand, counting down.
ATCATATTTATGAATGCAAGTGAAAAATGCAATTTCAAAAAGAATGAGAACAAGTTCTTGAGAACATAAATCATGAGCAGAAGCATACATGAAAGAAAGAATGGTAAAAGATGAATTTCATTCATGCAGGCCCAAAATCTCACAAAGGTCAATACCAAATCATGCAATTAGCATCACAAAATCAACTACCAAGGCAAAAAATCCAAGAGTCAAGAAAGTCAGGCCAAATAGAATAATCCATCAAAACCATAATGTTCAAGTTCACACTATAGCTAAGCAATCATAGAAAGCAAGACTGTATTATTCACAAAAACTAATTTTGGAAAAAAAAAACAAAGTAAGAAAATGGAAGAAATAAAAGAAAATGAGAATAGATAAAGGAAGAAGAATACTCCCCATGGGCCTTATATAGGGTACGTCGCATCAGTGAGTCGGATCTCTGCTTCCACAAGCTACAGTTGGGATCCATCATAAAATTATTTGAGGCGATGTTCATTACCTTTGAAGGTCCTCCCTGTGGGTGGATCACACAACTCAATAGCACCAAAAGGAAATACATTAGTGATAACAAAAGGGTCATCCCATATAGATCAAAATTTACCAGGCATAAACTTTAAATGGGAATATAATTAAACAAAAGGACTAAATGGCCCACAACAAACTCTCTTATCAGGATATGCTTATCATGGAATGCCTTTATCTTTTCCTTGTACAACCATGAACTCTCATAGGCATCCAATCTAAGCTCATCCAGCTCTTGAAACTGCAACTTCCATTCCATCCCTGACTTAGTCAAATCCATGTTACACTGCTTAATAGCCCAATATGCTTGATGTTTCAACTCAACCAGAAGATGACACACCTTACCAAAGACAAACCAATAGGGAGACATCCTTATCAGAGTCTTATAGGTAGTCTGATATGCCCACAAAGCATCATCTAGCCTCTAGCTCCATTCCTTCCAATAGAGTAAATAGTTTTATGAAGGATTTGATTAATTTCTCTATTCAAGACTTCAGCTCAACCATTGGTCTGTGGATGGTATGCAGTGAGGACCTTGTGAATCACCTCATACTTCAATAACAAAGCACTCATGATTCGGTTACATAAATGAGAGAGTTGGTCACTAATAATAGCTCTTAGAATACCAAACTTGCATAAAATGTGAGACCTGACAAGATCTACCACCACAGTAAAATCATTAGTTTAGGTAGCTTTTGCCTCAACCTATTTCAAAACATAGTCAACAGCCAGCAATATGTAAATAAAACCAAAGGAAGCAGGAAACGGACCCATAAAATCAATACCCCAGACATCAAAAATTTCACAAAACAGTATACATCTCATGCCTATGGGAAACACTCTCTGCCCTTTGACAGTTATCACATGACTTACCAAAAAAATAAGAATCATGAAGCAAAGATGGCAAAAATAAACTAGAGTCTAACACTTTCCTGGTAGTTATTTGGGTCCAAAGTTACTACTACATGCAGAAGCATGACAAAAGTGTAATATGAAGTGAAACTCATGATCAGGCACACATGTTCTAATTGCTTGGTCACTACAAAATCTCCACAAATAAGGGTCATCCCTAACATAATATTTAGATTCCCTTTTCAATTTCAAAATTTGGGCCTTAATGGAATTTGTAGGTAAAACACCAACAATCAAATAATTAACCAAATCAGCATACCAAGGAAGCTTACCTTGCAGCTGTAAAAGCTGCTCATTAGGAAAATCATCCTAAATGGAGGAGGGGTCAAAAAGATAGTGAGTGGTGCAACTCAAGTGATCAGCTACCCATTTCTTACTCCAATTCTATCTTTAATCTCAAGTTTAGGCTTATAATCTTCCTTCTTCAGAAGAAACTTCAAAGTCACTTGGTCAGAAAAGACAATTACTTTAGTGGCTGCAAATATGACTGAACTTATCAAATGTAAACACTATAGCCAAAAGTTCTTTTCAGTTGTTGTGTAATTGGACTAAGCATAATCCAAGGTCTTGGATGCATACATGAGAGGCTTTGTTGACCTGCTGAGCAAGGATAACACCAGCAGTATAATTGGAAGCATCGCACATCAGCTCAAATGGAAGACACCAATCTGACGATTGGATCACCAGAGTTGTGGTCAGACAATGCTTCAAATGATTGAAGGCCAACTTTCACTCTCATCAAACACAAAATATGTGTCCTTACGCAGAAGGTTAGACAGGGGTCGGGCGATCTACTAAAATTTTGAATGAAGCGTCAGTAGAATCCTGCATGACCAAGAAAAAAAATGAACTTCCCACACATATGTGGGGTAAGGTAAAGCAGTCATAAATCAATCTTAGCAAGGTCTACCTCAATACCCTTGCTAGACACCATGTGTCCCAAAATTATCCCTGACTCAACCATGAAATGACACTTTTCAAAGTTTTACACCAGACTAGTTTCTATATATTTATTCAAGACTCTTGCCAAATTATCCAGACATGCATCAATAGAAGACCCATACACAGTAAAATCATCCATAAATACCTTCATGCAATCCTCTAAAAATTCAGAAAAGATACCATGCAATGTTGAAGGGTGTCAAGTGTATTACAAAGTCCAAAGGGCATCCTTTTGTTGGCATAAGTTCCAAAGGGGCATGTGAAGGTCATATTCTCTTGATCCTCAGGTACAATGTGGATCTGGAAGTAGCCCGAGTAGCCATCCAAGAAACAATAGTGAGACTTACCAACCAGCTGCTCCAACATCTGATCAATAAAGGGTAAAGGATAGTTATCCTTGCGAGTGGCTTGGTTGATTTTCATGTAATCTATGCATACTCTCCAGCTATTCTAAACTCTTGTAGGGATTAGCTCATTCTTTTGGTTTGCTACTATAGTAACTCCAGACTTCTTGGGAACCACATGTACTGGACTAACCCACTAGCTATCAAAGATGGGGTAAATAGTACCAGCTTGTAAAAGCTTAGTCACTTCCTTCTTGACCACATCCAGAATAAGGGGATTCAGGTGCTTCTAAGGTTGTCTCATTAGCTTATCATCCTCTTCCAAGAAAATCCGATGCATGCACATAGAAGGGCTAATACCAACAATATTAGCTAAAGTCCACCCAATCGCCTTCTTATTTGCCTTCAATGATCGCAACAGTTTCTTCTCTTGATCAGGTAGAAGATTGTTTACCACAATGACCTGCAACTGCTCATTTACCTCTAGAAAGGCATGTTTCAAGTGATCTAGCAGGAACTTTAGCTCTAACTTAGGTGGTTGCTGAGTGGAATGAAGGAGTTTGGGTGGTTGCACCAGCTTTGAAGTGTGAACACCTGTAATGCCTTAAACCAAATGCACAAAAGTAGAATTGTGTCTAGGAAACTCAATGTTAAAATCAGAATTCAACACATATTTAGAATGAACATCATAAGCAATATCAGAATGAACATCAGAATGAGTATCAGAATGAATATCACAATCAACATCAGAATCCACAATTAATGTAGAATCACTAATTAAGTCAAAGTTACAATCTAATGCTGCATTAATATCAGTGAAAACAATGCATCATTCATTATCAGAATAGCCACAAATAACAGAGTCACCTACAAATGTAAAATCTGGATAATCAGCATACCATTCAGTAAGAACATCATCAATCACATTAATACACAAAACTGAATGCTCTTCCCTAAGATGTTTCATGGCATCAAAGATATTAAAATTTACAAGAATATCACCAAATTTCATGGAAAGAATACTAGAATGCATATCTATCTTATTCCTAGTTGTTTTCAAGAAAGGCCTCCCTAAAATGATTGGGGACTTACTGTTATGAGATTAATCCTCCATCTCTAAAATGTAAAAGTCAGCAAGGAATATCAATTCATTTACTTTGACAAAAACATCTTCAACCAAACCAGTAGGATGAGCATTACTCCTATTGGCTAACTGGACAATAACACCAGTAGCACGCAAAGGATCAAGAACAAGAGATTTATAAATAGATGCAGGCATAACATTAATAGAAACATCTAGATCTAACATGCAATCATCAAATTTATAATTTCCAATAATGCAAGGGATAATACATGTCCCTGGATCTTTGCACTTATGAGGTATGGGCTAGATGAGTGCTAATACATTCTGGTTCAAGCTCACTCATTCATTCCCCTTTAGTCGCCTCTTGTTGGTACATAATTCTTTCAGAAACTGGGCATATTTGGGAATCTGTTTGATTGCAACTAAGAGAGGAATGTTGATTTCAACTTTTATGAATGTCTCAAGAATATCCTTCTCTTGTGCTTTTTCTGCCAACTTCGTGGATTGAAGGGCTCTCTAAGAAAAAGGAAGAGGAATGGGAATCTCAAGTTCATAATCAACTTGTTGTACTACCTCATTATTTTTAGAATCAGTCTTCTCTTTTTCTGACTCTTTTTCTGATGTCAATTCAGTCACATCTGCAACTTGTTTGGGCTCTTCTAGTTGCTTGCCAAACCTTTGGGAAATAGCACTAACATTCCCTTTCAAATTAGGAATTGTTTATGAAGGAAGATTGTTGGATCCCTGAGGTTGGAGCTGGTTCTGTGATGTTGCTAATTGCCTAATCTGAGTTTTCAAATTCTATATAGAAGTTTCAGTTTGATGCTGGAATTACAAACTATTTGTGGCAAACTGCTTCATCAATTCTTCTAGTGAAGGAGCAATACTAGTCTATTGTTATGTTGGTTGTGGAGGTGTACATATAGCTGGTAGTGAAGATGCAGACTGCCGGAAATTTGGTCTATACTGTGGAAACTGTCTATGTTGGTAATTGGAAGAATTATGCTGAAAATAGTTATTCTGGTTCTGGTTCAACCTAAAATTCGGATGATTTCTCCACCTAGGATTATAAGTGTTGGAAAATGCATTATGTTGCTGCTGGTATGTGGCTTCCCTGGAAAGACTCTTACTGCAGCTACTGACTGATCTAAAGAGAGGCGGTATCTTGCAAAGTGGGGCAAGAATCAGTAGAATGAAAAGGATTAGAACAAAATCCACATGAGTAGGGGGACTGCACAGTTTGTGTTACTGCGAGTTGCTTCACTAAGGAGGTTAAGTCCTCAATTCTATTTTACATTCTCTAGTGACCTGCACTTAACACTGCTGCTGATTTATTTGCACTGTGGTACTAGACTGGGGGTGCTTGAATCTAGAACATAGTACTACTGTTTGCTTTAGTGCCAAATTGTTGAGAATCAGCTATCATAGTTGATATTAAGTCTCGGGCTTCTTCAAGTGTCTTGTCAACTAAAGCTCCACCACTATATGCATCCACCAAATTTCTGTTCATAGGTAACAAACCTTAATAGAAATAAGTGATCTGCAACTGCTCAGTAATTTGGTGGTGTGGACAGTGATAGCGACTTCGGCAAGTGCACCGATCGTTACAAGTAATAAAGTATGTGAGAAAGAGATCGTCCCACGAGAAATAGTACTCCAACCACTAATTCGTTATTTAAGCTTTAGTTGGATCAATGAGTAATAGGGGTTGATTTGTAATCAAACAGAATTTTTAAGGAATTTAATCAAGAAAAGCATTCAAGATTAAGAATCTCAAGAACGATGGTTTAGAAAAGATAATTAATAGAGAAAACGCAGCTAGGGCATAGAATCCCCTATGTTCCTCTAAGTATTTGAATTAAGTCCCTAATTGATTATTATTCTCACGACTGACGACCAATTCTCTAAAATTAGACTAAGTCCCAATGTCTCGATGCTACCTTAATCCGTTATTTTTGAAAACAACCTAATGTCTTAGTATTGTTTAGAAAAATCAATTTGTTTACCAGAATTATGAGGTCGCATAAATTTGTAAGCCTATGTCTAGGTCATGCAATTCTATGATGGATTAACGGTTCTAGTTAAATGTACCAACATCTCTATTGTCATACACTAACCTATGAACAATCTAAAAGGCGATCACTCTTTAAGAAAGCGTTAAGCACAGGTAATCCATTCAGTCAAGAAAACAATAATCAAATAAGAATTCAAATCAATACTCTAAATTCACATAGGGTTCATCCTCGCCCTAACTACAAAATAAAAACTAGCCAAGCATGGCTAGGTTACCAAAATAAAAGGGGTGAAAAGAATATCCAAATTTCATTCTCCCCTTTGTGTCGTCCGTGCGTCTGCTTGTTTTTCTTCCTTTTCGTTCTTTTTCCGCGTCGTCCTCTGTTCCGCTCTTGATGTTTCGTACGTGTTCCTCTTTGCGTTTCTCTCTTTAATGGCGTCTTTTCCGTTCCGTCGATTCTCGCTGTACGTCTTTTTTTCTTTCAATTCCCGCCCCTCTGCGTGTGTGTCTCCACTAATATATATAACTTATGTTTGTTGGGCCCCACGCATCGTATCTCATATAATATAGCAGTACGTTTTTTTTTTATTCAATCCCGTACTTATTTAATTATTTTAGAATAGAATATAATAATATATTATAAATATATTATTATATCCTTTTCAATTTAATCTTTTGCCTCTTTTAGATCACATAATATTCCTGCACAAATGAGTAGGATATCAATAGATTTTCTGTTATAATATTATTTTATCCTATATTTAATTAAAAGATAGATAAATATATTAAATAGGTAGAATATTAGTAACTTCAATCCAATATATCCCAGAATTTATCCTTATTTAATTATACAATATCTACTTATCAAACTCTCCCACACTTAAATCTTTGCTTGTCCTCAAGCAAAAGAAAGAGAATTAATTATCTGAAAGGAACATTGCATATGAAATTCCTAAACAGAGAGCAATAAACCACCACGCTTAGATCATATCATCAAATCTTATTTAAGTTAATGTCTTATAAGAATAGGTCACTAAGTCAATAGCCTTAAACAATTATAATAATCTCTTAATATCCCATAATCAAAGGATAGTGAATAATAAGAGCAACAATAAGATTAGTAGAAGAATATTACGCTACTTATTTTTTCCAGAAAACTTCAAATGCCCCCATTAAACCAAGCTTTTCATTTAATTTAATAAGGATCCTCAGGTAGGAAATGACTCATCCTTTTTTTTCTCTGTTTTTTTTTTTTTGTCTTGAGCCGTTGTAGGTCCCTTTTGACGCGACCCTGCACATGGGTGATGCAGCACCGGTTACTCAGTTACTCCAACAGGCACCTCAAGAGGCTTTTAGCCCAACTCATAACTCTCTTGGACTTTACCGTTTGACGTGACCCTGCACATGGGTGATGCAGCATCGGTTACTAAGTCAAGTCTAGAGATGTCAGCGGAGTTGTTATGCTTTTTTTTTTTTGAGTCATTTCCCTGAGCAAAAGGTTTACTTAGCTAGCAAGGTCGTCATCTAATTTTCTAAAGAAATCATGTAGCAAAATATTCCTAAACTAATAATCTGTTGATCCTATTACAAACTATTCCCTATTCTCATAGTTCATCTCAAGACTGCTACAAAAATTCAAGGCTTAAAGACTTAATTGAAACATTCTTTTTTTATTTTAATTTTTGACTTGATAATATTTTCTAAGAGGGGGAAAGCTCAAAGTTAAGGTCAATCTAAAAAAATCTTTTCAATGTTTTCAATTGCATTAGGACAAGCATAACCAAGGAAATCATATCCCTCCCCCACACTTAAATCAAGCATTGCCCTCAATGTTGCAAAAATATAAAGAGGGAAAGAAACTAGTACTCCCCTGGTTTAGGTCTCTAACTCCGATGTGGAGTTCTTCATCCGGTACCATCCATGATGTTTCAAATTTTTAGAGAGGAGCGAGTGCACACGCAAGACTTGGCAACAACAAGAGGAGTGATCATCTTTAAACCTAGAAAAATGAAAGAAAAAAAAACAAAATAATAATAATAATAACTGCAAGAAAAACTTAGTGGGTTGCCTCCCAATCAGCGCTTGTTTACCATCGCGAGCCTGACGGATGTCACCTTAATTCTCAACTTCCAATGCCACGGAGGTTCCTCCTCTGTCAATGTCTCCACCATGGTAAGGCTTCAATCTCTGTTGTCCCGGATGAAACTCTTTTGGAAGAATCCTCCTGTCATGCCATCTCTTGGTTTTTTTCTTGAATGGCAAATGAAAGTGGTCCTTGCGAGTGGCATTATTCAACCTCCTACAATCCACACACATTCTCCAGCCTGCATCTAACAGTTTCACCACCTCCTTTCTCACCACTTCCTTCATAGTCGGGTTAAGTCTCCTCTGGGGCTGCCTTACTGGTTTCACATGGTCCTCCATAAGAAATTTATGAGTGCAAAATGAAGGACTAATGCCCTTTAAATCAGATATAGACCACCCTATGGCAGTCTTGTGGGTAGTCAAAACTTTCAGCAACTTCTCTTCGTCAATAGGGGACAACTCAGCGCTAACAATAACGGGATAAGTGTCATCCTTCCCTAGAAAAACATACTTCAGATTAGAAGGGAGCTCCTTTAGTTCCACCTTAGGAGTAACAGGTGGCGCATCATAATCTTTCTTCTTCAGCTCCTCAACCTGTAAATCAGAATTTTCCTTTGCAGAAACCTCTTCTTCCACTTGTAATAATTGAGCAATATCATCCTCCATAGGCTCATTTGAACCTTCTTGAAAAATTTCTTGAATGGCCTCATCAACCACGTCAATTTTGAAGCAGTCACTATTATCAGCTGGGTATTTCATGGGTTGAAACACATTGTAAGTGACTTTCTCATCATTCATTTGAAACTTCATTTTTCCTGCAGCTACATCAATTACCGCTCTAGCAGTAGCCAAGAAGGGTCTTCCCAAAAGTAAAGGAATTTCAGCATCTTCCTCCATGTTAAGAACCACAAAATCCACCGGGAAGATGAATTTGTCCACTTTCACAAGCACATCCTCAATGACACCTTCTGGCTTCCTAATGGACCTATCCGCCAATTGTAACGACATCATAGTTGGCTTCATCTCTTTAATGCCGAGAGCTTTTGAAACAGATAAGGGCATTAAATTTATACTAGCTCCCAGATCACAAAGTGCTCTGCTCATATTGACGTTCCCTATTGCACAAGGGATGCTAAAGTGCTGGATCTTTAAGCTTTGGTGACAACTTTGTTTGAATAATGGCACTACACTGCTGAGTCAATGCCACTGTTTCGGCCTCTTGCAACTTATGCTTCTTTGAAAGCAAATCTTTCATGAACTTTGCATAATTAGGCATATTTTCAAGAGCTTCTGCAAAAGGAATGTTAATCTGCAATTTCTTAAAAATATCCCAGAACACGGCATCTTGTTGCTTCTGAATCTGCTGCTTCAACCTTTGGGGATAAGGAGGTTTCGCATAAGAAGGAGTGGGAGACTTCTTTGTAGCTATCTCCTTTGGAACCTGCTGCACATTACATTTCTCAACCTCTTCCTCCCCTTTCTCGAGACTTGTCCTTTATCGGAACAGATTTCTCAACCGGTGAACCACTATACCACTCCTTGTAGTTATGGCCTTACAATGCTCCTTTGGATTGACTACGGTATCACTAGGGAAGGACCCTTGGCTTCTCTCTGCTATTTGCTTTGATAGTGACCAATCGATTCTCCAAATTTCGGATCGAAGCCTCGTGATTTTGAAAGAAGACCTTGTTTCATTCCGGAAAGCTTCGACCCTGTATGTATTCGGTAGTGGTAAGAGTTAAGCGTGTCAAAGCCTTTTCCGGATCAATAGTGGTGGTTTGGTGGAACTGGCGAGGTCTTTGCTTGGGGTTTATAGGAAAAGTTTGGGTGAGATTTCCGGCCGGGATTGTATGTGTTGCTATATGGATTAAACCGATTTCTAGGAGGATTACCCATGTATTTTACCTCATTGTTTCTTGATAATGAATGCTGCACATTCTCTATTAGCGTGTTCCCCTTGGCAAAAATCACAAAGCAAAGGAGGTGAGAAGTGATAGATGATACTTGAGAAGAGGCAAGGCTGTTTAGTGATGGAAGCTAATTCTTTGTTGGATCACCTTGTTTTGTTGGGCAATGTTCTCATTGTGGGCCAATATTGTATTGTAAGAGTCTAGCTGAAGAACTCCCCTCTTTGGTTGTGGAATAACAGTTTCATTCTCAAAGGACCCCATATCATCAAACAACTCCAATGATTCTTCGAGAGTTTTATTTTTTAGTGTACCACTTGCTGCAGCATTAATTATCATCCTAGAGGACGGAAACATCCCATTGAAGAATATTCTCACCTGATCATAGTCTTGCAGCTCATGTTGTGGGCACTTCCTAAGCAATTCCTTGAATCTTGCCCACGCTTCACAATATGATTCCCCATTGCCTTGAGTAAAGCAATTGATGTCTGAGAGCAACTTTGTATACTTAGAAGAAGGAAAAAATTTCTCAAGGAACTTTGTGGTAATAATGTCCCAAGTGGAGAGACTTCCATTAGGACAAGAACGAAGCCAAGCTCCTGCTTTCCCGTCAAAGAGAAAGGAAACAGTCTCACACGAATAGCCTCTCCAGAAACCCCATTCATCTTGATGGTATCACAAATCTGCGAGAAAGTCTCAATATCTTGATTAGGATCCTCTAAATCACTCCCACTAAAAGAGCGTTGTTGAACCAAGCTTATGAGGGATGGCTTGATTTCAAAATTATTCGCATTCACGGCGGGATTGACAATGCTAGTTGCAGCCTGGCGAGATTAAGCGTCATGTAATCGCCCATGGTCCTCTTTGGAGGAGGAGGAGGAGGATCTATAACATTTTCTGCCATTATAACCGGTTCAGTCTCGGTACTAGAGCTACTAGCCTTTCCTTTTCTCTGTTTAGCAAGTTTCCGGTTTCTCCTTGCTTTGTCTTTTCAATTTCGGGATCAAACTGCAGCGAATTTCCGTCGGTGGTACCTCGCATAAACAGTAGGATAACAAAAGAAAAGAAAAATCCAATTTAGAGTTTCAATAACTACTCTTAGTGTTGAAATAAAACTATTCCCCGGCAACGGCGCCAAAAACTTGATAGCGACTTCGGCAAGTGCACCGATCGTTACAAGTAATAAAGTATGTGAGAAAGAGATCGTCCCACGAGGAATAGTACTCCAACCACTAATTCGTTATTTAAGCTTTAGTTGGATCAATGAGTAATAGGGGTTGATTTGTAATCAAACAGAATTTTTAAGGAATTTAATCAAGAAAAGCATTCAAGATTAAGAATCTCAAGAACGATGGTTTAGAAAAGATAATTAATAGAGAAAAACGCAACTAGGGCATAGAATTCCCCTATGTTCCTCTAAGTATTTGAATTAAGTCCCTAATTGATTATTATTCTCACGACTGACGACCAATTCTCTAAAATTAGACTAAGTCCCAATGTCTTGATGCTACCTTAATCCGTTATTTTTGAAAACAACCTAATGTCTTAGTATTGTTTAGAAAAATCAATTTGTTTACCAGAATTATGAGGTCGCATAAATAGGTAAGCCTATGTCTAGGTCATGCAATTCTATGATGGATTAACGGTTCTAGTTAAATGTACCAACATCTCTATTGTCATACACTAACCTATGAACAATCTAAAAGGCGATCACTCTTTAAGAAAGCGTTAAGCACAGGTAATCCATTCAGTCAAGAAAACAATAATCAAATAAGAATTCAAATCAATACTCTAAATTCACATAGGGTTCATCCTCGCCCTAACTACAAAAGAAAAACTAGCCAAGCATGGCTAGGTTACCAAAATAAAAGGGATGAAAAGAAAATCCAAATTTCATTCTCCCCTTTGTGTCGTCTGTGCGTCTGCTTGTTTTTCTTCCTTTTCGTTCCTTTTCCGCGTCGTCCTCTGTTCCGCTCTTGATGTTTCGTACGTGTTCCTCTTTGCGTTTCTCTCTTTAATGGCGTCTTTTCCGTTCCGTCGATTCTCATTTGTACGTCTTTTTTCTTTCAATTCCCGCCCCTCTGCGTGTGTGTCTCCACTAATATATATAACTTATGTTTGTTGGGCCCACGCATCGTATCTCATATAATATAGCGAGTACGTTTTTTTATTCAATCCTGTACTTATTTAATTATTTTAGAATAGAATATAATAATATATTATAAATATATTATTATATCCTTTTCAATTTAATCTGTTGCCTCTTTTAGATCACATAATATTCCCTGCACAAATGAGTAGGATATCAATAGATTTTCTGTTATAATATTATTTTATCCTATATTTAATTAAAAGATAGATAAATATATTAAATAGGTAGAATATTAGTAACTTCAATCCAATATATCCCAGAATTTATCCTTATTTAATTATACAATATCTACTTATCAGACAGCTTGCACATGGCCGCTTGAATCTCTCCTAGTATTCATGCATATTCTCTCCATTTACTTGTTTTATGCCACTTATTTCTTTTCTGATTGAAGTGGCTCTTGAGGCAAAGAAAAACCTCTCCAAAAATAATGTTTGCATGTCAGCCCAGCTTTCAATGGATTAGGGTTAGAGATAATATAGCCAATCCTTAACTCCACCATCTAGAGACAAAGGGAAAGCTCTCAATTTAATGTGCTCCTCATTAATTCTTTGTGGTTTCATTATGCTACAAACTACATGAAACTCCTTCAAATGCTTGTGCAGATCCTCACCGGCAAGACCATGAAACTTGGCAATAAATGGATAAGACCAGACTTAAGCTCAAAGTTAGCTTCAAGTTCAGGATATTAGATGCATAAAGGTTGATAGTTAACATCAGGTGCAACCAACTCCTTTAAAGTTCTATTCGGTATATCTTCCACGTTTTTTGAGTTAGCAAAATTACTACTTGAATCAGTGAAAACTACACTGTCAGAAGAACTAGAAAGATCAACAGAATGGAGAGAATTGGAATGCTCAGATTGAGAATCAAGTTTAGTGACATTAAAGACCTCCTCCTCTATCAATGGTGGCCATTAACACCGGAAAATGGCAACGAACGAAGAGAACAATGGCAAATGAGTACCACCTCCATTGGTAGCACCATCGAAGGAGGTCTTAATCGCCGAGGATAATGGGTTTAACCGGAAATGTTCTGCTCCTGAGCTTAAAAAGGACCAAATAAAAAGAAAATATATATCAGGAGAGTAAATACTAGTCATTTCCTTCTTGACGGAACCCAGAAACCTTCCTAGATGGAGCCATGATTGAGGGAAGGAAAGGCTCTCTCGTTTTCAGCTCAATTACTCTACCAACCCAACAACATTTTTTTGTTGGGGGGAGACCTGAAATCGTTGACTTTTCTATTTGGGGGAATAAAAAAGATAAAGGAAAAAAAAAAGATATAAAGAATTGAATTATGCGAAGGAATAGAAGGAACAAAACAATAAGGGAATTCCTAGTGAGTCAAATAAGGTCGTGCAAGAACAGTGTGTCTTTAAAACTAATTAGGAACCCCAAGAAGTCCTAATTAATTACAGGGTTAAGTAGCAAATCCGCCTCAAAAGTACAGATCCAAGAGCAATGTTGCCCTAGAAGTTTTTTGAGTCTCAATGTCGCCTCTGAAGTATCAAAATGTAGCAATGTTTCCCTCCCCATTAACAACATTAATTTTCATTGTGAAAAAGACACGTCACACTCTCACATGTAGCAATGGGCTTTGAGACAGCGTCGGCGTTCATGGTGAGGGATGAGAGGCGAGCCCGAAGACCAGTGACATCAACCCAAATGTAGCAATGGGCTTTGAAGTTCAAGATTTTCATTGGAGGTGGGGTTAGCAAGGGTCGACAACGTCATCACCGTCGTTCATAGTGAGGGAAGAGGCGTCGATGGTGAGATGGAAGGGAGTGGATGAAGGAGTGAAGGCAAGGTTCTAAAAGAAGGAGGTGTTTATGGAGGCAACAAGAGGGAGGAGGCACGTTCATGGAGTGGTGGGGCTGTCAGCACAAATCAGCGATGAGGTTGTCTTCCCAGAGTTCAACATGTAAGGAAGGAGAGGGAGGAAAGAAGGGGCGATGATGAGGTGGATAGGAGAGGAGAAGGTAGAAGAAGTAGGTGGCGATTTGAGTGCCATTTGAGAGTGTGACGTGTCTTTTTCACAATGAAAATTAATGTTGTTAATGAGAAGGGCAACATTGCTACGTTTTGATTCTTCGGGAGCGACTTTGAAACTCAAAAAACTTCCAAGACACATTGCTCCTGAACGTATACTTGTAACATCCCAATTTCGAGCCAAATTTTTTTTTAAAACATCAGAGTAGAGCATAGGCGGAATAAAAACATTGAGTAACTGAGTATAACAATAACAGTGGCGTATATGCCTGTTCATAAAGATTAATACATTATCTGTTTAGATACTAGACGTCCTTGATCAGGTCTCCATGCGGTTTTCAACTTCATGTGTGATGTCCGCTCTGCTTACTCTTATCCTCCGTCCTTGGTCTCTCTCTCCCCTCATGCTTATATAACACTTTATGTTCAACGAGATATTTCTATGAATACGGCAATGATATATATGATCATTAAATAACAATTGCCCTACAAGCAAAGTTATCATCATGCACTTTAATTGTGTGCCACGATGTCTTGTCGTGTCAGTAGCGCTAGGAAAACATGACGGTATTATACTTAATATAACCCGTAAAGTTGTAAGTGATTATCTAAGTTTATTACCTTAGTCACTTGTGCATGGCCCGAAACGAGTTCCACCCATGGCTTATGAAATTATCCGTACCATATATAAGCGAGACTATAAGCATCGAGTTAGTATTACGATGCGCGCGAACGTACCTTCGTTTGATGGTACTTCGATACTTTGCGGAAGCGTCACGTTTACTGAAACGGCGAAACGTCCAACGGCTCGTCGGACAAATGTAACAGCTGACAAATCGAGTTTCGGCGTCCTACGAGTGGTATCACTTTCATTAGTGATTTGACACTATAACAGGCATTTTAGGTAAAAATTACCATTTTGCCCCTATGCCCCTAATTGGCGGAATTTCGCGGATTTCGTTACTCTAGCAAATTTTCTTCCCGAAATTTTGCGAACTTGACGCAATTATGATTTTCGAAAATAATGACTAAAATAGCCCTCCCATATGATACCCAAATCATACTTGAAATTTAAAGGCTATCCTAACATTATAACACCTACTTGTGAAAGAGCTATAAAAACTACAACTTTTCAATGACTCGATCCCTACTATGTTTACACCTCTGCATATTTTTCAACGCAAACAAGGCTCTAAAACATTTGTAGGAATCTTGTCACCTACTTTCTAAATCTAACTAACAATTCTACTAACTACTAAACTAAAAACTAAAGACTAAAAACCAAAAGACTTACCGTTGAAGATTTCCTAGGACAATTCTACGGGGCTTCGTTGCAAGATTTCGAGCCTTGCTCTCTTCTTTCTCTCTCTAGGTTTTTCGGCCAAGAGGAGCAAGGAATGGTGTGAGAATTTGTGAAGGAGGGGGGGGTATTTATAGGGTTTTGATAAGGCCTTGTTTGGAATTTCAGGTTATAAAAAAAAAACATTTTCCCCGATCGGTCCCCGTTTTGCGTAATCTCGGAAAATCTCAAAATTCTAAATCCATAACTTTGAAGATCTTATATTTCTCATCAACAATATCTATTTTAACTTAGATTTCGGTCTCTTACCGGGTTCCAACAGTCGATCAAGTTCCTCGAAAATTAATCCGTGCGGTCCTAGTTCTGAACGCTTTTGGAAACATCATCTTCTTGAGAAAAATTCACTGATTCCAAATATGTCAAAATAAATTCAAACTCATTCCTAGATATTGAGTTAGAATTTATTTTCTTTATATCAAAAATATGCCTATATGCATTTTCCCTATTTCGTTTTATTAGGAAAATGCACAAACGACCTCGGAATTAACTTCCGGAAGAGGTCACTTAAAGGTAAAAACTCACTGATCAATATTTTACCTTGACTTTGGAATTCCTATTCCTAGATCTCCAGATAGGATCCGTTTCCTAAATATTAATTTACTATTCATCTATTTCACTTTAAGGAATATTAAAATAGAGTTTATTATTTTTGTAACTCTTATATAATATTTTAATACATTTTTTCCCCTCTTCTCCCATGGATGTCGGCAGCACACTTATATATTATATATAATTATTTTATTATTTTTTTTTAATTAATTAATTAATTAATGATTTATTTATTTTAATTTTCCAAAAATTCCACAAAATTACCTAATTGGTCCATTCTTGTATTTAGGCTTAAAAATACCTAAACTCAACTATTTTTCTCCAAAATTTTCAATTAATTAATAAATATATTTTTACTAATTTTAAGCCAATTACCACTAATTTTTGAGTTTTACATAATTATTTCATAATTTCTTTTGCTCAGACTTAAGTAATTAGCTAGAAATTACTTAATCACTTTATTATCATTAGTTGATAATTTTCTTAATTAGAATGTCCCATTACCTCATTATTATAACACTGACATTTATGTTTCCCTGTGTTCTGCAGGTATTTTAGAATTTGTGAGGGCATTATAGTCATTACAATACTTTTGAATATCTTTATTCAGTTTCTCCAAGTTTGTAATTTATTAAATTACCCTAATTAGAGATAACATACTCTCATTATTCAAATAATTATTTCACTGACTTTTAGGAATTTTCACAATTTTCCTAAATATTTATGTCCCTTAGGGGCATTTTGGTCATTGGCACTTTGGCCCTTAATTTCTCTAATTTTCCAAGAGATTTTTCCTTATAAAATAAGATAATTATATCTTATTATTTGATATCCCATATTCACCTACTTTTCCTTATAATCTTACCAAATTATGATACATATTTTTGGGGTATTACGTATACTCTAAAGAAGATTTGCTACTTAACCCTTAATTAAAAGACAAACTGAATGGCCCAATAAAAATGCAAAATTGAATAAAACTGGCCTGCTAAACACAAAATGAAGCACAGAAGACGGCCGAATGAAGGAAATGTCATGTGTATGAATACGTGAAGAGAAGCAAGTCACAATAGATTCGAGCACCAACAAGATGGTTCTGACAAAGAGAAATGGTAGGAGGATATTGAGCAATAGCACCGCCGACAAGAAAATGCCGGCAGAAATCCGACGACCTCCTGCAGCAGCCGTAGTCGCCACTGTACTAGTAGCCTTTTCCAATCCTTCACCCAACTCAGTCATGCAGAGGAGATAATCATGCCTCAAATCCTGCAAAATACGAAGACGGGAAAACATTCATCAACCTCGCAAAAAAGATCTTTGAAGGTAAAATTCAATTTTTGGCGCACGTCTTCTAATGAAAATCTTTTAGCCAGTTATTATCAAAATGAAGTCTTAAAAGTTAACTTTTTAGACCGTTTCTTTGTAACAATGAATCTTAAAAATAATAGACATTTTTGTAACTTTTTAGACCTGTTGTTTGTAACAATAGGTCTTAAAAGTAATAAACACCGGTCTAAAAAGTTCTTTATATTTATGAAACTATCACCAGTCATACTTTATAGACCTGATCCTCTATAATTCAGTATAAAAAGTTCTTTATATTTACAAAACTACCACCGATCATATATTTTAAATTTGATCCTCTATAGTTCGGTCTAAAAGCATCTTTTTGTAGTAGTGCAAGGATTGAACAATAGCTCAAAACATCTTCATCCGTTCTTGGTTTTACTTTTTTTGTAGGTTTTAAAGTCGAGCCCGTTTGGATCATCTTATTTTTAAGCTAAAGCTAAAAAAAGAGTTTTTTTAAAAAAAAAGCTAAAAGCTGTTTGGTGATTATATAAATTTTTTAGAGTAAATACCCTTTTTGGTCCCTGGAATAAACACGGATGCCCTTTTTGGTCCCTGAAAAAAAATAAGTCACTTTTAGTCCCTAAAATGGAAAAATAAGGTCCCTTTTAGTCCTTTTGATCATTTTTTTTGAATATTTTAATCCCTCAGAAATTCCCAAAAAGGTCATTTTTAGTCCCTAAAAAGGACCAAAATGACATTTTTTTTACTCAGGGACCAAAAAGGGTCAAATGTGTTTTTTCAGGGACCAAAAATGGTATTTACTCAATTTTTTAGCTTAAAAGCTGAAATTAAAAATAAGTTGTTTGACAAAATTTTTGTCATAAACACTTTTTCTAATAAAAATTATCATAAAAAGGTATATTATAATAGGGTGGTGGCGGCGGCGGAGGTGGTGGTGGTGGTGGCGACGGTGGCGGTGGTGGTGGTGGTGGCAGTGGCGGCGGCGGCAAAAATGTTCGATCGAGAGATTACAGGTTCTCTTCTCCTTTAATTTTTTTTTTTTTTTAAAAGAGCTTTAAAATAAGCTCCTCATAAGAGCTTATTTTTAAGCTCTTTTTTCTTCATTATAAAATAAGCTCTTATAATTATAAGAGCTTATATAAAATTCTGTTTAGCCTAACTTATACTTATAAGTAGAATATAAGACAGGATCAAAATTGGATTGCGTTACAGAAAATAACGAACATTTAAAGAGTCCGTTAGATTGGGGCAAAATTGTTGTATTTTTAATACAAGAATGGTAACATTGTACCCCTAAATACCTAATAATGCTAATTGTAACTAAAAAAATAGTTCACAGTAATTGGTACACTTTAGCCCTAATAAAGATTCACATTGATAAAATTTCAAAACTCTATTCGACAATTATTATTAATAAAAATCATACACATATATGATAAAATTTGATTCGATTTTTTTTTTTTGGCCAAATGATTGGAGAATTAGACCTAATGAATATAAGCAAATGGACATGAGATGTGTCCATATATAACTAGCAAGATTTTGGATTTTATTAAGTTTTATTTTAAACTACATTTTTTTTGTATTTTTATTTTAAAAATCATTTCAAAATTTAAAGAATACTCTAATACATATATTCTAGATTTTGAAATTATTCACGGTTCAAACCACTTGTTTAAGTTTTTTAAAAAATACATGATTTTTTTTTATAATTATCTAGTATTTGATATTAGTAACTAATGTGATTATTTCAAGCTCAAATTAAAGGTAGCTTTATCCTCAATCTTTCTTAAAAGATTTCAAGTCCCTTTCACCCTTCCTTTTAATTGATGTTGGAAACATTATTTTAATTTTTTTAAAATAAATAATGGCAACAAAAATTGGTCAATTTGATTAGATTGCTCTTTAAACATGGAGGCATCCACTAATTCTAATGAGCCCAAAAAAAATTTCTTTTAATATAGTCTTTTTGATAACATCTTTTAATATAGTTATCTGATCAAGTCAGATTCAAACATTGTTGGGACCACTTAAGGGTGAATCTTCTAAAAGTGTTTTTTACCTTTACGTGGACTTAGATTCAAGAACTTGTGCTTAAAGGACAAAAAATCATCTTCGACCAACATCAATATAACTCTGAAATTCAACTTACCTAAACTTTTAAAAAAAAAATGATAATAAAAATAAGTAAATAGATTTGGGCTATTCTTAAATTTATGTTGTAGACCCATTCTTAAATCTTAACCATTTAATATCGATGGGCGTAAGTCCGCGAAAAGGGAGAAAAAAAGAAACGAAAACCACAACCCAACGTGGCCAACTTCATTTCCTCCTCCAGGTTTCTTTCAAAACCCGGTTTTGAGGTATCCATCGGGTCGGGTTAATACCTTATTGGGTAGTTAGCCATCAAGCTCCATTATATGGACTTTACTTGTCATGAAATACAATCAATACTAGCCCAGCCCACTAACAATGTATTCATCATTTGAAATGCCAATTTTCGCACTTCATAATTCTTTGTTTTGACACCAACAATCATTGGAGCAAGTAGTAAGGAACTTACTTTTTTACCACGACATCCTCAATTCAAGGTGTGGAAATAGAGAAAGTGGTGTTGGGAGCTCTTCCCCCACGACCGTGAGCTTGACACGGGACAAAATCCGAAATAGTCGGAAATAAAGGTTTCGGTGAACTGGATGGGATACCAAAAAACAAAAATCTTTATTTTGATAGAAAAACAATTACCTTTTTCATATGAATAATATATGATTGGGTCAAATTTAAGTATGGTTGAATTCAAATAAGTTCCATCAAACAAAATTCAAATTCCTTCTTGGACGTTTAGGTTTTGGCCGAACAGTATTGTTGTAGAGTTTGATTATATATTCTTCAAAACATCCAAACTCATTCGAGCTCATACTAAGCTTTTTTTTTTTTTTTTTTTTGAGAAAAATAATATTGCATTCAATTAATGTTGAAAAATTATAAAATTCATAAAAGCATGATATTTTAAATGGACAAAACGTATAAGACCCTGTCATGCGTCCTGGAAATGTCCAAGAAAAAGAAAACAAACAAACAGAGTACAACAAATATTACAAAACCAATAAAAAAAAAACACACAGACAGCAAGAACAACAAACCGAAGCAAACAACTAGAATATAAATGAAAATACATTTTAATTTATGTACTATGTAGTGCAGTCCAATGTATCTCTGGAAGAAGTATTTTTAGGGAAGAATGTCGTTGAGATCCCCATAAGAAAGATCATGGCAATTTGGAATCATCTGATTATGAAAGTTTTTCTGCATATTGTTAGAGGAAAAGGCTCTAATATTGCAATAGCAAATTCGTGATGTTGATCGCATGATTTGTTTCCATAGCTTCCATCTGAAAATTCAATTGATAGCAGGAATCAATAGCAAATTTCAAACTTCAAATAGAACAAAGGATAGCAGACAAACGTATTCATGTTTGGTATCATGAAAGTGTGGAGAGGAAAATGGAAATGGAATTCGGCCTTTTGTGTGTTTTGGTGCAATGGAAGTCACTTCCAGGTGGAACTCACTTCCATGAAAAACGTTGGAAGTGGGTTCCACCACTCACCCCAGGGAACTGGGTTCCACCTCCAGTTCCATGACTCTGTTTCCTCTTTTGCCCTTCTTTTCTTTCTCCTTCTCTCCACCAGCAATAGCGGCCCACCACCGCGATGGCAACGGCGGCCCTCCACCAACATTCCTCCATCTTCTTCTTCAACCTGCGACATTTCAAGCAGCAACGATACTCACTGCCACACTAAAAATCCTAATTGGCAGTATTATTCTAATTTTTGGATTTTAAATTCATTCTTTCTAAAATCATATTAACAACCTATTCCTATATAATTTTGCCGAATGAATCTATTGGAGACCTTAAAAATAGCAAAATCATATCCTTTAATCATGCCTATTCTGACTGAAATATTAGGGTTTCAAACAACAATTCACCAATTCATAATTTACTCAGTAAACTAAGTTCATATGCTTGCAAAACACCGTATAACCACATGCATATAAACAAAACATCATGAAACCCTAGAAACCCTATTTGACCGAAACTTAGGGCAACAAAAGGATTCCTCAAAAGTCAATAAATCAACACAACGCATACATCAAAATGAAACACAAGCTTATTTCTTTCACTTTCTAAGGCTTGTTCTTGGTTTCTCCAACTTTGGCACATTGTATACCACACAAAACACCTCTTCTCAAGAAACTAAAACCATAGAAATGAAGCTCTTAGTGAGGGGGAGCAACTTTTATGAAGGCCTCAAAAGCTAGAAAGTGATTTAGAAGGTGAAAATTGAGCAAGTACCTTGCTTCTTGTTCTTCCTCCTTTCTCTTTCCTTTTCTTTTTTCCCCCCTTGATTTTCTCAAATTCTCTCTCTCTTTTTTCAGCTGGCCGAAATTTGGGAAGATTAAATTATCTTTAATCTCATGTAATTAGAGTCTTGTGTTGACATATGTCCAAGTGATTAAATCTCATGATGAAAAGTGTCTTTGAAGCATCTTTCCTTTTTTTCTCTCTCTCTATTAGGCACTACTTTAGGTTAGGGAAAGGAAGGCTTGATGAATTCCCCTGAATAACAGGTTTAGTGTTCGAAAAAGTCAAGTACGTGACCAGGCCTGAAACCGGTGGATTCCCCGAACTCAATCACTAGGTGGAGTGTTTTAGAGATGCCAGCACAAAAGTTGTGTCATCATTCATTAGCTATCAAGACCTACTTTAATAAAGTTATTTTATCGATGCTTACTCCAAATTCTACTCAAATTTTACTCGGTATTGTAGCACACATATGGAGGCCCGCCAAATGACACCAGGTTAGAGAGTGTGTGTGTGGGCCTCCACATACATGGCACAACATATACCGGTGCCTTTTCCAAAAATGTAGGGTATACATGTTTGTCTTGAAAATATCATATGCGCACTTATACGTGCACATTTTGCTTGACCAATCAGTCTCATTTTCACGTCATTTTCCTCTCTTTTTATATCCAAATTAGACATTGGGTCATTTATGTCTTTAAGAAAAAGAACTAGATAGTTATCTCAAAGACTCAAACTGATCAAGACTGAGTTCATTACAAAATTTTCCCTGCCCTATTCAATATATTTAGCCTTTATATACATTTTGGGATATTACAGGACTCTATTTTTCTACTTCAACCTTCGTCTTCTTTTCTTCCTCCTTTATTCCTCCAGTGGCTGACCTTTTGATAAATCTTGCCTGAAAAGAGCAAGTTCGTGGGGACGACGAGATTTGGGTTTCAAAACACGAAGGTCGAGAAATCGAGGGTTCGTTCAAGATTTGAGATCGTTGTGGGCAAAGAAATCTTCGATGGCTAAAAAACCCTTAATAGAAGAGGCACAGTGTCGAGATTTTATTTCAAGCAACAACGGATCCAGAAGTCGAGGGTTCATTCTCATATTTGATTTCACACTTATGGTTGTTTTTTGGCTACTGTTGATGGCCGGTGGCTGTACTCCACCTTCGATCACAATGGCTCCAATGCCCCTCTTGTGAATAACCATTTTCAATATATGAAGTGTTTTTGGATTAATATGTGGATCGGCCACACCTCAGGATATTTTATTATTTACCTAATGAATAATAAATAATTATTATTATATTATATTAAATAAAATATCTCACAGCAACGTAGCAAAAGTGCAATGTTATTCCCAAGTCCCAAATCGATCCCTTGGACTTGGGAATACTACCTCTTACTGCATATACTACCTCTATGTTCTTAAATATAAAAGTTAATAGATGAGTTTATATGATTAATTCTAAATTCATTTTGTCACCCAAATACATAGTTTTTTTCCTTAAGTTATTTCCATCAAATATGCATGCTAAAGACGTTTTTCATCAATGGTATTATGTGTAAATTAAATGATTAAAAGTCTTTTAAAAAATCAATACATATTTTTTGCATATGATTGAAAAGGTACTTTGAAAAAATGAATACATATGCGTATCTTCGAAATCACGTGGGTTTTCGGAGCTGAGCATTAGAAGGAGCCATGTTCTATTAAAGTGAATATGGCAAAAACACATGTGTTGGTGTCAGAGGGATCTTCAATCGGAACGTTAGAGGGATCTTCAATGGGAAAGTTGTGTTTGTTTGAAATAAGATTGGAATCTTTGAAAACAGTTTATTAAGTATAATTTATGATATACGAGAGATGAGTATATAAGATGAGCATATGAGATGAGTTTTATCTCGATTTATATAAATATGCATTTGTGAGAACCATAAATGTGATATCATACAACCATAAATGTTTTGTATTCATAAATATTTATTTGTAACACCAGTATCATGGAAACAAATTAATTTAAGGTATTGAATGTAAAAAACATGTCAGAAAATAACATATAATTTAAATCCAAATAAATATAATATATATAAAAAAATTTAAAAAAAAAATATGTTTATACCTCAAATAGATTTGAGGTATGAGCACATAAGAAGCACCTAAACTATGTGCATGTAATGTGGACTGGTTTTCTAGTCGGCGTGCCTATTTTAGCCGTCTTTCCGATGTTTTTCTAGTGCTTTTCTGCATCATTTGACGCCATTTCGTCTCAATTGCTCGCCCATTCTTCTCTATTTTTCGTCCTCTACCACCTTCACCACCCTCCTTCACTTTGTTGCCATCTTCTTCCATATGTCATCACCGTCTTCACTGATATTCGCCGCCCTCACCATCATCGTTGCCCACTCCACCTTCCACCTCCCACCAACATCACACCTTCACTAACCCTTCCATCACCTCATTTCTTATGTTTTAGTTTGTATTAGGTTACAAGGTTATTTGTATGGGTTAAGGTGCATTTTTGCCAACAAACTATTACCCGAGGAGCGTCCAGCACAAATATTAATTAAGTGTATCTTAAATACCAACAAACAATTAAAAATGTGCAGATTAGCCAACGAACTTTTAAAAAGGTGCAGTCAGCACAACGTCGTTAGAAAAAAGTTAATGTCCGTTATCCAAGGTGCAGATTGGCCAACGAACTTTTATATCAGGAGCACCCAGCACAAAAAAGTTTTACTCAGGAGCTCCCAGCACAAAATTCTTAATTTCACTAAATTAAATAATTTTTTTTTCTATTATCATTATTCAAAACTAATTGTATAGATATCTATGGACAAAAATTACTCGTTTGCCAAAATAAACAAAACTTTTAATTAAAAATATAATTATATGATTTAAATAAAACTCAAGGTGTTTTATAATTTATTATATATGTTAAACAAAAAAAATTATATGATTTATTTTTATTTTAGAAGAAATTTATGTGAGTTAATAAATTCATTTAATGTTAATAAAATTTAAAAAATCTAAAAAATCTATTATATCTGGAAAGAAATGAAATGAGTTTAATTTTTATTTTTATAAAAAAAGTTTAATGGATATTGTTCTGGCGTAGAACCAGAACCCTAGCCCTGATGGGGCTAGGATGTTGATGTTGATTGGGACTTGACCTAGGAGCGATTCCTAGGGCCTACGTACCCTGAAGAGGGATCAAAGTCCACGTAGTTCGAGGATTAGATGAGGCGTTTAGCCAAAGGGGGTGGTCGTATGCTCTGTGACGGCTGTATGTAAATAGCTGGAGCGTAGACCGTGTAGAAGAAGATGTACCTTTAGGGTTAACCCGCTATATATAGAGGCTACCTTAGGTTTAGGGTTTGAACTGTGGGCTTCTATGCCTCAAAGCCCAAGTGATGTGGCGTCATATCGTGCCAAGTGGATTGCCCCTTGTTGGGCCATACAATGAGAATATGGGCCTTATATAAATCATGTGATTGCCCCGGCCGGTAGTTCAAGGTTTTGGGTGTCGGGGTGTATGATGTCTGGATAAGTCATCCGAGGTGTTGCCCGTCTCCTGACGTCTACGTCGAGCTAGAACTTGTTGAGCCCATTTCCACGTGTGCGTGGTAACGTTGCAAGGTCGATGAGTCGGGGTGACATCCTGCGTCTCGTGACGTGCCATGTTGGCGTCCTATGGCTTGAGGACTCGTGGTGAATACCAATGTCCAAAAAGGGCGACTGAGGTAATAACCTCCGGTCCTAAGAGTGCCGCGGTAAGAACCGACGACCTAAGGGTCCGAGGTGGTAACCTCCGGCCCTAGGAATGCCGTGGTGAGGACCGACGACATAAGGGTCCGAGGTGGTAACCTCCGGCCCTAGGAATGCCGTGGTCTTGCTTAGGGGTTGGCTCAGGGTGGCGGGCGCTGTGGACGAGGCGGCCCCTTCAAGCTAGAAGTTCTTTTCTTTTATTCTTCCTTTTCCTTTTGTTTCGGCGTAGGATGCCGGTTTTGTGTGTACTTTTGAACAATTAACCTTATGAATGAAAATTCAAGTAATTGGTCCATTGTGTACTTTTAACTTTATGCATAAACGGCACATAGTCAAGTTCTAGACCGGGCCGGGGTCTTTAAATAATTAGAGTCCGCTTAGTACTCTTCGGTGTCGAAACCAGTGCATGAGTAGGGGTGTCTAAATATACCACGCTACGAGGTTCGGAGTCGTTATCAGGGATTTTAACCGGGGTAAGGGAAAATTGTCACATGCTCATCCGTGGTCGTCGTCAGGACACACTTTGACCAAGTGGACACGATCGGGGTCCGATATGACTATTCGCCTTCTTACTTAGGTGTCAATTTCGATGCATCAAAATATATACGGGTGCATGGGCCTCGGTGTCGGTTCCGGGCGTATGGACCTCGGTGTCGGTCTGCTTATTCCGCGAATCATTTAAGCACTCTTAGAATTGAACATTCGGTTAATAAACCCTTTATTAATTCTAGAGATGATTAGCTTTGTAAAGCTGACAATTCGGACATGAGGTGTCCGTTGCGGCATTTCGGCTACGACTAGGCCTAGCTATAATAGATCCTTAGCTTGTCGCCGTTACTTGTCCTCTTGATTTGTTTCCTAGCCAGGTTTTCTAGAACGTAGGCTCCTCTATTGAGTTTTCCTTAATCCGGTAGGGCCGTCCCAATTTGCGGCCAATTTGCCATCTCGGCTTTTTATTCTTACCGACGTCGGCCCTTCGTAGGACTAGGTCTCCCCAGTCGAATACCCTGGGCCTGACCTTTCTGTTGTGTTTGGCCGTAATGAGTTGTTTGGCCGCCATGTCTAGGCCGTGTGCCGTGGTTCATCTTTTGCTTAGTCAAGACTTTCTGCCGAGCCCGAGTTTTAAGCGGGATCGGTGTAGCTGGTCGGCGTTCTTCTATTTTGGAGGTGGATTCCATCCAATTTAATACGGCACCCTTGCGCCCGGTGATGGGAGGGTACCAATAGCTTGCAATTTATGCAAAGCGTAGCATTGACGATGACGGTTGTCATCTCGAAACAATCCCGATTGATGCACGTATTAAGTGTAACCGAGGTCCGTTAAGGTGTCGTGACCCGGAATTTGTTTCTCCATTTGTGGGTGTCGTAACCCTTAACTTGTTTGTCCATTATGGGTGTCGTAACCCTGGACTCGTTTATCCGTTCTGTTGCCCCTAGACCGGTAGTTCAGGTCTTTGAGCTGCCGGGATGTGTTGATTTACCAACCCCGGGTTTATTATTTCTCGGATTCATACATGTAAATAGACTTGGTGGGATTGCCGGTGCAACACGGGGCCCGAGTTTTAACCAGATTCGGTGTAGCAGGGTTCGTCTTCAAAACTTTGGCGAGCCGGGATTTTAACCAGATTCGGTGTAACTGGGGTATGCCTTCAAATTTACTCGGAGCCGGGATTTTAACCGATTCGGTGTAACAGGATCCGTTTTCAAAACTTTGGCGAGCCGGGGTCCTAACAGATTTGGTGTAGCAGGGTATGCCTTCAAATTTACTCGGAGCGGGATTTTAACCAGATTCGGTGTAACCGGGTATGCCTTCAAATTTACTCGGAGCCGGGATTTTAACCGATTCGGTGTAACAGGATCCGTTTTCAAAACTTTGGTAGAGCGGGGTCCTAACCGATTTGGTGTAAGCGGGGTATGCCTTCAAATTTACTCGGAGCCGGGATTTTAACCAGATTCGGTGTAACCGGGGTATGCCTTCAAATTTACTCAGAGCCGGGATTTTAACCAGATTCGGTATAACCGGGGTCCGTTTTCAAAACTTTGGCAGAGCCGGGGTCCTAACCAGATTTGGTGTAACCGGGTACGCCAAGGAGGGAGGATGAGAATCCTACTCAAATTTGGGTTCCAAAGGAGAAAAGATGACTCACATCTGGGTTCCCCAGAAGAGAGGATGAGAATCTGCTCAAATCTGGGTTTCCAAGAAGAAAGGATGAGAATCCTATCAAATTTGGGTTCCAAAAGAGAAAAGATGACTCACATCCGGGTTCCCCGAGAAGAGAGGATGAGAATCTGCTCAAATCTGGGTTCCCAAGAAGAGAGGATGAGAATCCTATCAAATTTGGGTTCCAACCTGCTCAAATCTGGGTTCCAAAGGAGAAAAGATGACTCACATCTGAGTTCCCAAGAAGAGAGGATGAGAATCCTGCTCAAATCTGGGTTCCAAAGGAGAAAAGATGACTCACATCTGGGTTCCCCAGAAGAGAGGATGAGAATCCTACTCAAATCTGGGTTCCCAAGAAGAGAGGATGAGAATCCTACTCAAAAATCCGGGTTCCCAAGAAGAGAGGATGAGAATCCTGCCTACTATCTTCTCATCATGTGAATTCATGAAGAAACAGAAAAAGATAGGGCATCTAAATTTATACCAGAATTGAAAAGTCTGGGTTCCCGAGAGAGAGGATGACGATCCTTGAGGAGGGAGGATGAGAGTCCTACCTACTATCTTCTCATCATGTGAATTCATGAAGAAACAGAAAAAGAAAACCCATGGTGGAGATGTAGGGGATGAGAATCCTGCTGGGTTCCCAAGGAGAGAGGATGAGAATCCTTGAGGAGAGAGGATGAGAATCCTTCATTACACATTGCTCAATTTCCCAACTTATCCAATGAGAGGAGAGAGGATGACGATCCTTGAGGAGAGAGGATGAGAATCCTTTATTCCACATTGCTCAATTTCCCGACTTATCCAATGAGAGGAGAGAGGATGACGATCCTTGAGGAGAGAGGATGAGAATCATTGATTCCACATTGCTCAATTTCCCAACTTATCCAATGAGAGGAGAGAGGATGACGATCCTTAAGGAGAGAGGATGAGACTCCTTCATTCCACATTGCTCAATTGCCAACTTATCCAATGAGAGGAGAGAGGATGACGATCCTTGAGGAGAGAGGATGAGACTCCTTCATTCCACATTCCTCAATTGCCAACTTATCCAATGAGAGGAGAGAGGATGACGATCCTTGAGGAGAGAGGATGAGAATCCTTCATGCTCAATTTACCAACTTATCCAATGAGAGGAGAGAGGATGACGATCCTTAAGGAGAGAGGATGAGACTCCTTCATTCCACATTGCTCAATTGCCAACTTATCCAATGAGAGGAGAGAAGATGACGATGCTTGAGGAGAGAGGATGAGACTCCTTCATTCCACATTGCTCAATTGCCAACTTATCCAATGAGAGGAGAGAGGATGACGATCCTTGAGGAGAGAGGATGAGACTCCTTCATTCCACATTGCTCAATTGCCAACTTATCCAATGAGAGGAGGGAGGATGACGATCCTTGAGGAGAGAGGATGAGACTCCTTCATTCCACATTGCTCAATTGCCAACTTTGCCTCTCTCCTCTCATTGCTCAATTGCCAACTTATCCAATGAGAGGAGAGAGGCAAAGTCGTTGCTCAAACAACAATTGTTTCTCTGAATCCCTTCAGAGGCTGCTACGATTCTTGATTTTGGAGGGATCAAAGTCCACGTAGTTCGAGGATTAGATGAGGCGTTTAGCCAAAGGGGGTGGTTGTATGCTCTGTGACGGTGTATGTGAATAGCTGGAGCGTAGACCGTGTAGAAGATGATGTACCTTTAGGGTTAACCCGCTATATATAGAGGCTACCTTAGGTTTAGGGTTTGAACTGTGGGCTTCTATGCCTCAAAGCCCAAGTGATGTGGCGTCATATCTGTGCCAAGTGGATTGCCCCTTGTTGGGCCATACAGCAGAATATGGGCCTTATATAAATCCGTAACAGATATCAACATTGACACTTAACAATATAAATCCGGCAACTTGATAATATTTTGATTAATTAAATTATCTATTGATTATATCAATAGGGGACTCGTTGAAAAAAAATTGTCATTAATTAAGTATCTTGGAATAGCCTCAGCAAATTATTTATGGGACTTTAAAAAAAAAAATCAACAAGTCTCATATCCATATAATGAATAGATAATTTAATTAACAAAAATATCATCAAGTTGCCGGATTTATATTGTTAAGTGTCAATGTTGATATCCATTAAACTCTTTTTATACAAATAAAAATTAAACTCATTTCATTTTTTCCGGATATAATAGATTTTTTAAATTTTATTAACATTAAATGAATTTATTAACTCACATAAATTTCTTCTAAAATAAAAATAATCATATAATTTTTTTAAACATATATAATAAATTATAAAACACCTTGAGTTTTATTTAAATCATATAATTATATTTTTCATTAAAAATTTTGTTTATTTTGGTAAATGAGTAATTTTTGTCCATAGATATCTATACAAGTAGTTTTGAATAATGATAATAGACAAAAAAAATTATTTAATTTAGTGAAATTAAGAGTTTTGTCTTTGGGAGCTCCCGAGTAAAACTTTTTGTCTTTGGGTGCTCCTGGAATAAAAGTTCGTTGGCCAATCTGCACCTTATATAATGGACATAAATTTTTTCTAACGGTGTTGTGCTCACTGCACCTTTTTAAAAGTTTGTTGGCTAATCTGCACATTTTTAATTGTTTGTTGGTATTTAAGATACGCTTAATTAATATTTGTGCTGGACGCTCCTCAGGTAATAGTTTATTGGCAAAAATGCACCTTAACCCTATTTGTATTATTTGCTTTGCATTTTTTTTGGTTGTCCACCCAGTTCACCGGTCCCGACTAATCCAAATCCAACCCGCATTGCGCACCTGGCTTTGGTGGGAGAGTCTCCCAACGAGGATTTTTTGCATTCACAAGACTCAAACCCGAAACCTTGCTTAAGCGACACAAGCCGCTTACCACTTGTGCTAACACCCGTTAATATTTGCTTTACATTTGGCTAATGTACTTTGTATCACTCACATACTATATTGTAAAAGCCCAATATTTTTTCTGCATCATTTTACTTATGTTTGAATAAAATTGTCATTTTATTAAAACAAAAAACTTTATTTATAAATAAAATATATTTTTCAGTTCCGGGTTGAATTAAGAATCCAATTAATCAATTAGAAGCTATATTTATATATAATCCAAGCGTCAATTGAATGGTCATTTTGCTATGCATCTAAGTAATTAAGTTCAAAATTTTGATAGTTTAATTAATTTATAAACTAAACATTTGACCTATTTTAATTAATAGCTCCACCAATCATAAGTTGAAGTTTTCTTTGTGCAATCATTGAAAATATAAAATAACGTTATTATTGATGGGACATTGCATTGCACTAATTGACAAAATAGAAAAGCCATGGGCACATTAGGACACACACATGTTCCAAGTGAAGCACATAAATAAGTAATTAATTAAATAATAAAAAAAGCATATAGAATATTTCAAAGCTTATTTCTTTTAACCTTATGGCAGATTGGCATGCATAATCGAACTAGTGCCTTCCAACTAATACGAAGTGTTCTTCTATGATTATATCGGCTCGCCTGCATATATTCCATGATTCCAATGAATCTGTATTTATAATTATAAAAGTAATTAAAAGATATAAATAGGAGGCTTCATTGTTTGGAATCAACTTAAAGCTGACTTAAAGTCGAAAAAAGTTAGAAAAAAAAAAAAAAGTCCAGTGGAAAAAAAAGTTAGAAGTTGAATGTTTGGGTTGAACTTTAAGTTAACTAGACTTTAAGTCAAAAAGCTCATAAAAATCAGTTAAGGAAAAAACTTTACCATGGAGTTTTTTCCAAAAAGCTCTCAGCTTTTTGACATAGGCCCCGCCACTTCTACAATCATAAAAGCCAGTTTTTTCCTATCGGGCTTTTACAAAAGTCAGATAATTTTTAAACTACCGCTCCTTCCACCAACCCAAACAGATCGTACCCTGGATGGTGGCATCTTATTACTACTCTGGGTTCAAAAAAACCTGCATCTTCTTACCAAAAAGAAAGTTGCAGTATCTTTTTATTATTATTATTATTATTTCATTCCATAGAATAAATTTAATAACGAATAAATAATTATATATATAAGGGTTAAGGTGCAAAAATAGACAAATGCTTTTCTCAAAAGAGCGTCCAGTAACAAATACTTTTTTTTGGCGCAAAAGTAGACACGTGGTTACAAAGTGGAGCAAAATTAGCGTTTGACCGTTAGTTTGACCAAAAAGATTAACATGGATGCTGACTCAGCAAATTTTTATCCTAGTTGGCAGTGAAAAAATAAAGAATAAATTAAAAAAAATTCCACACCTTCGTACCTTCGTATGAGAAACCCACACCTTCGTACCTTCGTATGAGAAACCCACACCTTCGTATGTCAGCCTTCCTTCAACCTGGCGCGAGTTGAACACCCCCCGGCGCTTGCAGATCCGGCGAGCCACATTCAGGGGGTTGTCAAAGGCCCTCTCAATGAATCGATGGAGGGAAGACTCCTTCGGTAGGTGCCCCTGACTCTTCCTGTTTCAAGGATGAGATCTTATGGCTTAATCTCAGATTGCACGGGATTCATCTTTGATGGTTTGGTACCCTCACTCAGGCCCTTAACCGGGGTTGGAAGCGCCTTTGCCGACTTCGCCTTGATCAACCCCCGGCGCTTGCGTCCTTTGGGTTTCCTTCTCGGTCTCCCCTTCGCCTTCAGTCACCCTCCCCCCCGGCGCTTGCAGATTCAACGATTGCAGATCAGCCTTTGGGTTTCCTTCTCGGTCTCCCCTTCGCCTTCAGTCACCCCCCTGCGCTTGCAGATCTGGCGATTGAGCAGATCCGGCGATTGAGCAGATCCGGCGATTTGTGAATAGTCTATAATCCCCTTCGTCTTCATCGATCTTCCAATTTCTCAATTTTTGCCTTATGGGTTTCTGTCGATTTGTGATCTCTTGTTATTTAATACTCCTTCTGCTGTAGAACCCGGTTTCAGAGAGCTTCATCGGTTGATCTCGTTCTGAAATCTTTTCTCTGTTTTATGATTTTATCCCTTGTTCTTTTTTCACTTCCTGATTCTTCCTCTTTCTTCGTTTCGTTTTGATCTATCTCATATAGTTGAATTAGTCTTGGAATTTAGTTTTCTCATCTTCATATACTATTGCTAATTTGATTTCTCTGCAAGTTTCGTGTATGTTTTGGCTGATTGAGTTTCCATTTTCAAATTTGAGCCTTCATTATTTAGAAGTCAGACTTATTAGTCCGGTTCTGGTTCATCTGGTATCTATGGATGCTCTTTGGAACTTGGTATCTATGGATGCTCTTCTGGTTCTGGTTCAACCAGGACGATCGATGAAGACGAACGCTCACGAGATTTTTTTGGGTGGGTGGCGGTTCAGATCGAGATTGGGGGGGTGCAGATCGTGGGGGGTGCTGTCTTTGGCGAAGAAGAAGGTCAAAAGCTGACCTAGAATGATTTTGACCAGGGACTTAAATGAAAGTTTTAAAAGTTTATAGAGGGACTAAATTGAATTTTTTTTAAATGCATCCGGTGAATCCGTAATTTATAAAGCATTAACATCCACGTCATCATCCACGTCATCATTTTCATTTCGAAAAAGTCAACTAACGGTCAAACGCTAATTTTGCTCCACTTTGTAACCACGTGTCTACTTTTGCACCAAAAAAAAGTATTTGCTACTGGACGCTCTTTTGAGAAAAGCATTTGTCTATTTTTGCACCTTAACCCTATATATAAATCATGTTTTATTATGTATATATAAAATTTTATGGAGTGTTGCCTATCAAGAATGCAGCTTTTCGCGCTATGTGCAGGATATGATTGTTTTAAGTATTTCGATCCTAAATATAAGAATTAGTTAAAAATGTTTATCTTAATTTTAAATATAAGACTTCAACTCATTTTATCATCTATAATTTTTTGCTAAACTATCTTCATTGATTATATATATTAAATGAGTTTCTCTGTTTTTTTTTATAAGAGTTTCTCTGTTGAAGAGTAGTTCCCATGCAAAATGATTAAATAGGGGATGTAAATAAAACCAATACATATTTTTTTGAAAAAACTAGCTTAACTATTTTTTATAAATTATTTACCACTAATTCTATATCTATGATAAATATAAAGCTGTACCAATACGCGCGCATACATAAATACATACATATGCGCGTATTGGTACAACTTTATATTGATATATTTTTATACACAAATACTTTGATTTTGATGTCTTTCATTTTTATTTTTTTTCAGGTTCTTTCTTTAATAACAAACAAGAATACTGCTTCGGTAAAAAAAAGAAAAGAAAAGAAAAAAGAATGCTTATTTATTTTTATTTTATTTTGGGATTTTATAAAGAAAAGAATATTTATTCTTTTTGGGCCTTGTTACGTGTGATTTTCTGAGGTGACCCACCAAGTGGACAATATGATGGCTTTACAGGTTGGCAAACGACCTTATCTCTTTTCTTCTATTCCAGCTAGCCAAACAAAAACTAAATATTTATAAATAAATAAATGGACTTATCACTACCAAATTATTATAAAGGGCAATGCCGTCAATAACTAGTAAAATTACTATTTTTAATTAAAAACCATTACATGGCCCAAAAATACCATTAAATGAGTTTTAAGTAATTTTATAAATAGGAAAAATAGGCAATAAACAAGATTATTTATTTTGGATATAAATAATAGAAAGTTATGTTTATTCCTCCATGATAATAAAATGGACATGTTGTAACATCTTAGGACCCGTTTGTTAGGAAGAAAGCTTGGGGAGGGAAAGGGAAGATCTCAATCTTCCCATGGATTTTGGCTGTTTGTTACACAGAAAGTCCAGTCAGCAACTCACTGGAATTGGACATTTTCCCTTATTTGAGGAAGATGCTTTCCTCCGAAAATGGAAGGAAAGTCGCCATCTTCCAGGAAGATGGTTTTTTGACAGATTTACCCCTAAAATTCAAATTTGGCGGGAAGTTCGAACTTGGCGGGAAAGTTCAAACTTGGCGGGAAAGTTCAAATTTGGTGCAATTTTTTTTCTTCAAAAGTTCGAACTTAACAATAAAATATTTTTTTAAAATATATTTTAGCAAAAAAAATATTTTTTATTATTTTGAATTAATTTCTTTTGAGGGTAAAATAGACATTTCTAATTCCTTACCAACTACCACCTCTTCATTTTCTTCCTACCAAACAACTCAAGTCATCTTCCATCATCTTTCAAATCTTCCTTTCCATTCCTTTCCCTCCTCTAAAGTTCATTTCCCTCCCCAAGCTTTCTTTGTAACAAACGGGTCCTTAGTGTCTTGCTCTCGATATTGTCCGCTTTGGGGCCCATCATCCTTTCACGGCTTTAAAACGCGTTGAGAGAGAGAGGTATCCAGACCCTTATAAAGAATCTTTCGTTTCCCTCTCCAGCCGATATGGGACATAACACTAAAAAATGTCTCTATAGAGCCTTCGCCCTATGGTGACATTGGTTACCTCAGCTGCTTCTGATTTTATGCACCGCCTCTCGACTAATGCAACCCGCAACGGTGGCAAGTTGTCTAGGCCATATTAGGGTAAGAGCCAATCCTTCACATACAGATCAAACTATGAGAACCCCCAATCATGGTTTTAGAATTCTCCCTCTAAACTTAACCAGCCCTAATACCAATTGTAACATTTCAGCGCCTTACTCTCGATATTGTCCATTTTGGGGCCCATCACCCCTTCACCGACACATTTTAAAGCCGTGAGAGGGTGATGAGCCCCCAAAACGAACAATATCAAAAACGAGAAGTTGGGATGTTACACATGTCAATGGTAAATTGTCTTACCGTCCCACCAAACTTGGATGGAGTTTGGGATTGAGCTGACATTGATATGAATGTGTGCTTAAATTATACTATTAAATAAACAAATAATAGAAATAGACATGTAATCTATAGTATTTTTTCTGGTCCTAATTATATGAACACTTTTATATTACAAATTGTACTACAAAAATATTCTTATAATTAAGACCGGAGGTAATAATATAAAGATTAAGGGATAAAATAGTAACTAACTTATTCCAAAAACACAAAAGTAACTATAAAAATTATAAAAGGGAGCAAAAGTACCACCTATGTTAAGTTTGTCAAACGGGCATAACTTAATTCAACACGTAAAATTCTGATTGCATTGTCATATTTATCCTCTTTTATAATATTTATAGTAACTTTTACACCCAAAAAGTTTATCAATACTTTTACTTTTTTGATATAAGTTAATAATTATTTTTGCACATTAACCTATATTCCCGTTGTATTAATGATCATAAAAACAGAAAATCCAATAAAAATTAGTTCAATTAGTAATATGAAAATGAGGATTTAAATTTGATGTGAGAATTGTTTCAGGCAAACTTATTTTTTGGAAACAAATTCAAAAATCTTTTATCACTAATAGTAAATAGTCATTTTTTGTTAAATTAAATGATCATTATTTTACTTATAAATTTGTGTTGTTTGAACGATAACAAGGTCAAAAGATATTTTTAATTGTAAATTTGTGTTACGTATGTATGCTAAATTTGGTAAATTTACATAATCTTTGAGAACATTTTAAGAAGGCAATTTAAAACTTGGATTCTACGTATAATTATTTTAAAAGGCAATTTATAAATATTTTTCTAACCATTTTTTTAGTGGTCAAGTCAAATTGGCACTAGTCTTGAAATTTTGTTGGAAAAGTAAAATATAAGGAGCACGAAATCAATATAATATAATTATTACTTACTTACTATAATTATAAAGATAACCCAAACACCTTTTTATACTTGCATGAAATGAAATAAGAAAAGGTTTAAATAAGAATAAATAATATAATAGCGTTTTTATCATTTAACAAAGCCATATTAGGGGAGGAGTAAGGAAAAAATAAAAAATAAATATTATCACCAAAAAAAATAAAGAATATGGTTTTTTTTTTGCTCAAAAAAAAAAAAGAATATGGTTAGTTGCATTACAATTCATAATATTCCAAACCCAACTGTATCCTCTTATTGTTTCCTTTTATCTCATCCTTTGAATTTCCTCACCGTCGCCAATTTCTCTCCGAGATTCTCGCTTTCCTCTTTCAGCACACTTTCTCCCGAGTTTATTAATAAAAAATAATTGTAAATTATTTCTCTTAAAAAAAAATTCCAATATTACTATGAAACTCTTATACTCTTGTATTTATGCCTGAAAACTCTCACGTGGTTAATTTTGCACATTTCTTATTCATATATAACTTAAAATATAAAAGATTAATTGTTGGAAAAAAATAAAAAATAATATCTACAAGTTAATCAAAGTTTGAAGAGTTATATAAATATAACAAATATAGTTTAAGAGGTATATAATTAATAGTTGGAGACTTAGAGTTGTTCGCACAAAATTGAAAACTTTATAAAAGGTTTATTATTAAGTTTTAAAAATAAAAAGCGTTATTCAATTAATTAATTAATTAATATTTCCAAAAGCCCGTGAACGTGACGACGTGTCGATACTCTTTAAGTCACCCTTGACGACGGTTTATTAAACTGTTTTTACCTTCAGACGACAAACACACAGAAAGCCAGAGGGGGGAGAGAGAGAGAGATAACGTGACAATGGCCGGTGGAGCTGCCAGCGCCGTTGCCGGAGATCGTACTCCGGAGCTCATGGGTCTAGTTCATGACATTGTTGGAATTTTCGGTGGAGTTGGGGGATCCTCTTCTGCTACTGCTGTTTTAGCCGATACTATGTTCAAGAAGGACTGCACCGATCTGGTTCGTCGGATCTCTTTACTTACGTATTTGTTCGAGGAGATTAGAGACTCGAAGAAGGCCGTCATTGATTCTGGAAACTCGGATGCTTCTACTTCGTCCACTGGCTCTGCATCTTCCTGGTCCTCTGATCTGGTGCTCGCTCTCCACTCGGCTAAGCGCCTCATTTCAGTTGCTAGGAACTTCCGTTCTAATTCATCTTCTGTGAGTTGTTCGATCTGCCTTATTTTTCCAATTTCCTCGTTTTTTAATTATTTTTAGCGTTTTTTTGGTTTTTCAAGCTTCTTTTTGTATTTGGTAGTTGTGATTATCGATTGAATAAATAGAAAAATTCATCGAAGCTGACATTGTGCTTGGTGCCTGCTTTTGTCTCCTGAGATTGACTGCTTCAATGTGAAAGTAAAATCTCACATTTCGATTTTTTTTTTTTTTTGGTTTTGAATAATTTAGATTTGTTGTTAAGCTAATCAGTATCCATTGCAATATCCTGATCGTTTCCCCCTCATCATAATTCTTTTACGGAAATATTCTGTCTTGTGTTTCCTTGTATGAAAGAATGTCAGATGCAGCAACTTCTCAAACCATGTGTGTTACTGCATGAAACAGGTCTTCTTAGATGGGAATGACTGTATGATATGAGAAATCAGATCAAATATTTGCTTTAGTTATCTTTAGACGAAGGAATCTAGCATGCTCCTTATGGGTTACCCACGGTCTGCTCAGATTCTATGCTTGGTTTCATTGACAAGTTTTGTTCTTCTGTTTCGATTTTTGGTACTTTGTTCTATTTGTCTCTGTGGACAACTCGACTTCATTGGGTTTTAGTGTGCGTAAAAATGATTTTACACTAATCCAGTTATTATGTTGAGTCTTATGACCGCTAAATTTCTGTGGGCATGTATCTATATAAGGATGTCTGGGTACATCTCTGAAATTTGCTCTATCTTGATTTAAGGATGGAGCTGCCAAGACAATTGTATTCCAATTTCAGTGTGTGACATGGAAATTGGAAAAGCTATTGAGCGTCCTACCCTATAATGATCTAGACATATCAGAGGAAGTCAGGGAACAGGTAACACTTGGACATAATAGGGATCCTATAACTATCATTCTTGAATTTTCTTGGCTTAATATTTTGGGTACCTTATCACTTTCTAGGTGGAGTTGGTCAGAACACAATTGAGACGAGCCACTGAAAAATATGAATTTATGATTTCAAAGCTGTCATCTTTTGACATATCTCAGCCAATGGATCTAGATATTAGTCAAAATCTTGGTAAATCTGTGAGTGGATTGCATAAACAGCATAGCTGTCCTGTTCATTTATCAGATCTAGAAAGCACTGCGAGAAGCAATGGATGGACAAGTTGCAGCACAAATCAGACAAGCCCTTGCTTGGAAAGGGCACAGAGCATCCCTGCATTGTCTGAGGTTTCATTATCAAATCTTCTTGATCCTGAAGGTCAGGAAAATTCTGTGAAAAAGAGTCTGACTGAAGTGAAAAAGCCTGAGGCAATTCGTATTCCTGAAGATTTTCTTTGCCCTATATCCTTGGAACTAATGAGGGATCCTGTTATTGTGGCCACTGGTCAGGTATGGTTCAATACTTCAATTTAGATATAAAATATAAAGCTCTTCTTAAGAATTCAACGCTAAGTTTCTTCCATATTTAAAGATTCCAAAACAAAGGTGCTTTCCCTGTTCAACAGTGTTCATGTTTTTGGTTTTTGCCTTGCAGACATATGAGAGATCTTACATCCAGAGATGGATAGATGGGGGCAATACAACATGTCCAAAAACTCAGCAGAAGCTCCAACATTTGACACTTACACCAAACTATGTGTTAAGGAGCCTTATAACTCAATGGTGTACGGAGCACAATATTGAGCAGCCAACGGGACTTACAAATGGAAAGATAAAAAAGAGTGATGGGTCGTTCAGAGATGTTACGGGTGACATGGCAGCCATTGGAGCTCTTGTCCTGAAGCTCTCTAGCCAGAACATTGAGGAGCGGAGAGCAGCTGTTGCTGAAATTCGGTCACTTTCCAAACGAAGTACGGATAACAGAATACTAATTGCTGAAGCAGGAGCAATCCCAATTCTTGTGAACCTTTTAACATCAGAAGATGTGTTGACTCAAGAAAATGCTGTTACTTCCATTCTCAACCTCTCTATCTACGAGAACAACAAAGGACTTATAATGCTTGCTGGTGCCATCCCATCCATCGTCCAAATCCTTAGAGCTGGAAGTATGGAAGCAAGAGAGAACGCAGCAGCAACTCTCTTTAGCTTGTCACTTGCAGATGAGAACAAAATAATTATTGGTGCCTCCGGAGCTATCCTTGCTTTGGTCGAGTTGCTCCAAAATGGGAGCCCTAGGGGGAAGAAGGACGCCGCAACAGCATTATTCAACTTATGCATATATCAAGGAAACAAGGGCAGGGCCATAAAAGCAGGGATCATTACAGCATTGTTGAAGATGCTTACAGATTCAAGCAAATCGATGGTGGACGAAGCCTTGACAATAATGTCGGTTCTTGCCAGCCACCAAGAAGCAAAAGTTGCTATTGTAAAGGCCAGCACTATACCTGTTCTTATCGATCTATTGAGGAACGGATTGCCTCGAAACAAAGAAAACGCAACTGCCATTTTACTTGCCTTGTGTAAGAGGGATCCTGAAAATCTGCAAAGCATAAGCAGACTTGGTGCTGTCATACCTTTGACCGAACTCACTCGAAGTGGCACGGAGAGGGCTAAAAGGAAGGCTACTTCACTATTAGAGCATCTTCGAAAGTTACAACATATTTGAGAGTTGGTGAAGTTGTGCAGAGAATTTATAATTGGGGTTATATTTTCTTTCCAATTATTTGGCATAATTTTCCAAAGTTTCTTGTTTCAGTTTGCAAGCTGATGACGTGAGGGTAAGATAAGAAAAAGCCTCATTGTTCAGCGCATTCTTTTCTTGATCTGTATTTGTTCATTAACCTTGTCTTCTATATAAGCGTGTAAAGAAATCAATTGATATATTGTTTCCTCACCAAATTGTTATCGGACTTGTGTCCTCCAAGTTTGGTAAGACAATGGCTTTGTCACCTAATGGTATAAAAGTTTCATTGTAAATAGGGATAACCATTTAAGCTGCTAGTGCCTATTTGATAAGCTTTCAGTCCTTTACACTTGGACTTAGTCCCGTTATTATAAATAGGGATAACCATTCTTGAGGTAAGTAAAAATTCTTTCCACTTTTAATTTGATGTGTGTGTTTTTTCTTTATTAAATCTCTTGATTTTATCTGTTATCATAATTAACTTTCATACCCGGGCTAACAATGGTAACATAACAAAGTTACATGAACTAATAGTACTAAAAGAGTACAATTAAAAGATTTAATAAAGAGAAAATACATAGATACGAAATTAAAAATTGAAGTAAACTATAAGTACCCCAATAATGATTTTCTTTGATAAAGGCCAAGAAAAATATTTATCAATGTAACAAAAACTAATTTACAGAAAAATATTGGGTTAATACTGTTACGGACCTATATTAGGCCCAATAGCGGTAGAGCTCAACTAATAGATAAGACATAACCGATCCTATATATTATCAAGAAGGATCCTAACTCCCCCAAAAATCTAGGAGTATCCCCAGATATATGGCTAAGC
This sequence comes from Acacia pycnantha, assembly GCA_025563575.1. NCBI lineage: Eukaryota > Viridiplantae > Streptophyta > Magnoliopsida > Fabales > Fabaceae > Acacia > Acacia pycnantha. The sequence goes on along the minus strand of JAMWYP010000169.1, from coordinate 1,260,935 downwards.
AGTTAAGATCCTTGGGCCGGAGATCACACTAGGCCCAAAAGATTCTACCTAAGGTACACTCTATAAATACAGAGGTAAAACCCTAGGGTACACACGTTCTAACCTTGAACTATTTACATATAGTCACACTGTGCACACAACCCACCCCCCTTGGCTAAGAGCCTGGTTGTGTATAGTGATCTCATCTCCTACTGAGTGCTTTCCTCATAGGCATTCAGGAAGAGACCTTTGATCCAACATCAAAGCACCAGCCCATCAGGCTGGACATCTATGTTCTACACCAGAACAAATACAATGTTGAGTTAAGGTGTAAAAATATATATAATTTTTTTCTAAATAGGGGCCCATACCATATACTTTTTAGAAGTGGAAAAATACCTTAAACATTAAAATTGGGAGCAAAAATACCGTTGCCATTGATCGTGTTAACTTTGATTGTTAGAGAGCGAGTTTTTAACTGAAAACACTGACCTGGAAGCTTATATGGCTATAATAATGTTCTAACTGGCCTTGGAGGAAAAAGAAAAATCACTTATGCAAATTTCTATTTTTAATATTGATCTATTATTTTTAAAGAAACTTGGGAAAATGAAACGAATGCCGCAATTAAAGAAAATAATATTAAAAAATTTTCATAACTTGTTAATAACAAATGAAAGAACAAATATTAAAAAATTTTGAAATTTTTTTAATATTTCTTACGGTCCTAATTATAGGAACTATTTACCAGAGTTTAAAGAGATTAAAAAGAGAAGTTAAATTAGTTAAATATAATTATTTTCCGAAAACACCCTACTGAAGATTGAAACTTACATCAAGACAAAAAGTAGAATAATCGCTCGTATATTTTTAAATAGCAACATTGTTAGATATGGGAGGAGCACTTTGTGGACAATGAACACTTAGGTGCGTTTAGAGAAGCAAAAAGTAAGTAATCGCTCGTCCAGTGATACCGTTTTGCTGGCTTGAACTTATTTCGGAAATATCTAAAGCAGCAGCAGCAGAAGTCTGGTCCTCATTTCTTATAATAAGCCAAAAGAATTATTCTAAAGGAATATTAAAATTATTTTATTTAAAAATAAAAATAATGTAGAATCTCTCCTTGATAGAATATAAGCGTGTTGTTAAATTAATTATTGTGGAGGAAGTATTAGTAGGGGTGATATGAGAAAATATAACAAAAATTGCTCAAAATTATTTTATAAAAAAAAACAGTATAATTGAGGTGTATATGACATTAATGAGTTGCAAATATTATTTACTGTATAGAATATATAGGCATATTATTAAATTATTATTGAGAAAGTATTAATAAAGGTATTTTAGGAAAAAATTAACAAAAGTTAAAACTTGGTCTTATAATTAGGACCAAAACTAACTCCAAAATGTTTTCCTATAATTAAGACCGGAGGGAGTATTTTTTTTTTTATTGGGACCTTAATACCCTCCTCCTCCATTTCTCATCTGCAACTTCACCCTCCTCTCCCCACTCCCACATCTATTAGAGGTATTAGTGTGTGTATTATATTTTTTTAGATTTAAATTATATGATGCTTTTCTGAGATGTTTTTTGCATCTAGTATCTTAAATTAATCAGTTTCGAGTTCTGCATTTTTCTGCAACACCAGTATCATGGAAACTAATTAATTTGAGATATTGGGTGCATAAAAACATCTCAGAAAGCAACATATAATTTAAATCTAAAAAAATAGAAAATAAAAATAAAAATGTGCTCATACCTCTAACAGAGGTATAAGCACATAAGAAGCATATATTTTTTGGGCACATGGACTCCAGCTGCCAGCTGCCGAGTCCACATTACATGCACTTTTTTTCATGCTTCTACTTGTAAGCTTCTCATTATCCAAGGTTTCTCTCTTTCTTGGAAACCGTGCTTACACATAGAAGCATGTAAGAAGCATATAAAAATGGACATGTAATGTGGACTCGCCGGTTGCCACCGTCTAGCCGCATCCCCGCAACACCTTGTCTCTATTTTTCTTTCTCTTCTTCGTCCTCTTCCTATTGCAAACCAAAAAGCGCCTCGTTGATCTTGGGTTATGTTTTGGTTCTAGTGGCTCTGACGGCGTCGATGTATCGGCTGTTGATGTTGCCTCCGCAGCCTCCGCCCTAGTTGAATTGGAACACCGTCACTTACTCGGCGTACCACAGAGGGAAGGAGGAGATCGGAGCGCAAGCGATCGTCATCGCTATTTTGCTTTAGTTCACATGAGTAGAAGGTTCGCGATTGGTTGCTTCTGATCGTCTTCGTTTTGGCTTGTTGTAGGTGGATCCTTTACGCCATAAGCTCAAGCTCTTACGCCATTAATGGTGGACGAAATTCTGTTTACAAAGGAGTTACCGTCGTATCCAACATTGTACATCTGAATCCGCCGCTACCCACTTGGCTTTACCTGCTGCTGTTGCTGTAATTTGGGGAAGACGAAGGATGGATTTGGGGATGAGGATTTTTAAGCTTGGAGAGACAATACTAAAAGAATTTTCATGCCTTCATTTTTTGGGCAACGATTTTTTTTAAACTTCTTGAACATTGTTGAGCTTGATGTGCTTTGTGAAAAATGGGTTTGATTGAGGTAAAATGAAGAATGAAGTCTGTGTTTGTGCCTTCTGATTGCCCTTCCGGCGAAGTTCGCAGCCCTATGGGGCAAGTGTTCCTCGCCAAGGCTCTCTCAAGACACGTCTGCACCCACGTTTGAATTCATCTCATCGAGTAGGGTGTAAATAGAGGATTACATTTGGTGTTTTTCTTTTACATACATGCTTGTGCTTCTAATTAGAAGGATGAGACATTTTTTAGAATTTTTTTATATTTTTATATTTATTTAGATCAAATTATATGTTGTATCCTATTTTTTTTATCCAATATTTTAAATTAATTAATTTCTAGAAACTAGTGCTACAAGAAAAATATTTCTAAATGTAGGATTGAAAATTAATTAATTTGATATACTAAGTGCAAAAAATATTTAAAGATGCAGTATATAATTTAATCTAAATAAATAATATATATATATATATATATATATATATATATATATATATATATATATATATATATATATATATATATATATATATGTTACGGATTTATATAAGGCCCATATTCTGCTGTATGGCCCAACAAGGGGCAATCCACATGGCACGAGATATGACGCCACATCACTTGGGCTTTGAGGCATAGAAGCCCACGCTTCAAACCCTAAACCTAAGGTAGCCTCTATATATAGCGGGTTAACCCTAAAGGTACATCATCTTCTACACGGTCTACGCTCCGGCTATTCACATACAGCCGTCACAGAGCATACAACCACCCCCTTTGGCTAAACGCCTCATCTAATCCTCGAACTACGTGGACTTTGATCCCTCTTCAGGGTACGTAGGCCCTAGGAATCGCTCCTAGGTCAAGTCCCAATCGACATCAACATCCTAGCCCCATCAGGGCTAGGGTTACAGTTCTACGCCGAGCAGTGGCGCCGTCCGTGGGGACCGTAAATTTCGATTCCTACGACCAACGATGGTCAATACCGAAGCGCGAGCCGATGCCTTTGCACGGCAGTTCTTGAAAATCCACAGCAGCAAAATCAAGAATCGTAGCAGCCTCTGAAGGGATTCAGAGAAACAATTGTTGTTTGAGCAACGACTTTGGTTTTGAGCTTCTTCACATGGGTTTTCTTTTAACTCTCCATGTCTCTACATGACGAGAAGATAGTTGGAAGGATCATCAGGATCTCTCTTTGGGAATTCTTTTAAGAGAGGGTGCGTATCAGATAAGCTGGGCAATTGAGCAATGTGGAATGAAGGAGTCTCATCCTCTCTCCTCAAGGATCGTCATCCTCTCTCCTCTCATTGGATAATTTGGCAATTGAGCAATGTGGAATGAAGGAGTCTCATCCTCTTTCCTCAAGGATCGTCATCCTCTCTCCTCTCATTGGATAAGTTGGCAATTGAGCAATGTGGAATGAAGGAGTCTCATCCTCTCTCCTTAAGGATCGTCATCCTCTCTCCTCTCATTGGATAAGTTAGTAAATTGAGCAATGTGGAATGAAGGATTCTCATCCTCTCTCCTCAAGGATCGTCATCCTCTCTCCTCTCATTGGATAGGGTGTGTATCAGATAAGTTGGTAAATTGAGCAATGTGGAATGAAGGATTCTCATCCTCTCTCCTCAAGGATCGTCATCCTCTCTCCTCTCATTGGATAAGTTGGCAATTGAGCAATGTGGAATGAAGGAGTCTCATCCTCTCTCCTCAAGGATCGTCATCCTCTCTCCTCTCATTGGATAAGTTGGCAATTGAGCAATGTGGAATGAAGGAGTCTCATCCTCTCTCCTTAAGGATCGTCATCCTCTCTCCTCTCATTGGATAAGTTAGTAAATTGAGCAATGTGGAATGAAGGATTCTCATCCTCTCTCCTCAAGGATCGTCATCCTCTCTCCTCTCATTGGATAGGGTGTGTATCGATAAGTCGTGCAATTGAGCAATGTGGAATGAAGGAGTCTCATCCTCTCTCCTCAAGGATCGTCATCCTCTCTCCTCTCATTGGATAAGTTGGCAATTGAGCAATGTGGAATGAAGGAGTCTCATCCTCTCTCCTCAAGGATCGTCATCCTCTCTCCTCTCATTGGATAAGTTGGCAATTGAGCAATGTGGAATGAAGGAGTCTCATCCTCTCTCCTTAAGGATTGTCATCCTCTCTCCTCTCATTGGATAAGTTGGTAAATTGAGCAATGTGGAATGAAGGATTCTCATCCTCTCTCCTCAAGGATCGTCATCCTCTCTCCTCTCATTGGATAAGTCGGGAAATTGAGCAATGTGGAATAAAGGATTCTCATCCTCTCTCCTCAAGGATTCTCATCCTCTCTCCTCAAGGATCGTCATCCTCTCTCCTCTCATTGGATAAGTTGGGAAATTGAGCAATGTGGAATGAAAGATTCTCATCCTCTCCCCTCAAGGATCGTCATCCTCTCTCCTCTCATTGGATAAGTTGGGAAATTGAGCAATGTGTAATGAAGGATTCTCATCCTCTCTCCTCAAGGATTCTCATCCTCTCTCCTTGGGAACCCAAAGGATTCTCATCCCCTGCATCTCCACCATGGGTTTTCTTTTTCTGTTTCTTCATGAATTCACATGATGAGAAGATAGTAGGTAGGACTCTCATCCTCCCTCCTCAAGGATCGTCATCCTCTCTCCTGGGAACCCAGACTTTTCAATTCTGATATAAATTTAGATGCCCTATCTTTTTCTGTTTCTTCATGAATTCATATGATGAGAAGATAGTAGGCAGGATTCTCATCCTCCCTCCTTGGGAACCCGGATTTTTGAGTAGGATTCTCATCCTCTCTTCTTGGGAACCCAGGTTTGAGCAGGATTCTCATCCTCTATTCTGGGGAACCCAGATGTGAGTCATCTTTTCTCCTTTGGAACCCAAATTTGATAGGATTCTCATCCTCTCTTCTTGGGAACCCAGATTTGAGCAGGATTTTCATCCTCTCTTCTGGGGAACCCAGATGTGAGTCATCTTTTATCTTTTGGAACCCAAATTTGATAGGATTCTCATCCTTTCTTCTTGGAAACCCGCATTTGAGCAGATTCTCATCCTCTCTTCTCGGGGAACCCAGATGTGAGTCATCTTTTCTCCTTTGGAACCCAAATTTGAGTAGGATTCTCATCCTCTCTCCTTGGCGTACCCCGTTACACCGAATCGGTTAAAATCCCGCTCTGAGTAAATTTGAAGGCATACCCGGTTACACCGAATCGGTTAAAATCCCGGCTCCGAGTAAATTTGAAGGCATACCCCGGTTACACCAAATCTGGTTAGGACCCCGGCTCTGCCAAAGTTTTGAAAACGGATCCCGTTTACACCGAATCTGGTTAAAATCCCGGCTCCGAGTAAATTTGAAGGCTCCGAGTAAATTTGAAGGCATACCCCGGTTACACCAAATCTGGTTAGGACCCCGGCTCTGCCAAAGTTTTGAAAACGGATCCCGGTTACACCGAATCTGGTTAAAATCCCGGCTCCGAGTAAATTTGAAGGCATACCCCGGTTACACCGAATCTGGTTAAAATCCCGCTCGCCAAAGTTTTGAAGACGAACCCTGGTTACACCGAATCGGTTAAAACTCGGGCTCCGTGTTGCACCGGCAATCCCACCAAGTCTATTTACATGTATGAATCCGAGAAATAATAAACCCGGAATCTCGGTGTTCGAGTATCTCAACCTGGAATCTCGGTGTTAGAGTATGTAAACCTGAATCTTGGTGTTAAGTTAAAACCGGAATCTCGGGTCAAGACGCAAGCAATCCCGACAATCACGAACAATCGATCCGGGTTGGTAAATCAACACATCCCGGCAGCTCAAAGACTGAACTACCGGCCTGGGGGCAACAGAACGGATAAACGAGTCCAGGTTACGACACCCATATTGGACAAACGAGTTAAGGGTTACGACACCCACAAATGGAGAAACAAATCCGGGTCACGACACCCAGAACGGACCTCGGTTACACTTAATACGTGCATCAACTGGGATTGTTTCGAGATGACAACCATCATCGTCAATGCTAAAGTTTGCGTAAATCGCGAGGTACAAGATCTTATTCGTGGAGGCAATGTACCTTTTTCTTTATATGTTATTGTTCATTACATATTTCTTCGAATCCACATATCACCTGTGTTTCCTTTGAGCTATTGGTACCCTCCCATCACTGGGCGCAATGGTGCCGTATTAAATTGGATGGAATCCACCTCCAAAATAGAAGAACGCGACTCGGTTACACCGATCCCGCTTAAAACTCTGGGCTCGGCGTAAAGTCTTGACGGAAGCAAAAGATGAACCACGGCACACGGCCTAGACATGGCGGCCAAACAACTCATTACGGCCAAACACAACGAAAGGTCGTGCCCGGGGTATTCGACTGGGAGACCTAGTCCTACGAAGGGCCGACGTCGGTAACAAAAAGCCGAGATGGCAAATTGGCCGCAAATTGGGTCGGCCCTACCGGATTAAGGAAAAACTCAACAGAGGAGCCTACGTTCTAGAAAACCTGGCTAGGAAACAAATCAAGAGGACAAGGAACAACGACAAGCTAAGGATCTATTATAGCTAGGCCTAGTCGTAGCCGAAATGCCGCAACGGACACCTCATGTCCGAATTGTCAGCTTTACAAAGCTAATCATCTCTAGAATTAATAAAGGGTTTATTAACCGAATGTTCAATTCTAAGAGTGCTTAAATGATTCGCTGAATAAGCAGACCGACACCGAGGTCCATACGCCTGGTAACCGACACCGAGGCCCATGCACCCGGTCATACACCCCGCAGTCCAAAACCTTGAACTACCGGGCTGGGGGGCAACTGTTACGGATTTATATAAGGCCCATATTCTGCTGTATGGCCCAACAAGGGGCAATCCACATGGCACAGATATGACGCCACATCACTTGGGCTTTGAGGCATAGAAGCCCACAGTTCAAACCCTAAACCTAAGGTAGCCTCTATATATAGCGGGTTAACCCTAAAGGTACATCATCTTCTACACGGTCTACGCTCCGGCTATTCACATACAGCCGTCACAGAGCATACAACCACCCCCTTTGGCTAAACGCCTCATCTAATCCTCGAACTACGTGGACTTTGATCCCTCTTCAGGGTACGTAGGCCCTAGGAATCGCTCCTAGGTCAAGTCCCAATCAACATCCTAGCCCCATCAGGGCTAGGGTTCTGGTTCTACGCCAGAACAATATATAATGTCTCATCCCTCTAATTAGAGGGACAAACATGTAACAAGCATGTAAAAGAAAAGCATCAAATGTGAACCCGTAAATAGGCCAGACTTTAGCTAGGTAGGCTTAGACTTGTGGCGGAGATCTAAAGCCCAAGCCTGAACCTGAGCTTGTATATAGGCTTTGTTTTAGGTATGGACTTGAGCGCTTAGACTTGTGGCGGAGATCTAAAGCCCAAGCCTGAATCTGAGCTTGTGTATAGGCTTTGTTTTAGGTATGGACTTGAGCCTTCAAAAGACCTAACAATACCTGAAGCCTATTTAAATGCCTACTTAAAATATAGGCAGTTAAATAGGTTTAAAGCCTTATATGCATCTAAGTTCATATACAATTCATCAAGCTTATTTAAGTGCATACGTTATATTTTATAAGTTTAGAGATTCATTCTCATATGAAATAAAAGAGTTAGTAAGAGAAAGAAAAGAACACCTAATGACAAAAATTTTCTAAGCAAGTAGGAATAAAAAAAAATCAATAATCTATTGACTAAGGAGATATTTTTTTTTAAAATCAACTAAGCACAAGAAGTGACATGTAAAACTAGATTTTACCTTTTGTTTTTCTTATAGAAAATGAGACAAACTCCTCCTATTTGGATCATTTTTATTTGAGCATCATTAAAATAAACTTAATGTAATTATTATGTTGCATCAAATGGCATAAGTTAAGGGAGAGGTAGTAAGTTATCATTGTCATCTTGAGCGATCAAAAAGAAGAAAAGTAAATGTGATCAATTGATGAATAAAAGGATTAAGTTCATTGGTAAACGATGAAATGTGAAACTTAAGGTTAAGACTAAGTTATTAATTTTTTAAATAATTTACAAAATTAATTTAGATTAAATTATATATAATTATGCATAATAATACATTTTTAAAAAATAAAACTTAATAGGCCGGCCTGTAGGCTAGGTCTTATGAAAATAGACTTGACTTATTTATCTAAATAGATCTAACAATAGGTCTAAACCTGAACCTGACCTATTTATTAAATAGGCTAGGCTCGGTTGTAAGCCTCTAATAGGGCCCTAGCCTATTTTCATCCCCACATCCAAGTCACAATTTTTAGTCAAACTAACTCTCATTGACGGTCAACATAATTGCAAGGTAGTTTTGCTCTCAATTTCAATGTCTAATGGTATTTTGGCACCTTCAAGAAGCATAACGTGTAAGGCACTTTTTGGATAAAAGTTTATGATTATTTTTACACTTTAATCCTACAATATTTGGTCCTTATAATTTGACGTCATTTTTATTTTGGTTTCTATTGTTTTAAGTTATAGGTTTTGGTCTTTCAAGAAACAAAATGATTCAAGCATTAGTAAAATATAGGAACTAACGTTTTAGATGGGAAAAAACTCGGGAAATCAAAACTTATAGTTTGAAACTACAAAAAAAACACTGTTCCTCCAGCTATGTCAGAATTAGGGGTGTACATAGGTCAGACCCCTATCAGGGGCCTACGGACTAGCCTACTTTAAGCCTAGTCTAGCCTATTTAGTAAATATGTCAGGCTCAGGCTTAGGCCTATTTTCAGACCTATTTAGGTAAACAGGCCAGGCCTAGCCTTCAGGCCTGGCTTATTTAGTTTTTTTTTTTAATGTTTTATTATGCGTAGTTATATATAATTTAATTTAAATTATTTTTTAGATTATTTATAAAATTAAGAACTTATTCTTAACCTTAAATTTCACTTTTCTTCATTTATCAATGAGCTTAACCTTTTCATTCATTAATTGATCACATATACTTTTTTTTTTTATCGCTCGAGGTGGCAATGCTAGCTCACTACTCCTCCATTGATTTATGTCATTTGATGTAACATAAAAATTGAAGTAAGTTTATTTTTGTAATGCCTAAATGAAAATGATACAAATAGGAGGAGTTTGTCTCATTTTCAGCAAGAAAAATAACAGGTAAAATATAGTTTTACATGCCACTTGTCGTACTTGGTTGATTTTAAGAAATATATCTCCTTAGTCAAGAAATGTAATACCCGGATATTTATCTGGCATATTATAAATAAAAGTTGGATAATTCTGATAAGTGAAAATTCAATCTCCAGTCTTGTATAATTATAGCATATTTTCTAGGTAGAATTTCTACAAGAAATTAGGGAATTTAAGGGCCAAAGAGCCAAAATGACCAAAATGCCCCTGAAAGGGTAATGTAAAATGACCAAGTGAGTTAGGAGAGTATATTATCCATAATTATGGTAATTTAATAAAATATGAACTTGGGAAAATTGTATAAGAGTGTTCAAAAAGTAGTAAAAAGACCAAAATACCCTTGTAATTATGGAATAATGTTAGAGGTATGAAAATACTAATGTAAATACATGAGTATGAAGATAATGAGACATTGTAATTAAGAAAATTATCAAGTTATGATAATTAAGTAATTAGGTAATATTGGGCTAATTACTTAAGCATAAGTGAAGGAAATTCACAAGTAATTATATGAAACCCTAAAAGTGGTGGTTTTTGTTTTTAAATTAGTAAAAATGTATTTACTAATTAATTGGAAATTTTTATGAAAAATAGTTGAGTTTAGGTATTTTTAGGCCTAAATACAAGAATGGACCAATTAGGGATTTTTGTGAAATTTTTGGAAAAAGTAAATAAATAAATCATTAAATAATTAAATAAATTAAAAAATAAATATTTATTTAAAAAATAAAAGGGCCAGCCGAAAATTAGGTCAAAATTAAAAGAAAAAAAATGAAAATGAAATAGAAACACAAGTGGCCAACTTGCACATATAATAATAATATAATTTAATTAAAGTAAAATATGTGAATAGTAATATTTAAATTAGGAAACGGATCCTATCTAGAGATCTAGGAATAGGAATCCCAAGGTCAAGGTAAAATATTGATCAGTGAGTTTTTACCTTTAAGTGACCTCTTCCGGAAGTTAATTCCGAGTAGTTTGTGCATTTTCCTAATAAAACAAAATAGGGAAAAATGCATATAGGCATAATTTTGGAAAAGAGGAAAATAAATTCTAACTAAACATTTAGGAATGGGTTTGAATTTATTTTGACATATTTGGAATCAGTGAATTTTTCTGAAGAAGTTGGTATTCTCAGAAATGCGTTCTGAAATCGGACGCGATCGGACACGTTTTTCGAGGAAACTTCAACTGGACTGTTGGAGGCCTATATGGAATCAAAATAAAGGTTTACTTGGACATTTCTACTAAGTGAGAACATGTTTGCAAAGTTGTAAATCCAGAATTTTGAGATTTTTCCGAAATTACGCGAATCGGGTACCGATCGGGGAAATCGGCTCCAGAAGCTTCTAGAAGGGCCACATGGCCACTTCCTATTGGCCAATTGGTGCCACCTCAGCAAGAGGGCAGGTCGGCCAAGAAGAAGGAAGAAGAAGAAAAGCTTTTGAAAAAGTTGCTTTGGACGGTCCGGATCGATTCTCACAAAGTTGATCCGACTAGAAATCCTACAACTTTTCTTATAAATACCCCCTCCTTCACTTTTCTTCACACCAATTCCATTGCTTCCTTTGGCCGAAATCCTAGGGAGAGAAAGTAGAGAGAGAAGCTCTGGGGGAAGTTCTGCCGAAGTCTTCAACGGGTAAGTCTTTCGGTCTTTAGTTTTTAGTCTTTAGTTCAATAGTTAGTAAGGCTAGGGTAGTCTTTATTTTTATGATTTGGGTATCATATGGGAGGGCTATTTTAGTCTTTATTTTCAAGAATCATAAATGCGTCGAAGTTCTTATCGTGGCACCGGTGAATAGTGCAGTTGTTATTGTTGTTTTACATTGTGGGGCTTTCATATTGCTTATTTCTTATGTTTGTCGGCATAATGATCATGCATCTGCGAGTGCTTTTGTGATGATATCTTGTTGTATTAGCTCTAGAAATATCTGTTGTCTGTATACTGTATTGTTTGGGTATGAGGTTAACCGTTACCTGAGATTCAATATGGTGAATTGAATCTCAGCTGTAGCTTCAGGGTCAGGTGGACCACAGATCGTGAATCGAGGCAAATACCCGGAGTAGGCATGCAGCTGAAGACTGTTTCCATCTTTATCGCTTTACGCATTCCTTTCCGCTTTCTGTTTCTATCTGTTGTTCCTTTCTAAACCATATATAGGACTACTGTAATCTATACAATGTTACACAATGGTTGATGTTTTGGCTAAGAATCCAAACGCTCTTTCGCTCTATTGCTCCACTCTGATTGTCTGTTTGAAAAAAAAAAAAAATTCCGAATTTCAAACATGGGATGTTACAAGAAATGATTGATTTTTCTTATTTATACTTGCTCAAACAATTGATGTCATTAGGTGTTAGACTTGATGAATTATATTTGAACTTAGATGCATATGCTTTAAGACTATATAAAGACCTACATTTTAAGTAGGTCTTTAAGGGCCCGTTTGGATGGGCTTTTTTGATTAAAAAAGCACTTTTTTAATACAAAAAATAATGCTTTTTAATTAATTTATGTGTTTAAATGATTTTTTTTTAAAAAAAAGCAAAAGTCACAAAAAAAAAGTCAAAATACTGCTTTTTTTAAAAGCTTCAATTTGGAGCTTAAAAAAAACACTACAAAAAAAACATTTTTTTAAAGCCCATCCAAACGGGCCCTAAATAGGCTTCAGGCCTTTTGAAGGCCTAGGCTCAGGCTTAGAAAAAAGCCTACACACAGGCTTAGGCCCAGGCTCAGGCTTTTGATTTCCGTTGCAGGCCCAAGCCTACTTAACTAAAGCCTAGCCTATTTTTATATCAAAAAAAAAAAAGCCTAACCTATTTACACCCCTAATCAGAATTATTAGGTTTCTTGCATAGACTCAACCTTTGGTGAACTAGAGGACATACCGACATACACACTAACTGGTGTATTCAGATTGTGTGGAAGCTATAAATTTTATTACCCGAGGCTGTGAAGAGGACCATGGGCGAACCCACTCACATCCCCCCACCGGGAAATTTTGATGTGAGCTTTTTTTTTTTTACAAAAGAAATTAATATAAAGAAAAGAAAATTATAGAAGGGAAACTAATCCCAATAATCAATGCCCACCCTTAATATCAAGTGTCTAGTCTTTGATGTGAGCAATTAATTAGTGCCCACCCTTGATAATAAGGAAATTAAAATACATATATACTTGAATTTATTGAGTGTCTAATCCTTGATAATAAGGTAATTATGATGAAATTCCAAAAAATAAGGTTTAGAAGGATGACATTGTAATTATTTTTATTATAATATACTTTTGTTATTAAAATATATGTACTTGAACTTATTGAATGCCCACTCTTCATTGTAATTTATGTAGCTGCATTTATTTCTAACAGTACTTAGCCTTGTTTTTCTAAATGACAGGTTTGTAAAATAATTGTCTCTCTTATTACATCATTGTATTCATTTGATTTCATAAATATTTTTTTGATATATTTTTTTCTTATTTATATTCTTTTGTTTTTTAATGCATTTAAAACTTTCCTTAAAAAAAAATTCGGGCGCGCGGTTTCCGAACCCTCGAATCCCCCGCCAATTGTACCTCCTTCTGTAATTTTCTGGGTCCGCCCCTGATGAGGACTATCCCTTTGAAGATGATGTTGATGAGGCTACTGGTAGATCACTTTCAGATATATGCAGAGGGAAAACTTGAGGATAGCAGATTATCTAACCTAACTTTTTTTTTTTATCACCCTCCTTCTATTCTTGAGGTGAGGAAGCTAGGTTTCTCTAAACCTTCTATTAAGGTCTTATAGGTGATTGACAATGTTTCAGTTGTTATTTAAAAAAACTACCTATAGAGATTAAAACCAAAATGAGGGTAAACTATAAGAACTAAACATATTTTACCAAAGTTAAAATTAGGGAATTCATCGTATCATTGATCTTTGAGCGTATCATTAACGGTAATGCTGCTAATAAAGCAACTCAATTTCAGATGTTCTAATCAATAAGCTTTTGCTGAATAAAGAGAGAATCCAAAGGCTAATATGAAGCCAGGCTACTACTCTATTGCTTTATGACGTTTAGATTTTAATTTTTAGCAGTTAGCTTTGAGGATAATTAGGTGGCATATTGTCGTTAATGCAACTGAAAAAACTTGTAAATGATTAAGGACAGCTGGGACAGTTGGAATTCTTTTTTTCCTTTTTAGTTAACTGAGACAACTGGAATTCAGTTAAGACACACAAGTCACACAACCATATATAATATTGTCGTCCGATAAGGTTTTAATGAAATTAGAAGATTCTCTCAATCATTGTCATTTGCCTCGCCTCTCTTTATCCCACTGGCTCTTTATTAGCTTTTTTGACTTGTAGCATCAGAAAGACTGAGATTTTTATCACATTTTATTTTTCTACACCAAATGAATAGGATATTTTTCACTATGAATTATGTTATTTCAAATGAATGCAGATCAATTTGCAGTCTCTGAAGTAGAGAAAATAAAATAATTTTTTTTTTGTTATGGTTTTTTTTTTAATATATATATATATATATATATTATGACAAACCAGCATTGTCCTAACGAGAAAGGATATACTCCCTTTAGTCCTTATTATAAGGCACCAACTAGCAAGTTTATTTGGTTCTTTTTATAAGGCACTTGATTATTCCCAAGGAGCATTAATTATTTGTTTCCACATGCGCCCCTAATTCATAAGGGTAGTGGGTAAGAGTAATAATTTTATAATATTAGAGTTTAGTGCAATTAGTAGGGGCAATATTGAAAGTTACTTAAATTGTAGTACAATATTATTGACTTTAACTGTTTTTATTGGTTTGTGAGAATTGTTAGTTGGTGCCTTATAATAAAGACTAGAAGGAGTACAACTTATAGTCTTATTTCTGTGTAATTGCAGACAATGTTTTTGGAAACTAACCACATTTAAATCATAACCCAACTCAAATCCGGATTAGTAAGAGTCCATTGTAGCTTCAAATACCGAATGGTTTCTATTAGAAAAGATAATACTCTCTTCGATCCTATATATACGATATAAATAGGTGAATTATGTAGATTAAGAATAAGTACAATTGGTAAGAGACAAAAAATGTAATATTTCCCAAAAACACATTTAATTATGGAGAAACCCAATGAGAGAAACTGGGTTAAAAAAATAGGAAAAAATAGACGTGTGAGATATTTAGAATAGTTATATAAGATGTAATTAATAGGAGGAAAAAAAACTGATCAAAATTTCAGATATCGTTTTAAGTGTATATTATAAATAAGATTATGCTTACCCTGAAAACTGTATCTTGGATTGGAAGTAATATATTATGAAATTAAGCTGGATAAAAATGTGCACTTTGAGCAACAACCATTGTCTTCTTTTAAAGCCTTTTAAAACAGAACAGACCAATCTAAGAATCTAGGACCTCGAATTAAGAGCAAATGTCAATGCGGAAGAACATTGCTCCGTAAATTCAGGGAGGCCATAAATGTTTAAATGTTTAATAATATATTATTACATTATAAACTATTCACGGGACTGGCTTTCATGAAGTTTCTGTTCAGAGTGAAATGACAAAATTATATGATTTCTGCTCATCAGAATCAAAACAGGAAGTTCAAAGAATCCGAACAGATGAGCAGAGAAACCATCATGATCAAGAAGATGAAGGAGGAAAAAAGTTAAAAAGCTTCAAAATTCCATAACAGCTTACAGAGTCATATCAGTTAATAAAAACATTAGTAATTAGCAACTAAACTTCCAGCTTCAAGATTGTCAGCAGCAAGTCCATATGAAACTGCAGCCAACTGTTCTTCGGATACATGTTCAGTTCCTCTGCTTCCTTTATCAGTAGATGGTTCATCTTTATGTTCTAGCTCAATCTGCTTATGTTCTTTCATCCCAGCATACATTTTCCTTCGGAATTCTCTGCGCTCTTCCCTCTCTGACACTTTCAATTCTTTGAAGCCCTGTTCAAACTTCTGTTCATCTTCTGGTGCAAAGAACACAACTTCCATCTTCCCAAGTTCCTCATACAGCTTCTCAATCTTGGCTTTCCAGAAGAGACCGAGTTCTGTGTCCAACTTGTGATATGGAGTTTTCAAGAAATATTCATCAACCCCACCAGCCTTGTCAATGCAACGAAGGGCGTGGGTTGTAACCTTAACGCAAATATGGCGATCTAGGATATAACTGAAGAGCCGTTTCTGTTGGACATTAGGATTCCAAGTTCTCCTTGTTCTATTAGCAACATCAGAAAAAGAATGAGTTTTGTTTAATAATATATTCTTTTATTTCATTCCTCCAAAATCTAAGGGTAAAACCTCTTGCTAATACAAATCTGAGCATTCAAGCGGATGACATATATCTGACCACATTTTAGAACATTAAATCTACTCTAGATTGATGCGTTCCTAGAGAGTATCAATCGAATTACTGCATGCTAAAATATTGGAATCCGAATCCATAACTAATCTAAGATGGGAGACTTCAAAGGTAATATGTACTTCATGTATCCACCAAAAAGTTATGAAACCAACACTGATGCATATCCATGAATGTAAATGTTGGCCATCAACAAAACGCATACACTGGCAATCCTTAATTGAACTGTGAGCACCAATTCTAATCTGATGGTTGTAAGATAGGTGATAACAAGTTGGATGCTTCAAAGTTCAAACTCAATTAAGAATAATCACTGAAAGAATCATTTCAAGAAAAAAGAATCATTTCAAGAAAATTTCACTAGTGTCACTGTCATCTATGCTTGGAGAAAGGCAAGAAAAGGACAATTCATACAAATGGTTTTTCCCCAACTCCCATATAAAGTATGATTTTTCATGTTTGAACATGCAATCGATTCCAATTTCTAGATGAATGAATGGGCTACCAACAGATCAACTGTCACTCTCCACATATCCTACCTTTAAAAAAAAGATGGGGGAGGGAGGAAGGCCTAGAGTTGTGTTTGGTAAATAAAAATTTTGTGGGAAGCTGTATTCCCCAATAAAATATAAGGAATCCCTCCCTAGGAAAGAAAAAGTTAATGATCAGAACACCCTTGCTTAATTTTTATGACAAATGCCCTCAATAGACCCATACTCCTTATACTCCATACTCAATTTGCCTGCCTTGGTTGCGCAAGCACTAGGGAGAGAAGAGGAGCACTTGCAATCGAAGGAGTGGAGGTAACCGCCGAAGGAGAGGAGAACTAGCCCCACGTATTGGATTCTTTACCTCTAGTTCTTCCTAATATTGTGTTTGATTCTATGCCTCTTGTATTTATTCACTGGTTCTTTTTCAATATATATATATGGGTTTATTATATGTCCAGTGACAGGATGTAACCGTTTATCCAGTGAGCTAATACTATGCCGTTTTTGATAGTAGGTTTTCATTTTGGCTATTATATACCATATCGCTGATTATATACATACCGCCAATCACGGATGAAAGCTTCAAATGGAATTGACCACGTTCTACTAGCAAAGAAAACGGAATCGTGATTTAATCAGCACAAAACGATTTATATATATAATCATCAGCACACAAAAAACACAGATTTACTTCCTATGGCTTAATACTGCAGATAAGACATATTTTTACAGGTAAAATTTCATAAACAACAACACAGATGCAAAACCGTTCCCTGTTTCAGTTTCATTAAGCAGCAAACTCATGGTTTAATTTCCTATGGCTTAATATTCAGCATCTTTCTTTGGGAAATGACGGAAACTAGAAGGAAGAGAGACCCGAAGACTTACCTTCAGTTTCAGGCTTGCTAGCTCAGACTTCCACCTACACACAACACCCCTGTTTTCAGAACTAAACGCACAGGAAGAATGAACAAGATGAATTAGCTCACCGGCCATCCACAAATTCATCTTGTTCATTCTTCCTCTGCGTTTAGTTCTGAAAACAGGGATGTTGTGTGTAGGTGGAAGTCTGAGCGAGCAAGCCTGAAACTGAAGGTAAGTTTTTGGGTCTCTCTTCCTTCTAGTTTCCGTCATTTCCCAACGAAAGATGCTGAATATTAAGCCATAGGAAATTAAGCCATGAGTTTGCTGCTAAATGAAACTTGAATAGGGGGCGGTTTTGCATCTGTGTTGTTCTTGTGTTTATGAAATTTTGCCAGTAAAAATATGCCTTATCTGTAGTGTTAAGCCATAGGAAGTAAATCTGTGTTTTTTGTGTGCTGATAATTATATATATAAATCGTTACGATTCCGTTTTCTTTGCTGGTAGAACGTGGTCAATTCCATTTGAAGCTGTCATCCATGATTGGCGGTATGTATATAATCAGCGATATGGTATATAATAGCCAAAATGAAAACCTAAGGTAAAAAACGACGTAGTATTAGCTAACTCGATAAATGGTTACATCCTGTCATTGGACATATAATAAACCCATATATATATATATATATATATATATATATATATATATATATATATATATATATATCATAATTCACACATAATAATATACCTCTAGACATAAAAACTAGCTTTGAAAATTGGAAATCAGACATTGGCCGATTAAATTAGCTCCAAAATACCACACCCAAGTCATATTGTAATGTTGTCTAAGAGATGGACACCCAAAAGAATTGAGAAGGGACAGAAAAACTTGAAGAAATTGATACTAGAAATGAAACGGACTTTTCATCACCTAGAACAAGGCATGAGGAAACATCATCATTAAGAAGGAGAAAGAACATCTATGATTGGGATGAAGTAAGCCGACAGGGCTGGAAAAATCAAGAATGGCTCTAGTTCAAAGAATTCAAAACAGCTAGTGAGAGCCATGTTGGATATGTAAAGAAGGTAGATGTGCTGAAAGAGTCAAAAGCGCGCTGATGAAGGTTAAAGGTCTTACTCCAACATGGTGCTGCATATTTGAAGATGGAAAAAGGATGAAAACTTATTCCTTCAGTTTTCAACCACAACCCAACAAGGTAAAGACAGCTATGATTTTTCAGCTATTTGCCTAAGACAGTAGGACTTCAGACATTTTATATTTTGGTATTATGGTTAGTGATGTTGTTGAAAGAAATGCTGCTGACCTTGGGTTCTAGCCTAAACGAAATAGGATAAAGTATAGAGAACAAACTTGTTACCACCATCTTCACTGACGCGATTGCCGAACTGGATGTGTCGTCCGGCATAGATACTGCGTCTGGCGCGACCCATTACGACCTTGCTTTTGGGCATGCATTTCTCCAGAGATTCCTTCACTCCAGGTGCCAAATTGTGTTCTCCCACTTTCTTGACAACTTTTTTCATCATCTCCTTCCCTCTAAACGCCATTCTTCCCTGTGGCGTGCACAGAAAAAAATTTCCCAGATCCAAATCTCTCTCGAAAATGGAAGCAGGGAGGCCAAGGGTTTAAGAACCAAAACGACTAACTCTGTTGCCGTTTAGCATCAGTGTAATTAATTAATTAGAAATTGATGAAAAAAGTCGTCAAGGATGTCTTACGGAGTATGGACACGTCGTCACGGTCACGGGCTTTAGAAACATTAATTAATTGATTGACTGATTATTGATTTCTAAACTGGGAAATCTTATACTATAATTTTATTAAATTACATTACAAAACTCTCCAAAAATTTTGATTATATACAACGCGATAAAATATTGTCACTATTAATTTTGGTCACTACCACTTTTTTTACGTTAGATTAGAATCTCAATAGGAGATATAAATGAGAAAGATAGATGATATTTTGATCTAATGGTAAAAAAGTGGTAGTGATATTGGTAGTAACTAAAATTGGTAGTGACAATATCTTATCACATATACAAATAAGTATGACCCTTTTTATTTTTAAAACTTAATAATAAATAAACATTTTATAAAGTTTTCAAGTTCGTGCGAACAACTCGATCTATTAATTATATGCCTCTTAAATTATACTCCCTCCGATCCTAATTATAAGATAATATTTGAGAGTTAGTTTTGGTCTTAATTATAAGACAACATTTTAATAATTGTCAATTTTTTTTTTCTAAAATACCCCTATTTTATTCTTTCAAGTGTGTTTGATTTTTTGTGACTATATATATGTGGACGCGTATACTCTTGCAGTCAACGAAACTTTTAGATATATATGTGTGTGGGTGTATCTATGTATGTATATATATATGTGTGTGTCTACACACAAATATCTATAGACACTATAGACAGTTAGACACATACACACATATATGTGTGTCTACATATATGTATGTATGTTATAGGTGTGTGTCTACACACATATATTTTGTGCCTGTGTGTGTGCACATATATGTGTATGTCTACATATATGTACGTATGTATGTATGTATATATGTGTGTGTCTACACCCATATATTTTTGTGTGTGTGTCTATACACAACTATATATATATGTGTGTGTGTGTGTCTACAAATATATATTTATGTGTGGTTTGTGCACACAAATATATATAGACACATACACACATTATGTGTGTGTATCTATATGTATACACATATATATGTATATATAGTAGGACCATTATTCCAGTTAGATAGCATTTGGAAAAAAAAAAAAATTGGTTGGAGAGGCATGTGGTAGGAGCTATTGATTTACTTTCATTTAGGTCATTTTAAATTTATATAAGGACATTTTAGAAAAATGAGTAAAATTAACTAATTTAATTTCTTTCTTTAATCTCCCCAAAATCGGTTAAATATGTCCTATAATTAGGATCGGATGGAGTATTTGTTATATTTATATAACTCTTCAAACTTTGATTAATTTGTAGATATTAATTTTTTAAATTTTTTCCAACAATTAATCCTTCATATTTTAAGTTATATATGAATAAGTAATGTGCAAAATTAACCATGTGAAAGTTTCTTTTTGTTTTGCCCAACTATATGAGAGTTATCAGCCATAAATACAAAGGATGAGATAAAAGTAAACAATAAGAGGATATTGTTGGGTTTGGAATATTATGAATTGTAATGCAACTAACCATATTCTTTTTTCTTTTTCGGTGATAATATATATTATTTTCTTTTTTTCTTACTCCTCCCCTAATATGGCTTTATTAGATGAAGTTCTTTAGCAGTACTGTATCAATATGACAGTATGTAGCTGCTCTCTCTCTCACAAATCCTAGCAGACACACGTGCTCTTCTCGTCTTCTCCACCTTCAAGGCTTCTGTCTCGCCCGCGGCAAGCCTCCTCTTGCACCACAACCGCGGCAGAAGTGTAGATTGGACCTTGAAGAGTCAGGAGTAGCAAGTTTTAGTTCGGAACAGAGACACAAAACGGCAACCTTCCTTCTTCTCCGACGCCGGCTTTCCTCTGGTCTCCGTCCTCATCGTCTCTCCAGCTCCAGCGTCCCCTCTGCTTTCTGGGTGCAGCTGTGGTCCTCTCTCGTCTTTGGCGGTGGGAATTTTTGTCTGGACGTTTTCTTCGATGGTGGTCTCCGGCATGACGGTGGTCTCCGGCGGAGGGGTAGTCTGTCTTTTTCTTTTATTTTTATATATTGTTTTATGTTCGCGTGTTTCTTCTGATGTTGTTGTGGATTTGAGCTTTTATGGTGGTGTTTTCTGTTGTGGTTTGGATTTGAGATTTTGGGGGTAGGGTTTTTTCGATGGATGATACTGTTATGCGCCTTACCTATGAGAAGACCATTGTGAGGATTGTTCGATAGTGGCGAATCCAAATCACTAGTGTTAACCAAAATTTGTTTGGTGAGTGGTCGACGTCACTAGATTTGTTTCAATGGAGGAGCAAAAGTATTTTTCAAGACTTCACTTGTCTTTTTTGTTCTGAGGTTGGATTCTCTCTGTCTTGTGCCCCAAGTCAGGGTGATTATGTAGTTGACCGATGTGCAGCTTATTCTTATAAGGAGGTGTGCCCTATAGGGTGGGTTTTGCACCTAACACCTTCTTTCATGTCACTTCTAACCTTGGATGTTCAGGAAGCCGATGGAGTCTTTGATGTTACTTTTATTCCCACTTGTTTTGTGTGATTAACTTTTTTTACATTTGGTTTGTTATTGTTGTATTTAATAGTCTTCTTGTTCCAGTTTGTTTTCGTTTAGTGTCTGTTCCGATTTGTTTTTACAGTGTAATCGTCAAATTTTGTTGTAACTTTTAATATTAGTACGAATATAGATTCCCTTTGACAAAAAAAAAAAAAGTATGACAGTATGTATAATGATCGTAAAATGATTAAAACGCTATTACGTTATTTTCTTTATATATAAGAGTTATTCTTATTTATACCTTCTCTTATTTCATTTCATGCAACCGTAAAATGGTGTTTGGATTACCTTTATAATTATAGTAAGTAAGTAATAATTATATTATATTGATTTAGTGCTTCTTATATTTTACTTTTCCGGCAAAATTTCAAGACTGGCGCCAATTTGACTTGACCACTAAAAAATGTTTAGAAAAATATTTATAAATTTCCTTTTAAAATAATTATACTTTGAATCCAAGTTTTAAATTTCCTTTTAAAAATGTTCTCAAAGATGATGTAAATTTACCAAATGAACTATGAGTATTTAGCATACATACATAACACAAATTTACAATTAAAAATATCTTTTAACCTTGTTATCGTTCAAACAACACAAATTTATAAGTAAAATAATGACCATTTAATTTAACAAAAAATGACTATTTACTATTAGGAATAAAAGATTTTTGAATTTTTTTCCTAAAAATAAGTTTGCCTGAAACAATTCTCACATCAAATTTAAATCCCCACTTTAATATTACTAATTGAACTAATTTTTATTGAATTTTCTGTTTTTTATAATCATTAATGATTATAGTACGGATTAAGGTGTAAAAATAGTCATAGCAACGATAAACTTTTTGGATGCAAAAGTTTCTATAAGCATTATAAAAGAGGTCAAACATGACAATGCCATCAAAATTTTACATGTTGAATTAAAATTTGGTATCATGTTTAAGGTTTTTAAAAGTGCATATTTACGTAAATCAAGATAAAACTTTTCTTATATACTTACTTCGTATATCGTAACCTTTCCTGAGTCAAGTTTGAAAACTCAAATATTTTAATCTACGCATCCAAAAATTATGAAATAAGACTCATTTGAAGTTTTGGATGTGCACTTTAACACTGGACAATTTGTGATTTAACTCTTTTATTAGGTCTACTAAACGTGACTTCCAAAATCATGACTTATAGACTAAGTAACAGCTCCCTATCTCCTACAAAACCATGCTTTTTTGTTGATATGTTCAACATAGTTCTTACCTTGGCTAATGCTTAGATCCCCTGCTCCTCCTTATGGAAAATAAATACTGTTAGTTCTCTATGTGTTTTGATGATAACTGACAATTGTAAATATAAATGGAAGTTTGTCTTTGAAGTTGAAAAATTTACTGTTAAAGGCAAACTCGAGTTTGTATGTGCAAACTCGAGTTTGGTCGAGACTGAGAGTTGCTCGAGCTTTTGTAAACTTAGGCAAACTCGAGTTAATTAGTGGTAAACTCGAGTTTGTGTCATACAGAGAGCACTCAAAGTTTTTCAAAGTAAGGCAAACTCGAGTTTTTATATGTAAACTCGAGTTTGTGCTATACAGAGACCTTCCAAGGATTTGTGAGCTTAACCAAACTCGAATTAAGCTTTCCAAACTTGAGTTGGCGCTTGGCCGAGAGTCTTAATGTTTTTTCAACTTAAGTAAACTCGAGTTTGATATACCAAACTCAAGTTTACACTTAGCCAAGAAGTTTCAAAGTTTTTCCACGTGTTGGGAAAACTCGAGTTTATCATAGTAAACTCGAGTTTAGTCCTAGCAGAGAGTTTTCAAAGTTTTATAACTTTAGCAAACTCGAGTTTGAATTTGTAAACTCAAGTCTGCTCTTGGCAGAGAGTTTTCAAGATCTTTAATCTTTCAAGGAAACTCGAGTTTGTGTGAAGCAGAGAGTTTCTCACTATTTTTGACCTTTTGAAAACTCGAGTTCACTTTTGAAAACTCCAGTTTTGAGCTTTGTGGATTTAAACATGTTTTCTCTTCAAAAGTCTCAAACTTGAGTTTGTCACTTATCAACTCGACTTTGCCCTTATTTTCAAAATACTATTCAAAGCTCAAATCGTGATATTCTTCTCTGGATAGAGGAAACTTGAGTTTGAGTTTCTAAACTCGAGTTTGATTACTGAAGAAAAAGTGCAAACTCCAGTTTGCTTAAACAAACTCGAGTTTGTGTCGCTGTGTTTGAAAACCAAATTGCATAAATTTGTGAAATCTTCATGTTTGATCTAGATACTTCTTATCATCACTCATTACTATTCTTAACTATGTTTAATCAGTTTGTTAATAAGTTTCAGATGATTTAAAGAGTATTAAATGAAGATTTAGCTTAAAGCAAAAAGTGACGTTAACAACATTTATTGTAAAGCCCAGAAAAAGTTGCATGCTTTTGGATAATCAATCTCTGCACACTGCTAAGGGTTTAATGGTTTCTTTCGCTATCAAGAAGCTACTCTTCCAACGGATCTAATTCAAAGGAAGTCAACCATAAACTTCTGTGCACTTGGATTAACATTAATCAAGAGAGAGACTGGACCAAGCTTCAACCTAATCAACTCATTAATGTTGGCAATGGTCACATTAATGAATCCAATGGTCATTTAATGCTCTCTTCACATATAAGGAGTTGCATTCAAGTCTTCTCAACGACTAAGAATTTGAAAATGAAAAACATTCAATTTGTTCATATGTATTAAGTGTCTTCACCTACTTGTAAAGTATCTATTGATACTTCTCTATTCTTCAGTGATTATCTTATCTGTTCCTAGAGAGAGTTTTATTTATTGAAATCATTTATTGTAAAGAATCTCAAGTCAAGGGGACTTGGAGATTGAGTATATCAATTTACAACTTGTAAAGGGGAGTGTATATCCTAGTGAGAGGATAACTTTCAAGTGCAGAGTGTGTAATTGATCTTGTGAGTTAGTGAAAAACCCAGAGTGTTTAGGGACTGGACGTAGGTCAAGGATTTGTATTGAACCAGTATAAATTCTCTTGTGTCAAGCTTCTTCTTCCTCTGTTCTGCTTTGTTTTAGCTTTCTATAAACAGACTATTTTCAAAAGATTTTTAAAATCCCCAATTCACTCTCTCTTGGTGATTTGCTCCATTTACAGATACAATCCATATTATATACTCCCTCCGGTCTTAATTATAGGAACACATTTAAGAGTTGGTCTTGGTCCTAATTATAGGACCAAGTTTTAACTTTTGTCAATTTTTTCCTAAAATACCCCCATTGATACTTTCTCAATAATAATTAAATACAATAATAATTTAATAATGTACCTATATATTTTATAAAATAAGTAATACTTGCAACTCATTAATGCCACATACACCTCAATACTACTATTTTTTTTTTATAAAATAATTTTGAGCAATTTTTGTCATATTACCCTTACTAATACTTCCTCAACAATAATTAATTTGGATGTGTTGGTTTTTCATTTTCAAAACAGTTTTTTTTTTTAAAATGTTTAAAAAATATCTCAAAACGAAGGACAGGAGATGAAGGAAATTGTATTAGTCTTGTGCGTTTAAAATGTTAGGTTGGGATCTGTGGTGGCAAGATAGGTGAAGGAATGAGAAGAAGCATAAGTGGATATTTTGCTCATGTCATTTTAAGTTTTAAATAAGGGTATTTTAGAAAAATGAATATAATTAACTAATTTAACTACTATCTTTAATCTCTCCAAAATCTGGTAAATAGCTCCTATAATTAGGACCAAAGGGAGTAATTAATTTAAAGAATCATCTATATATAAATGTCATAACAACGGGATAACACAACAATAGATATACCAAGCATAACACAACTATGATTCCTCAAGCCTCCACTTCCTCTAATCCTCCACTAGCTTCTCCTTCCCATTAGATAAAATTTCACCTACTATTGGTAGGCCGTAGGCGTGAGAAATGGATGAGATTCTGGGGAATCTCAGTAGCGAAACATCAACTCAATATATAATGTAATGGTAACAAGCTAAGCAAGAAAATAGCCAATATCACAACAACACCTTACAAGCATATATATACATGGCCATGGTACAAATTCAAGGAAGGATATTACATGTTCAAAGGCCTAACTACGACATACATGGAAAATAAATACGTAAGCAACCAAACACAATCTAAAAGTAAGTTCCACTACCTCTTAAAGCTTCTCCCTTTTTAATTACTCTTTGCTTGTTGTTGAAATCTGTGCTTTTGCTTGCTCCTTCGTTTGACAGTAGTTTCCAAATCCTAGTATTATTCATGTGGGCAGATTAATAGTCATCTTAGCATGCTTCCATAGCATAATTAATCTCTCTCAAAGCCCCAACTTCTAACCCATTCATTTAGGTCCTTAACTTGGTCATTTTACTTTGTTTTTTTCCTACTTTTTGCTCTGTCTTATGATTCTTTTTTCCCCTCTTTTGCCTACTGTGTTTTGCACAATTTTGCAAGAGGAATTCATTTTCAATCGCAACATTATAAAGTTCTAGCCATAGTTTTTTGACCACTCTAGGCCAAATATGGGTGTGGAAATTGCATAATTCTATTATCTTAATATCATTGAAACCATTAAATTGATCAAATATCAGCTCCTTCTTGCTGTAACTGGCTGACCAAAACAGGGCAAAGAGAAAAATAGATATGTTGCAATTCAATTTCCATTAAACACATCCTAGGGACCTCTAGACATGACTTGGATACGACTAAATAGCTTAGAGTACTTGTTTCTTATGTTTTCATCTCAAATCAAAACATCTTTAGCTGTTCCAAGAATTTGTATTTCATATGCATTTATCATCATCCAGATAACTTAGCATATTGGAGACTCTAGATGCATAGGACACTATTTTATTTTCACTGCCATATGACTTTAGCATATGATAAAGCATTAAAACATTGAGCTTTTCTTAAACTTGGAGCTTCAAGTTTTCAAGCTCCATAGCATTCCACTTCATACACCCATTGGTACTTAAATCATGCTATTAAATTGACATATGAATGCTCTAACTTCTTCAAAATTCTTGGTCAGCGTTCCTATTTAATTTAGAAATCATGCAGCATCAAGAATACCATCCTAACCAGCATGTTAGAGCCTTTAATCATGCTTTAATAATTTGAGACACTTGTTTAACATTTAGAGCCATCAAAACAGTAAGTTCCCTTTGATTCCACTCCAAATTTCTGCTTCAACATACATCAAATATCATATAAGCAACAGTATTCGTATATACCTTGTCCACAATAACATTTAAGTTTTCTTTTCCATTTCTATTAAGGAACCCATCGCCATTATATTCTCAATGAAACAGAAAATCCAGATTTGAAATCCATCTTTCCCGCAGCAATATTCAACATTAAAGCCATGAAGCATCCAAAACAACTTATATTCCATTATACCACAGTGTCTTCTCTTGTATCCCGAATGTGTTCTGCACTTTCTCTATGTAGAATCCTATTTTTCAATCATCATCCTCTTGCAGAACACACACCATTTGCAGTAAATAAGGACGGAATAAGGTTTTAGAGGCTTACCTCCTCTTCGTGTTCTTCCTTCTCTAACGTCTTCAACTCTGGTCTCTCTCTATTTTCTGCTGTGTGCATTGAAAATGAGAGGCTGAGGAGGTTGATAAGTGTTTAAGTCAATGGGAAGAGAATTATTTAATTCATTTGGTCCCACATGTATATTATCATTAAGCCTGCTCTTTTTTTTCTCCTTGCATTTTTTAGACCTCAATAAAGGAAAAGTTCCTTTTAGGTCCTAAGAAACCAAAAAAATTTCAAAGAAAATTCAGATATAAGAAAAGTCTCATCAACAACTCCTTCTGTGGAATTAACAACTTTCATCTGTGGGATTAACTACTCCATTTGTAGGATTGACAACTCTTTATGACTTCTCTGATATCTAAATTTCCTTTGACATTTTCTTGATTTTTGGGACTTGAAAGGAATTTTCCCATTTATAAATCTGGTGCTCATTCTTCTTGGGCCATGTGAAGCGCATCTAAAACTTCTCAATTTGAGCCAAACATTGCCCAATTTCTGTTTATGGGCTTGGGTAGTTATTGGACCATTTTAACCCTCTCTAGCAGTACTAAGATTACCAAATCAATTCTAGAAATTAATCTTTATCAAAAAAAAAAAAAAACTTTATCAAAATTCTAGAAATTAATCATAATACTTCATGAGATTTTCTACCTTAATTAGCTTCTTTACATTATAAAATAATTTTCCCAAAATTTGTAGGCTGAACGTTAACCTGTGGTTATTTTTTCTTGAATATTTTTGGTAAATAGGCCTTTAATGCTCAGAAATTAGTTTTAAAATTATTTGGGCCATTTTTTAGGAACTAAGCATCTTCATAATTTTTCTAAATCCCCAAAATAACATTCCGTACTATTTCATCTAATTAAACTATACTTTGATATACTTTTTCATAATTAATTTAGGTTTTTATGCATTTTCTAGAACATTATTACATGATTAAGTATTAATTAGAGTTAGGGATACTAATTAAGTGTAATTAAATGCAAAATAGTCATAATTTGCTAATTATTCATGTAAATGACTTCATGGATTTTTTATGCTACATCATGCTTAATTTTGTATTGTAGATGTTTTAGAAGAAAATTAGACATTTTTGAAAATGTCAATTGGGTCAAAATCAATACTCCCTCCAGTCCTAGTTATAGAACAACATTTGAGGGTTGGTTTTGGTACTAATTATAGGACAAAATTTTAATTTTTATCAATTTCTTCCTAAAATACCCATATTATATTCTCTCAAGTGTGTTTGGTCTTTGGTGAGTATATGTATGTGAGTGTGTAAACTCTTTCCGTCTGTTAAACTTTTAAATTGTTGGATTTTAATTTGTTTCTCAATCAATTGACGTTAATTTGTCAATATATATATAGACACACATATATACATATACACACATATATATGTATGTGTGTACATATCTACAAACACATACATACACAGGTATATTTATATACACATATATGTGTGTGTGTCTCTATATATAAATATATATATGCGTGTGTGTGTAGATAGACACAGTGGCGGAGCCAGGATTTACTGTTTGTGGGTACACAATTAGTGGTGGGATTCGGGGGTTCAGGGTGTTAGTTCTCTATTGGTTTTGATGATAACTGACAATTGTACACTCAAAATGAAGTTTGTCTTTGTTAAGTTGAAAAAAAACTTACTGTCAAAGGCAAACCCGAGTTTCGGTTTGGAAACTCGAGTTTGGACTTGACAAAGAGTAGCTCAAGTTTTTGCAAAGTTAAACCAACTCGAATTTAGGTTTCAAAACTCGAGCTTTGTCCATACATAGAGCTCCTAAGTTTTTCAAAGGTAAAGCAAACTCGAGTTTAGGTTTTGAAACTCGAGTCTTGACAAGACACAGAGCTACCAATTTTTCAAACTTAGCAAAACTCCAGTTTCCATTTGGAAACTCGAGTTTGTGCTAAACAAAGAGTTCTCAAAGTTTCCAAGGTTTGTTGGAAACTTGAGTTTACAACATACAGAGAACAATGCTCAACTCTGGATTTGTGAAATCGTTCGAATTACTTTACTCTAGAAACCCTAATTTTAATGGTTGGAACTTCTCTTCGTCTCAGCACGGACGTATACGGAGGGCCAGACAATTTCTGCCCAGACGAACGTGGCTTTTTGGAGATATGAGGAGATACCAAGACAAACCGAGCAGGAGAATGGAGAACGTGGTGTCTACGTTTGATCCGCCTCGTTGATCAAGAAAATGTGGCTTTGATTTTCAAAGATTCATACGAGCTTTCAGCCTATCGAGGTGGAAAATTTTCAGGAATGAAAGGAATTTGGGACCTAAACGAAAATCTCAAAAAGTTTCATACAGGGACCTAAGTGAAAATCTTACAAAGTTTCACACAGGGACCTAAGTGAGAATCTCAAAACGTTTCACACAGGGACCTAAGTGAAAATCTCAAAAGGTTTCTCATAGGGACCTAAGTGAAACTCTTAAAAAGTTTCACAGAGGGACTAAAGTGAAACTTCTGCAAATCATGGAGTCGCATGGAGCAATTCAATTGCATAGTACTTCTTGCCGATTCAGAGCAAACTCATACCAATTTAAAGTGTTTTAGAAGCTATATCAATTTAAAGTGGGCTTGAATCATGCACACCGAAAGCCGGGTTGACATATCGATTAAATTAAATCTGGTTAAGATCTCGTCTCCGCGTCAATTTGAAGGTGGACCCCGGTTAAACCGAGTTTGGCTTAAATCCAGGTCCCATGTAAAGGCGGCAAGGTTGCATGTCTATTTTAAAAATCCACGCTCCTTAATTGGATCCCGGTTTTAACTGAATCTGGTTAAGATCCCGGCTCTGTGTAAATTCGAAGGCGGATCCTGGTTACACCTAATCTGGTTAAGATCTCGGCTCTGTGTAAATTTGAAGGCGGACCCCGGTTACACCGAATTTGGTTAAGATCCCGGCTCCGTGTAAATTTGAAGGCGGACCCCGGTTACACCGAATTTGGTTAAGATCCTGGCTCCAGGTAAATTTGAAGGCGGACCCCGGTTAAACCGAATCTGGTTAAGACCTCGGCTCCGTGTAAATTTGAAGGCGGACCCCGGTTAAACCAAATCTGGTTAAGACCCCGGCTCCGTGTAAATTTGAAGATGGACCTCGGTTACACCGAATCTGGTGAAGATTCCAGCTCCGTGTAGAGTTTTGAAGACAGACCCCGATTAAATCGAATCTAGTTAAAGTCCTGGCTCCGTGTAAATCTGAAGGCGGACCTCGGTTAAACCGAATCTGGTTAACATCCCGGCTCCGTGTACTGTTTTTGGAAAGAGAGCGGGCCTGTTTTAACTGAATCTAGTTAAAATTTAGGCTCCGTGTTTGCAAGTCTATCTAAAATTCCTATAAGGAGTTGATTGCGACGGAAATGCCTCCAAGTCTATTTAAAGTCCTTTATTGGATTATTTGCGATGGCAATGCCGCCAAATCTATTTCATACAGTTAAATCCACGCTCCTTAAATGGATCCCGAATAAACTAAAAAATATACATTTAAATCCGCGCTCCTTAAGTGGACCCCAGATCTGAAGGAAAACCCAGTTTTAAACTGATCACAATTAAAATCCGAGTTCTGTGTAAAAGGAATTCAGGGTTACGACACTCATACTGGACAAACAAATTCAGGGTTACGACACCCATACTGGATAAACGAATTACGGGTTACGACACCCATATTGGACTAATGAATCTCGGGTTACGACACCCAGAACGCATTAAACCCGGTTACGTTGAATCCAGTTAAAACCGGGCTCTGTGCCAAGTCGGGTTACGACACCCAGAACGGATTAAACCCGGTTACGCTGAATCCAGTTAAAACCGGGATCTGTGCCAAGTCTTGCCAGAAACAAAAAGACGGACCCTGGTTACACTGAATCTAGTAAAAATCTGGGCTCCATGTAAAGTTTTGAAGGCGGACCCCGGTTACACCGAACCTGGTTAAAATCCGAGCTCTGCGTAGAGTTTTGTCAGATAAAGTAATACGGTTAAAATCCGGGCTCCGTCCAAAGTTTTGCGGAAAACGAAAAGAAGGCGGTCCTTGGTTTCACTTAATACGGTTAAAATCCCGGCTCCGTCAACAGTTTCGCGGCAAACGAAAAGAAGGCGGACCCTGGTTACACTTAATACGGTTAAAATCCGGGCTCCGTCCAAAGTTTTGCGACAAACAAAAAGAAGGCGGGCCTTGGTTACACTTAATTCGGTTAAAATCCCGGCTTCGTGTAAAGAAACTCTCAGTCGAGAGCATTGATTCAATCTCCTCAAATTGCACTAATGGCAAAGACATGAATAAAAGAGCGAATCCAGGGTCACTGAACCCGGTCGTAATTCAAATACGAACTGAAGACTAAAACCCGGCTTTTCAGTCGGAGGAAGTTGTCTCCAAACAGCTATCGCAGCTCGGACGCTTCCTAACTTACTCCGGGATATCAAGCGGAACTGTCATGCCGACCCTGATCAGGTCAAAATGCTCGGACGCTTTGGTGAAAAACCGACCCGGGCAGGTGACAACTTCCCTTTATCCTAGGATGACCCGGTCAACGAACCCGGAATTATACGAGGCAGTCTAAGTACTGACCCCTCACCACTTTACGGTTTCAATACCAAACGCGCTTTCACAGATTCTGCATATCACATCTATGACCCTGGCCCGGTCACTCAATAGTACTCCAAAAACAAAGGTGAGTTCACTATATCAGTTCATCGTGGACACGAATGAAACACTACACAAATATTCAAATTGATCGGGAAGTGAACAAACTTTCATTAATGATCAAGTCAACGAAGTTTCAAAGCAAATTAACCTGGACTACATGTCTGGGGGCAATTCAATCAGAATACAAGTAAATCTGAGGCTCGTCGAAACTCGGACAGAAACTTTATCAAAATCAAACGAGTGGTAGCAACTCGGATACGATATCCGGATTCACCAACAGATCCACCCCGGCAGCCCAGAGACCTGGACTACCAGGCTAGGGGGATTATAGACCGGGTAACTATCCTGGGAAAAATTGCTACGAAAGCAAGCAAGGGATCTTATTTCTTCCCAAACAACCCGGATGAGCTGGACATATCTCGGCCAAGTCCGTATTTCACAGTCAATCAAACAATTAATCTCGGCAGCTCAGAGACCTGAACTATCGAGCTTGGGGGCAACTGTTACGGACCTGCATAAAGCCCACATTCAATATATGGCCCAACAAGGGGCAATTCACGTGGCACAGATATGACGTCACATCACTTGGGCTTGGAGGCATACTGGCCCACAGGTCCAAACCCTAACCCTAAGGTACACTCTATAAATACGAGTTAAACCCTAAAGGTACACATCTTCTACTCTTTGGCTATTTACATACCGCCTACACAGAGCACACACATCACCCCCTTGGCTAAACACCTCCAGTATCCTCGAACTACGTGGACTTTGATCCCTCTTCAGGGTACGTAGGCCTAGGAATCGCTCCTAGGTCAAGTCCTAACCAATATCAACATATTAGCCCCTTAGGGCTAGACATCTGTGTTCTACACCAGAACTATATATATATTTCAAATATCTGTGGAACAAATCTAAGGTATGAGTTTCTAATTTTCTAAGGGGATCAAATTAGGGAGTAATATTATCGGCAGTTCGTCTGTTATGATCCTGTAAGACACACATGGTTATATGTTCAAATAGGGTTAAGGTATGGTTATGATCATATAAGAACCATAAAATCAAGTTTTGGCTACGCCTCTTGTAGGAAACGAAGGAAGGCTGTGCTGAATGTGATATGAAGGGGGAAGGTCTGAGAGGTTTTAGCTCTCTATAAAAGTATTCCTGTATGAAAGAGGACAGGTATCCTTCCATGACCCGGATCATATTTGGTCAAACCCTGAGGCTTGATGGTTGGTTCTAGTATCGTCATACCCATATCTTCTCTATATTTGAGCATATAACCTGGCTGTTTGCTTATATGGTATCAGAGCAATGGATTAATGATAATATGAAACCGAAGTTTGGTCCCTTTACTCTTGTTATTGTTAAAGTTTCCTCTACCTTGCTTTAATTTGTTAAGATATATATACTGTTGTTTGGAGATTTTCTCAAGTATCCTCTGAAGTTGCAGTAATAACTGATATGCTTCACGAGAAAGGGAAATTTTATTGTGTGTTTTAATATTTGTACAAGCTATAGTTGTAATACGTAGTTGCAAGATGAACATAATTAAAAAAATTAGAACCTAGGATGTATGAAATAGAATATGAAAAGTTATCTAATAGTTCTTATTTATTGCAAGAAAAAGAAAAAGAAAATTGTAATTTTACCCCTTTTATTTTAGGAGGACAAGGAGAATACACATGTAATCAGATGAATTGGAATAATATGTACTTGATGAAACAAATAGGAAGTTATATAAATTTAAATATAGAAGATTTATTATAAATATTTAATTTAGAAGAAATAATGAAACAATTACCGGAAGAAACTAGAGAAATTTTAGAAAAAGTAGATATTAAAAAATTAAAAAGATAGATTAAGAGAATTAGCAAAACCTTTAGAACAAAAGATTTATGAAATAAAAACAGAAATAAAACAAAATACAAAAGATTTAAAAGAAGTAAAAAATGATATTAAAGGAATAAAAAAGGCTTTAGGATTATATGAGAAATTAGAACCAATAAATAATAATCCTCAAATAAATATGATGAGATCTTTATATGATTGAGAAAATTCAGATGTTACTGTGCTTAATATAAAAAACTAAAATGTAAATCAAAACGTAGAACAAACTAGAATAATAGCAGAAGAAATTAAAAAGGCCAAAGTGTAATTAATAATAATTTATGGACAATTTATGAAAAAATGGATAAAAATACAATAGATGTTAAAGATGGTTCACTAGTGCAAAAAAGGGCTTTAAGACTGCCTCATTTGGAGCGGATAATCGACGCACCGGTCTTAAAGGTGTGACCGGTGGCAGTTTTGTAAATAAAAAGAACTTCTTAAACAATGAAGGGCTATAAGACCGCCTCATTTAGAGCGGATAAACGAAGCACCGGTCTTAATTGTGTGACCGGTGGCAGGTTTGTAAATAAAAAGAACTTCTTACACAATGAATACGCCTCATTAAGACCAGACTAATTATCGATCGGTCCTAAATATGTGACCGGTGGCATATTTGTAAATATAAAGAACTTGTTATTTTGATCAATTTTTCATAGATCTTATCCAGACCTGTTAAAATAACAACCGGCCTTAAAAATGTTAATAAAAAAATTGAAATATCAAATACTTTTATGTAGAAATCTCATCAAGGCAGACTTATATTTTCTACACTCCAAAATAATACGGAAAAATATAAATATAAAGGTATTAAAGTTTTAAGACCGAACTTATATAAAAGCCGGTCTTAAAACTTTGATTTTTAAGACCGAACTTAAAATTTGTCCGGTACTAAAGTTTAAATAAAAAAGTAATAAATGTTAAGACCATAGTTACAGAATGACCGGTCTTAAAAGTTAGACTTTTAAGAGCGGACCAAAAATTTGGCCGGTACTAAAGTTTGAATAAAAAATTAATAAATGTTAAGACCATAGTTACAGAATGACCGGTCTTAAAAGTTAGACTTTTAAGAGCGGACCAAAAATTTGGCCGGTACTAAAGTTTGAATAAAAAATTAATTAATTTTAAGACCGGACATATATAGAGATCGGTCTTAAAGGTTATCTTTTAAGACCGTATATGTGTATTTGTCCTGGTCTTAAAAATGAAGCGCCAAACGTTAACTTCACGCTAAGCTTTTGTCACTCTCACATTGTCACTCTCATACTCTCACCGAAGAACCCCCGTTCACGTTGCGAAACCCTTCCTGCTCCATTACCTCTCTTCCTCGCCCGCGCACCGTTAGCCTCTGTTACTCCCTCATTTTCTCGGGCATTCCTCTCTACTGCCTTGAAAATGAACGGTGAAAACGATTCCACTCGTGTTCTTGAAACTCCGTGATCTTGGTTTGACTGGGAGGGTCGGACAAACGAACCTCTTCATCTCACATTGAGCCTCCTCGCGCGTGCACGCCGTGGTAGAAGCGGCACACGAATGATGGAAGTATCCCTTAGTCGGAATATGGGACGAAGATCGAGATTCATTTTGATGAAAATTTGCAACCTTTCGGTCCTAATAAAAGCACATATACTAGTTTTGTCGGCGCTCTAGTACGCAGCAAGGTTAGCATTTTGACAGATGAGTGGAAAAATGTGGACCAAAAACAATAAAGGATCCTATGTGGGACACTATCCGGCTTACATTCACCGTCCCCAGTCCGAGAAGTTCAAAGACTCAACATTGTCTTATTGTTTGAGCGGTTCAGAAGTTTAAGACCTTTCTCGGCTAACACTTATATTTTTGCCGAGGAGAAGCCTCGACCATCAACCCCGGGACAAGTACAAATTTATTGATGAACAAACTTGGCAACAATTTGTTCGAAGCGGACCACTCCGAAGCTCGGTGAGTTATATTTAGTTTTGTTTGCACTTTTGTTTGCTTATTAACCCGTGAGGATATGTGAATGTTATTGTGTACATCTAATCCGTTAGTTAAATGGTTTGGTGTGTGAATAGAAGTATACATTTGCTGCCTTTGTCCTGCATGAGAGGAGCATGTCCTAGTTCCATGCAAGTTTGATATGTAAACGTGTAATGGCCATGGTTAGACGTTGTCGTTAGTTAGTTAGTTATTCTAAAATGTGTAGGAACCATTTATGATGAATGAATGAATTGACAGAGTTGGCAGCATTTCTGCAACTCCCTTTCCTTTGGTTTTCCCAATTTCTTCTACAATGCTACATCTTCCTTAAGTAAAATGTTGAAACTTGATGAAGTGAATTTGACTAATGTTTGACGCTCATATCAAGCGTAAGTTCTCTAATTTCGTTAGTGACATGGTGGAATTCATGGTTCATCTCATTGTTCATCTAGTGAGGAGATAAAGTTGTGCGGCCCTATCCATTTACGGTGGATGTACCCTATTGAAAGATCTATGAAATTCCTAAAAGGGTATGTGAAGAACGCGTACGGCCGAAGCATCAATTGTTCAGAAATATGTTTCTGAAGAGGCCATGGAATTTTGTCAAAATTATTTGTCCAAAGTAAGACATATTGGGCTTCCAAAACGTCAGAATGCTGAAGGGGGTAGACGTGGGGCTTCGGTAAAGAGTGTGGATCGTGATGAATTGTCACAAGTCCACTTATACATCTTGAATAATGTTGATGAAGTTCAAGCCAGCATATCTCGCACATAAAGAGGCAGTAAGGAAAGAGAACCATCGAATGACCGAACAAAGGTTGATTAGGGAGCATAACGTAACTTTTGCAACCGGTTCAAACAAAAGGTCGAGGGATCTCAATGTGTTTCGAGACAATGAAATGGTTAGCACGTGGTCCCGAGTTTGATGTCATAAGTTGGAATTCGTATGTGATCAATGGTTATACATTTTACACGAAGTCCCTAGATGATAGGAGCACACCCGAACGGTGGTGTTATGTTAGAGGTGAATCTATGCACTTCTCCAGTTCGAAAGACAAGAGGCCTAAATTGGCGTCATGCCATATTATGGGGTTATTGAAGAGATTTGGGAGGTGGACTATGTCAAAGTTAGATTTCCCATCTTCAAATGCAAGTGGGTTAATGTCAATAATGGTGTTCGGATCGATCGACTAGGATTCACTTTAGTCGATGTCAATAGTAGAAGTTTTGGAGATGAACCTTTTATTATGGCGATCATGCAAAACAAGTGTTCTATATCACCGATCAAGAAAATAAAATGTGGTCCGTAGCTCTCCAAGGAAAGAGGGTCATTGATATTGATGAGGAAAGTCATTCAAATTATGGTGATCTTCCCGAGAGTACTCCTTTTACAAGGGGTCTACCTGGACATGAACGAAGAAGATGAAGCGGATAATGAACCCGCATAAGAAATGATCATCAAGAAGGGATATGGGAGGATATCACTTTATAAAAGTGTCAATTCATAAGGTAATTAATATTCATATGCAGTATTCTTAGAAAACTTTAAGGTTTTAACAATTATTATATGTCTGTCTATGTTCTTAATTAAACAATGTCATCATTGAATATGAATTTGTTCTTGTTTTGTTTTTGTGGCGTGATCCGTTTCAAAGGGGCATGTTATAAAAGAGGATGCATGTTACGTTGTTGGGTGGGAATCAAATGAAGGCATGGTGAATAATATATTGGACTACATTTGTATGTTGAATTACGTGCTGCATGTATTGTAACTCATTGCCTTTGTAATTAGTTATATGTTAGCTTATTTTATAAATTACTTTAGTTGTTTTAGACTTAATTAAGAGGCCACATAACTCATGGTGGATAATATTTGTATTCTTTTTCCCAATTCAATTTATTCATGTTCATAGCTTGTAGCTTAAAGTATATCGACTTTTATGTGTTGTTTTGTATGGTGGATTTGTGTATATATATTGATCGGAAGAACAAAACAGGGAAAAATACGGAAAATTTAGACCGCAAATAAAAATACGGTCTTAAATGTTCAAATATTAAGACCGGATGTATATATAACACCGCTCTTAAAGGTGTTAAGCCGGTCTTAAAAGTTGGTCTTTTAAGACCGGTCCATTGAAACAATCCGGTCTTGAAAGTCAGTCTTTTAAGACCGGTAATTATTCCTCCGGTCTTAGAGTCCGCTATCTTTAGGACCGGATTGATATTTGTCCGGTCTTAATATTTGGATCTTTTAAGAGCGGTCGACTTTTTGTCCGGTCTTAAAGTTTGAGTTTTAGGACCGAACCAAAAATATTTCAGATTTATTTAGTACGACTTTTAAGACCGAAGGTTTAAAATGTCCGGTCTTAAAGAAAATCTTTAAGACCGTGTAAAAGTCCGGTCTTAAAGGTCGACTTTTAATACCGCCTGGAACAAGACTGCTCGCGGGTCCGGTCCTAATGTACCTTTTTTGTCCGGTCTTAAAAGCCTTTTTTCCACTAGTGGTTTAAGAAAATTAGAACAGTTTTATAAAAATAAAGAAAAAGAAAAAGAACAAAATGAATATAAAGTGGAATATAAAAATAATTATATATTAAAAAACATAGAAACAAAAGATAAATTAGGAGAATTAATAGCTATATTTAATAATGCTGAAATTAGAAAAATAAAAATGATGAAAAGTAGAAATAAAAATTCAGATTCAGAAGATGAGATAGAAAGATTTATGAGTCAAGATGAAACAAATTTAGAAGAAATAACACAATAATTACAAAATTTAAGAATAATAGATGAAAATCAAATTAATATGCAATCAGCTCAATCAGGAGTAGAACAAGAAATACAACAGGAACAAGAACAAACATCAACTAGAAATCATTTAGATCCAACATAAATTCAAAGGAGAGCAAGAGAACAAGAAATATGAAGACAAAGAAATTTAGTAAGAGAAGATTTAAGCAATATTTCAAAAGCAGTTTTTGATATTAGTTATAAAAAACCTAAAACATATGGAAAAGAATTTATACCACCTCCACTAGAACAATATGAAACTATGCAAATCCCAAATTCTGGAATATGGTTAGATTTAGACTGTAATTTAGATAATGAAAGAAGGATAGAAGAATGGAGAAAAGTTCAATTAATAGCACTTATAAACAGAAGAATAGAACCAGAAGCTGTAAATATGATAATAGAAGTAAGCTTTTTAGGAAATGTACTTCATTGGTGGGAAGGAAGATCATTAGATTTTAGAATGGAAGTTAGAAGATTAGAAGAATCAGCTTATGAAAGAAGAGAAGTTTTATATGCGGCAATATTAGCAAAATCTCAAAATGTTTTAAAAAATGAATTCGTAGGAACAAACGTAGAAAATATAGAATATACACAAATTCTAAAAGCTATAAGATATTTACATGAAATTGAAATCTGTAGTTTAGATCCAACACATATAAATCAATATATCTGTGAATATAAAAAAATATTATTATGAAGCAAAAATAGTAGAACCTGAAAAACAAAAATTTTATTTAGATATGTTTTATAGAAAATTACCAAGATTAATTTCAGAAAACTTAGTAGAAGAATATACACAAGCAATGGAAAGTTCAAATGATCCAAATTTTGTAAATATAATAGATACAATGGGAAGAAGAGAAGAATATTTAAGAAAATACTTATCGAAAGATGTAAAAAAGCATGGAGAAATATTAAATATTATAAATTGAATAAATTAATGGTAAATTGCTCAGAATTAGAAAAACCATATAAATGGGGATGTAATCAACACAAATGGTTATCTAAGAAAAGGAAGAAAAGAAAAATATACAAGTTTAAGAAATATCCAAAAAAGAAGTTTTTTAGAAAATATAATACTAATAGAAGGAAATTTAAACCAAATAAATATTTTAAAAGACGAAGAAATAATAAGAATAATAAAAAACCTTATAAATGTTGATGTTATAATTGTGGAGACTTAGGACATATAGCAACAAATTGTGATAAACCAAAATCAAAAAGAGAAATGAATATCTTAGAAAAAGCAGAAGAATTAGAATTAGAACCTTTAGATATAGATTTAATAGAATTTGAATAACCCATAGAAAATGAATGAGAAATATATAAACTAACATATGAATATGAAACTGAAGAATCAGAAGAAGAATTAGAAGAAGAATCAGAAAGTTCAGAAGATGAAGAAGATATAGAAAAAGAATATTTAGATCAAAATAAAAACTATATAAATATGATGAATGCAGAAGAAATAGAACATAATGAAATTACGAATAATCAAGAATTTGAAGAATATGTAAAAACTGAAGAAAGTTCAATAGAAAGAAGAATAACATTTAATAAAGAACAATATGATAAAATAAAAGAAAAAGATTTAGACATGACAGTTAATAATATAAAAAATGAAAAATTTCTAGATAAAGTAAGCAAAATATTAAAAAATAAGAAAAAAGAAAAATCACAATGTGTAATATTAGAAAAGAAATTTCCAATAGAATCAACTTTAACAGAAGGAGTATTGAGAATACCTTTAATAAGCAAAGCTTTAATAGAACATGAAATATCAAAAATACCTTTTGTTCTGTAGTAGAACACAAATGTCTAGCCTTTAGGGGCTAGTAATGATTGATGTTGGATCAGAGGTAGCGTCCACTGGTATCTATCGAGGAGATAGCAGCGGTCGCTACTGGATCACTGTGCTACACGGAGTTGGCTTTTCGCCTGAGGGTGATGTGTGTGCACAGTGGGACTGTATTGTAAAGAATGTAGTTGTTCAACGTGTGGCGTACCTGGGAGGTGACCTCTTATATATAGAGATTACCTAGGACTTCTGTTCTCCTTACCATGTGCCCTTCCACTGTGATCGTGCGCGTCCCATATCCGGATCGTGTGCCTTCCATGTCCTGCATGACTGCTGGATTATCGGCATGTCCAAAGGTGGTATGCGAGTCAATTGTAATGTGGGAGGTTTCCCACCAGAAGTACTCTTGGTGGGCCTTCGCCTGTCTAGCCCATTATTTGAATCCATAACAGTTGCCCCCCAAACTCAGGAGTTCGGGTTTCTGAGCTGCTGAGATTTCTCTGTCTCGGGCTTTTCTTTTCGTGTACACTTCGGTATTGACTAAGTCCCAAGAAGTAATTCCCGATTTCTCCTTTTTGCCGATTTTTCGAGTATTAGTTCCTGGCCTGTCTTTTTACCGGGTTCCCTTATCGTAACGTCCAGCCGCCTTTGTAACAAATACTACTTTATTTTTGTCACCGGCTTGCTTGATTTATTTGTTCGTCGTTTTGCGCCTTTGTCTAACCGGGTTGGGACTAATTGCCCCGGTGTCTCTGTAACACCTGAGATTGTATTGGGTTTTGTTGTTTTGGAGACTGGAGACTTCCTATCTCCCTATTGCCCCCCAATTTTTGGTGAAATGGAGACATTTGGCATGTTGTGACTTGATAACCGAGTTAACATTGCTGGTTCAATCTGGCCGAACTTGCTGAGAACCTGGATTTGGCCGAATGTGAAATGACATATTTCTTTTTGTTAAACTGACACGTTGTAACATGTAGCTGCACCTCTAGGCCTGGGCGTCCTCCAATAGGCGCTCGGACTCTGTGCATAATTAATACTTGCGTCGTTTCAGAAAGAACATCATTGCAACTTCGGGATTTGGCCTCCCCTTTCTCGCGTGTGGACTTCACTGCCCATGTCGATTCGAATTCAAAAGTTTTCTCCAAACCTTTTGAATCCCATACCCTATATATTTTCCTTTTCGTCTTCCTGTGGTCGCTTTCTACGCATTCCCTGCCTTGCCTGCCTTTTCTGCAAAAGCTTCGGGATTTTCTTCTTCTTTTTCATTTTTGTTGAACTCCCCTACCAGGTATGACTATGCTTCCTTTGATTTTCATATCTTTTTAGTTGTTCGTATAGTTTCTGAACTTGGCGTCATTACCTTGAGGGTATTTCGTTGAGTTTCTGGCATTTCTGGTCCAAACGAATGATTCCTTCTCCATACCACCCTGCTAAACTTATTGTCTTTCTTCTGTCTTCGGTGGATTAGGATAGATTTTCATTTTGGTTATCCCAAACCTGCTCCTTCCACATTCCAATCCCAAAAATTTTTTCATTCTTAGGTTAGGCTAATATCATATTCCTCACCCCCTCGAAGCTTCCTCCCCAAGAAATAGAAGTGTGCTGGAGCTTGTTTTGAACTTTGCTGGCTCCGATATGATTGCGAATCCCTGAATGTGCCTGATTTACTAACTTTGCCCTTCTCTTGCATTTTAGGTTTAGATGGAATCCTCTTCTCAGTTACCATCACCGCCTTCCACGGATGATTGTAGTTCGTCCGCATCAGTTCGGAATCCAAATTCCCCAAAGAAAGTTGTCCACCATAAAGTGACCGAGGTGAAGAATACCTTGACCGCCGAGGAATTTCCATCGCTTGGCGTGAGAGATGGGGACGGATATTCAATAAGGCTCCCTTTGGATGAGGAATCTGTTGCCACCGTTCGATCATAGAAAAGCCAACCTCACGAACCCCATTTCTTCTTTTTTTATCGAGATGTTTTCGTTCAACTCGGTGTAAGATTTCCCTTGTCCGAGTTTCAAATTTGCCTTCTGAATCACCTGCATCTAGCCCCCACCCAGCTTCACCCCAATGGTTGGGCCTTCGCCCTAG
Source organism: Acacia pycnantha (assembly GCA_025563575.1). Classification (NCBI taxonomy): domain Eukaryota; kingdom Viridiplantae; phylum Streptophyta; class Magnoliopsida; order Fabales; family Fabaceae; genus Acacia; species Acacia pycnantha. Next base: position 1,218,428 of record JAMWYP010000169.1, on the reverse strand, counting down.
CTTTTGAGAGCCTCTGCCGGGAACTAGAAATCTGCTGTACTGTGCCGGTGTTTATGACTTTCTACTCTCCCTTGGAGCTAGGTGGATTCCGGTCACCCCTGACGACCTTTTTTGGATGGACGTCACTTCGTGGGAGAAGTGAGCACATGCTCTTTAAACCCTTTTGCGAATCCTGGAAACATTTCAAAACATCCTTTGTTAAGGTTATCGCCCATCCTTTTAAATGCCTGTGGTTCCTTCGTGTTGACAAAAGCGGGGAACTAGAAGGTACATTCCCTTTGTATTGGACTAACGCCCACCACAAGTTCAAAGCCGCAGACTTCGCTCCGACCAGTCTTACTGAAAATGAGGAAGCGGCCGTAGTGATGCTTACGAAGCTCTCTAGTACCCTTCAAACCCTGATGGACCCCGCCGATCATATTTCTACTACCTTAGTTCGTCGACGCGGACCAAGAAGTATGGGATTACGAGTTGGAATTTTCATATGTCCAAATACATCTCCACTTTCAATACTGATATCCTTTTTTAATTTAATGCAGGACGACAAATGGGAAAGCCTGAATTTCTTGAAGCCTTTAAAACACTCCCCGCAAACCCTGAGAATGCTCCCACGGATGATCCTACTGTGAGTGGCGGAGCTCCTATCTCGGAGGAGGCGGTTATTTCAAAGGTTCCCCGAAAGCGCCCCGCGTCCAAAAGTGGACTGAAGCGTGGTGAGAAAAGGGCGCAGACCTCCAAAGGCAAGAACATTGCTGGAAAGGAAACCACTGTGGTTCCTACACCGAACTCGTCTGCAAAAGAGGCCCCTACCTCTAACCCTGTACCGGCATCGCCCGTGAGGGAGGCTCTTACTTCAACCCCTGTGCCGGCATCGCTTGTGAGAGAGGCTCCCACTTCAACCCCTGCGCCGGCTTCACCTGCCACTTCGGTTCCATCCTCATTCTCTACCCCTCATAATCATGCCACTATGAGTGGAGGGGTTCTTTGGTTAGATAGGGTCAACGAAGCTATCCGAGATCTTATGCGTCCACCTGCTCAGTTGTATTCCCCCACCATGCCTTCCAAGGAAGAGAAGCTGCAGCTTATTGATATGGAGCGACAGGCCTATAGGGTGGCTTCCCTGATACGACCTTATGCTGCCCTAAGAATTCAAAATGCTGTTCGGATGAAATCCGTGAATGATTTGAATAAACAAGTAGCCGCGCTAACCAGCATTATTGAAATCGAGAGGAGGGAGAAGAACGAACTCCTTTCCGAGATTCGTTTGCTGAAATGCAACACCGATTTGGCAAAAGTTACTGCGGGGAGGGATCAAACTCAAGGAGAGCTGGCTGTATCTTGGGCAGAACAAGATAGATTGCACCGAGAGCTAGTTTCCATAAACCAAAGGTTTGTTACCGCGGTGGAGGAAATTGCTGAGGCTGAAACCAAGTTGTCTGCCACGCAGATTGATTTGAATATGGCACGACTCGATTTTTCTGCCAGGCAATCTAAATTGGCCGATGCCCAAGCTGAAGTACATCGCCTTGAAGGTCTTTGTCGGGAGAATGCATTTCTGAAAGAAAAGATGATTTCGGACAATGATCATTTAACCGGCATCCTGAAAGAAAAAGATGTGGAGCTTGCCAACGCCAAATCGCAAATTGCGAAATATGGCCAAATTGGCAGGTTGTCTTTTGAGAACGCGGTGGCTCAAATCCAGGTGCTCAATCCCACTATCACTCTGAATACCACCGAGTTACACCTCCAGGCTTATGTTAACAACAAGGGGAAACTGATTCCTCCTGGTGAAGAAGAAAGTGAAGATGAGTCAGCATCCCCATCAGCAACCGAGATGCCCTCCCAAATTTAATTTCTTATTTTCTGTAATAGCTTCCGGTCTGTCCTGTTTTTGTATATCCTTGGCGAGAGGCCATGATTCTCTGTGTGAACTGCTGTATAGACTTTAACTGCTCTTACACCCGTTTCTATTTGGCAAAATTAGTCAATGAGTTAGCGTGTTTCAATGCATAGACCTTAAACATTACTCTTGTGACATGATTTTTGAAACCGGGGGACTTCCCTTGGTTCTTCATGTTTAAATCTCATATGATTTTTGAAGCCGGATTTTTGATTATCCGGGCCCCTACATGTTCCGATCGTATTCATGACTTATGAAAGCAGATAGTATTATCGTGCATTCCTCATGTTTAATGTGACATGATTTTTGAAACCGGGTTAATTCCCTTGGTTCGTCACGTCTAAATCTTACATGATTTTGGAAACCGGACTTTTAATATCCTGGCCTCTACATGTTTCGATTGTATTCATGATTCATGAAAGCAGATAGTATTTTCGTGCGTTCCTCATGTTTTAGTGTGACACGATTTTTTGAAACCGAGTTAATTATCCTGGGTTTCTCATGTCTGATTCTCACATGATTTTTGAAGCCGGATTTTTAAGTATCCAAGCCTCTACATGTTTTTGCCATACACGATTTTCGAAAGCCGGATTTTTAATTATCCAGACATTTACATGTTTTTTCCATACACGATTTTCGAAAGCCGGATTTTTAATTATCCAGGCCTCTACATGTTTGATATTATAAAGTAAGCAACAATCTCATTCGTAGAAACCGGGATAAGTCATACTTTATTCAATTATCCGCGTTTACAGAACGCCTTACAAGGAAAAGAAAATAACTAACATGCTGTTTCCCACAAACGAACTCGTGCCTTTTAAGTGAAGCCTGCCTACACCTGGACTGTACGTTTCAACTATAATAAGCTTTCAACTTGTCCGCATTCCACGTCCGCTTTACTGCTTTCCTTTGCAACGTTTCCAACTTGTAAGCACCCTTACCAAGGCTTTCAGTAACCCGGTATGGGCCTTCCCAATTAGGAGCTAACTTTCCTTCTGCAGCATTCTTGTTTCCGATGTCCGCCCTTCGAAGTACGAGGCTTCCTTTGTCGAAACCCCGAGGTCGCACCTTTTTGTTGTAACGGGTCGATATGAGTTGCTTAGCCGCCAGATCCCGGCAGTGTGTCGCGATCCGGACTTCATCTATCAAATCCAACTCAACCGCGATTGCGTTCCCATTCTCTTCTTCACTTTGCTGTGCTGTGATTCGTCGCCAAGATGATTCACCAATCTCGACCGGGATCATTTCCTCGCACCCATATGTTAGCTTGAAAGGCGTTTCCCCGGTTGAAGACTGGACACTTGTTCTATATCCCCACAGGACATAAGGCAACTGATCCACCCAGCTAGATGTAGCATCTTCCATTCGCTTCTTTAACCCATCCACAATGATCTTGTTAGAAGCTTCCGCTTGCCCATTAGATTGTGGATGTTCCACTGACGCGAAGTGCTGTTTAATGTTAAAATCAGCTACCAGCTTCTGGAAGTTCTTATCAATGAATTGTGTGCCGTTGTCTGTAATAATTTCGGCTGGAATGCCAAATCGTGCAATAATGTTTTTCTGTAGGAACTTTTGTTGGTTCTGATTAGTTTTGATGATGTCTTGTATAGATGTCATTGAGAGCAAAAAGATTGTATATTATACTTATCGACTAACTACGATATATTTGATGTAGATTAGTCCAAGATTAATTATAGAGATTAATCAAGAAAGGAGAAGAAAGAAAGAAGAACTTGCTCCATGTGAAGAGATTAATGATGTGAAGTTTAATAATGGAGATTAATCAAGATGAGATTTGGAAGAATGAAGAACTTGTTGAATATAATGAGAATATCATTATTCATGTTCCAAGATTAATACTAGAAGTCTCCACGGTGATATGGAAGTTGGAATGGCTAAATTCAGAGTTAAAATAAGGAAATTCAAGCTTCCCGATGAATAGAAGTTGCTACAATTCAATTGCTACAGTCTTGTGCATGAATAGCTCTTCCTTGCGTTTGAATATCGTCACTACTCGAGTATCATGCTTCAATTCTTCAGTATGACACTTCAATACTCGAGTATGGTACTTGGCTACTCGAGTATGGTGCACAAACAGCTCCTTCTGCACTTAAATCCCGACAATACCCGAGTATGGATTAACAATACTCGAGTATGACACACTCTGTTCAGCTCTGCTCTACGTTCAGCTTCGAGCGACCTTTGGTAAATCGACAATATCTCCCAGACCAGAGATCTGATTAAGGTGAAACCAATTTTGTTGGAAATTAGACATCCAAACGGTTCTAGTCGCACAGGATTCAAGTCCAACGGAGGTCATATGAGAGAGGTATGAATTTTTGAAGATGAAAGTGACATCACCGTCACACTGCTGACCAAGACTCAATTTTTTGATTATATCTCACAAAATAGAAGTCCAATGAAGCTGAAACCAGTGCCATTTGAAAGTAGACTCAAAGGGCTTTCCAACAAGACTTGAACCAATCAATTCGGATTTCATACCAGGAAGTTATGATCTTCGAAAGTGGACACTCACGCAGGATAAGTTATACCCGAGTATGAGCATTCACATACTCGAGTATTGACGGTAAAAACAGCTGTTCGCACTGTCGAAAGCTCAGATGACGATTTTGCTATTCAATTCAGTTTAATACAATCTTTAATGAATTGATTACTAACCATTGACCACAGTGATTTACGAAAATTGATATTAAAGTGTAGGATCATAAGTGAGTTGATTGGGTAATATGATCAAACGCGTTTTTATAAGCAAAGCTTCTGTAAAATGGAAATTATATTCAAATAAGGCAGGGATGATGATACAAGACGCGTAGAAATTATGCACAGCAAAACGAAATCATTATTGTCATTATGATCATCATCAAACTTCCAAATTCTTCAAACAGAAGGAAATCAGATTCTGATTCTGCAGCAATCATGGAACGATTTTGAATTCAAAAAGATGAAGCTCCAACGGTCATCTACAAGTAGTATAAATAGAAGAAGGGTCAGCTGCTCTCAACACACAAGCACATAGCAAAGAAATCACATAAAGATCAGAATTACACTTTCAAGAGATTAGTTCCGCTAAGCTCTTGTAAGACACTTTCTGAATACTTCCAGCCAATACTTTCGAATACTTCCGCCTGAGATTGTGTCATAGTTTGTTCTTCAGTGCTTCTGTTTATCTGCTCTTAGAGAGAGTCATTCATCTATTATTATTTCTTGTAAGAATCTCAAAGTATTGGGACTTTGGGATTGGGTTATTTGATTACAACTTGTAAGGGGGAGTGTAATTCAAGAGAGAGAATTGCTCCGAGTGTTACAGAGTGTGTAATCATTTGATCGTAAGATAGTGAAATCCCGGAGTGTTTCTGGGGACTGGACGTAGGTCAAGGATTAGGACCGAACCAGTATAAATTCTCTGTGTCTATCTCCTCTACTCTATCTCTACTTTGCCTTGATATATATCTGTCGTGTGGGTGACCGAGTAACTAAAAAAAAAGAATTTTTGTAATCACCTATTCACCCCCCTCTAGGTGATATTCCACCCTTCAACTTTTTCACCCTACTTGATGTGATTGTGGCGACAGGCTCTACCTCGATCCATTTTGTGAAATAATCCACCGCCACAATGAGCCATCGCAATTGCCCAGCGGCCCGTTTGAACGGTCCTAGAAGATCCATCCCCCATTTAAAAAATGGCCATGGTGCCGAGATTACCTGAAGTGCGGCGGGAGGTGCTTTGATGGTGTTAGCGTGCTTCTGGCAGCTGTCACATTTTTGAACATGAGCTTTAGCATCCGCCGCCATGGTGGGCCAAAAGTAACCAGCCCTCACTGCCTTTCTGGCCAAAGCCTTAGCTCCCATGTGGTGACCATTTATCCCTTCATGAATTTCCATCAGGACATATTGAGCTTCACTTGCCGCAAGGCACTTCATCATCGGAGAATGCATTCCCTTCCGATATAACTGGTCATTTACGAGTGTGTACGAGGCTGCTGTTCTCATGAGCTTTTTTGCTTCCAATGATTCATCCGGCAAAGTTCCTCTTTCAATATAATCCATAATGGGCTTCCTCCAATCGTCATTGTTAGAAATAACCATCACACAACTTGGCTCTCGAAGATTTTGCTGAACAATAGTGCGATGATTTCCAGGACTCTTGGTGCTTGCTAATTTTGATAGGACATCGGCCCTAACATTATCTCCTCTTGGAATATGAACCACGATTACGTCGTCAAACTCTATGATAATTTCCTTCACCTTTCCCAGATATTTAATCATTAAGGGTCCCTTAGCTTGGTATGTTCCATGGATTTGAGAAGCTACCAGCTGAGAGTCGGTGGAAACACGCACTTTGCGAGCCCCACTTTCCTTAGCTTGGAGCAACCCGGCTATCAACGCCACGTACTCCGCCTGGTTGTTTGAGGTTGAGAAGTTAAAACGCAAAGATAATTCTAGAGCAATACCTTCGGGGCTTTCAACAATAATCCCTGCTCCACTTCCCTTAATGTTTGATGAGCCATCTACAAACAAATTCCACGTATCCTGATCGTCTCCCTCTTTGATCGGGGTCAGTTCCATTACGAAATCTGCCAATGCCTGGGATTTGATCGCATTCCGAGCCTCATAAGTAATATTGAATTCTGACAATTCAATAGCCCAACTTACCATACGCCCGGCTAGGTCTGGCTTATGGAGAATTTGTCGGATAGGCTGATTTGTGCGAATGATGATATGATGACTCTGAAAGTATGGGCGAAGCCACCTAGCAGCTATCAGTAGTGCAAAAGCCATTTTCTCTACCTTCTGATAACTCACTTCCGAACCTTGTAAAGCTCTACTCACGAAGTATACTGGACTTTGGCCCTCCGCTGTTTCCCTAACCAATACGGCGCTTACAGCCTCATTACCTACCGATAGGTATAAGATCAAGCTTTCTCCTGCCTGGGGTCTTGTTAGCACCGGAGGTGCAGACAAGCATTGTTTAATTTTTTCAAAGGCTACTTCACACTCCGCAGTCCATCCCTCAGAGGCTTCCTTTTTTAACAACTTGAAGAAGGGGAGAGAATTTTCTGCAGACTTAGGCAAGAATCGGGTCAATGCAGCTAACCGTCCAGTCAATTGCTGAACTTCTTTTTTGTTGCGCGGGGCCTTCATGTCTAATACAACTTGACATTTGTCGGGGTTGACCTCTATACCTCTGTCCGTCAGCAGGAATCCAAGGAACTTTCCCGCAGGTACTCCAAAAGCACACTTTGCCGGGTTGAGACGAATTCTATATTTCCTCAGTTTGTCAAATGTCTGTCGCAAATCATCAATATGGTTAAACTCGCTCATAGACTTGACAATCATGTCGTCGATGTAAACTTCCACATTCTAGCCAATCTGATCTTCAAAAACTCGGTTCATCATCCTTTGATAAGTGGCTCTTGCATTTTTCAATCCGAAAGGCATCACATTGTAGCAGTAATTTGCTTTCTCAGTGATGAATGCCGTCTTCGCCTGATCATCCGAGTGCATGGCGATCTGATTATATCCGTAGTAGGCATCCATGAATGATAATAATCTAAAGCCAGAAGAACTGTCCACCAACTGGTCAATATTAGGCATCGGGAAAGAATCTTTTGGGCATACTTTGTTCAGATCCTTGTAATCTATGCACACTCTCCACTTTCCATTTGGTTTTTTCACTAGGACCACATTTGATAACCATGTCGTGTATTGTATTTCCCGGATGAAGCCGGCTTCTAACAACTCTGCCACATGTGCTTCCAAAGCTTTCCGTCTGTCCTCCCCGAGCTTCCTCTTCTTTTGGGATACCGGGGTTGATCCCGGTCTAATTGCTAGTTGGTGACAACAGAAATTTGGGTCGATCCCGGGTACCTCAGATGGGTGCCAAGCAAACACGTCTCTATTGTTCCTGAGGAATTCCTCAAGTTCCTCCCGCATTTTTGGATCCAAGGCCTTGCCTATTTTAGTGATTTGGCCAGGCTCTGATCCGAGGAGAAAATCCTCCAATTCTCCATTTGGTTCTGCCTTCTTCATTTGTTCTTCTTTGCGAAGGTCCAACTCGACCAAGTTTACCGCTTTTCCTTCAGAATATGCTTCAGGGCGTGTTAGCCGAGCTAGATCCTTCTTAACCGTGTTGAAATAACACTGGCGAGATTCTTTTTGATCCCCTTTCACGGTAACCACCTTGTTCTTTTTACTGATCATCTTCAGCTTTTGATGTTTGGATGATACCAACATATCTCAATTGTGAATTTTTGGGCGGCCCAGGATTTTGTTGTATGAAGAAGGGAAGTCTGCTACCACAAATCAGACTTTCTCTGTCTTAAAAGCATGCTTATCCCCCAAAGTCAGTTTGAGATCAACATACCCCTTCGGACGAGTATCCTGCCCATTGAACCCGGTTAGCGTGGTCTTGCATGGTTTCAAGACGTCGGAGTCGAAATTCATCCGTTTGAACGCATCCCAGAGGATGATGTCCACGGCGCTCCCGTTGTCTACAAAGATTTTCCTAACCCGGCAATTGACCAAGGTTCCCGTGATCACCAAACCGTCTGATGCCCTGGGGCGACGTCTTCCAAGTCCTTATCAGTGAAACATAACATAGGAGATTTGGGTGTATTCAAATTCTCCTTAAATCTTGGGGCATCCTTTATGGACAGTACCTCCTTAAGATACTTTCGTCTCTAGTTTGTTGAATCTCCTCCGCCACCAAAGCCGCCGCTAATGACATTGCAGTCGTACTTGGTCTCTGGGAATTCTTCGTCACTATCTTCAGTTTTCTTTTTCTGCTCCTTTCTTCGCTTTTCAAGTGGTGGGCTCTTACTCCGGTTGTCATCCTGCCTCTTATTGCCCTGCTTTCCCTGAGTCTGGATCACATATTTTTGAAGTTTTCCCTCATGGATGAATCTTTCAACCGCATTCTTCAAATCCCAACACTGCTCGGTTGTGTGACCATGTTGATCGTGGAATTCACAAAACCGGGTTTTGTCAGCAGTAGCTCTTCGGCCAAGGGGCCGAGGTCTTTCTACCTTCTTCATTTCGGTCGCGCATACTTCCTTCCACAACTTGGCCTGGGAGACCTTCAACGGGGTGTATCTTTCATACTTTGAATCCCGGGTTTTACCACCGCTATCTCGACCACGTGGTGCTCTCTTGTATGCTTCTTGATTCTCTCTTTCTCGACGCGGTGGGCTCTTAGCCCTTTCTTTTATGGCATTGCCCGCCATCTCCATCTGCTCCAGATCTAGATATTGCTGCGATCTATCATGAAAGTCAGCCAGGGTTGTGGGCCTTCGTTTCATGATAGATTTCTTTAGCCGGGATGAAACATCCAAACTGGCTATGATGCAATGTAGGTGTACCTCCTCCTTCAATCCCGGAATCTGCAATGCTATACTATTGAAGCGATCCAGGTATTTGCTCAGGGCTTCTCCTGGTCCTTGCCTGACTTGAGCAAGTTGAAACTCGGTTTTAGGCTGCCGTCTACTGGTTGCAAAGTTTATCAGAAACTTTTGTTCCAACGTCTTCATGTTTGGAATGGACAAATATGGCAGCGAGTGAAACCATAGTTGCGCCGCTCCTCTAAATGTTCCAGCGAAAAGATGAGGTATAACGTCCCCCTTTATCCCCTTGACCATGATCTCCATTTTGAAGTTGTTGAGATGTATTAAAGGGTCCTGGGTTCCGTCATATTTAGGTAACTCCCTTGAATTTAATCCCCTGGGATACACCACCGTCATAACTTTATCTATGAATTGACCTAGTACTCTGTCTTCATCCGTCCCTTCTGCCTGACCTGACGCTTTATTGAAAGGCAGGAGAATGGTCCCCTCTTTAACGATCTGTTCCTTGGGTGTCCGCTTGTCCTCCTGATCTTTTAACTCGGCTTGGGAAGCCTCAGGAATGTTCACCTTTCTGGCCATTGTGTCCGCACTCCTTGTTTCACGCTGGATCTTGTGGCTGGTTTCTTTCTCTCGGTCTTCCTCCTCACCTACAATGAGCGATTTTATTTTCTGCTGTTCATCTTGGTTGACCCTTGCACAGTCCGAGCCGACAATCTGGTTTGAACCCTCATCATTCTGCCCTTCTATCAGGATTTGTTTTCCCTTTAAACTTTGCTGCATCTTTTTTCATTCTTCCTGCCGCCATATTGCGTTCTGACGCTCCAATTCTTCCCGAATAATCCGAGTATTCTCATCCTTTTGCAGCTCGTATCGGTATTCCATGTCGTCCAAACGCCGGATCAACGATCCTATAGTATTATGCAGCAAGCGTATGTCGGGATGTTCCATCTGAAACTCACGGGAAGGATGAGGGATACCCTCCACCTGAATTCCTTGGCGTTCCCGTCGCAGTTCCCGATTAGGATAAGGAGAATGAGCGGTGTCCTCGGTATCGATTTCAACCGGTCTTTTCCCGAGATCTTGTTCCGGGACCACCGAATTCGAGTGCTGGGACAGCTGTCCCGGGTTTGAAAGTTGCTGAGGCTCATCTAGCGGCGGTAGCGGCGGTCGTTGCACATTAGTGCGACTCCTAGTGCTCGCAGCCATACTCAGTTGTAACAAATGGCTTTTGTGATTTTGGGAATCGATTTGTTCGGCAATCCCCACGGTCTGCGCCAATGTTCTGTAGTAGAACACAAATGTCTAGCCTTTAGGGGCTAGTAATGATTGATGTTGGATCAGAGGTAGCGTCCACTGGTATCTATCGAGGAGATAGCAGCGGTCGCTACTGGATCACTGTGCTACACGGGGTTGGCTTTTCGCCTGAGGGTGATGTGTGTGCACAGTGGGATTGTATTGTAAAGAATGTAGTTGTTCAACGTGCGGCGTACCTGGGAGGCGACCTCTTATATATAGAGATTACCTAGGACTTCTGTTCTCCTTACCATGTGCCCCTCCACTGTGATCGTGCGCGTCCCATATTCGGATCGTGTGCCTTCCATGTCCTGCATGACTGCTGGATTATCGGCATGTCCAAAGGTGGTATGCGAGTCAATTGTAATGTGGGAGGTTTCCCGCCAGAAGTACTCTTGGTGGGCCTTCGCCTGTCTGGCCCATTATTTGAATCCATAACACCTTTCAAAGATGAAATATCAGAAATATATATAGCAGGAGTGCAAGTTATGGTAAAAACATATTTTCAAAGTGGAATAGATTCGCCATTAGAATTATTAATAACAGATGGAAGAATAATTAGTAATGTGGAAGATAGTATTCTAGGAATGATAGCAGGAAATTTAATATATCAAAAATTAAAATTTACTTTAAATACCAATTTTGCAATTAGTAGAGCAGAAGAAAACATGGATAAATCAATCTTAGTATATCATAATTTACATAATGTAAGATTACAACCAGGATCTAGGAGTATAAGTATAACAGCAATGATAGGATTAATATTTTCAAATAAACATAAAATATATAATAAAAATAAAGATAAGATAACAATAGATAAATATTTTATGCCTGTAATAAGAGAAGTTAAAACTGACCCAAAAAGAATTACTATCCCAGAAATGTTAAAATTAGAACTAGATAATACTAGAGATTATTATGTACAAACTCCCAGAAGAATTATTACTAATAATATATTAGGACAGAGATCTTTAAAAATAAATACATCAGAAAATCCAATATTAAATATATATAATAGACCGTCACCTAGTAGAAGTTTAAGTCTTAGAACAATAGAGACATCACAAGAAGTTATGGATAATTTTAATAGAAGAAATTTATTAGCAGAAAGACCAATAAGCTCAAGTTTAAGAGAAATTAGACCTCAAAATGAAATTTATATAAAATTAGAAGTAAAATCTGACATGTCATGGAAAGAAGTTATAGCAAAAATTGATGAACATTTAGAAAGAAGTGAAATAGACATAGGATTTACAGAAGATAATTTGATATTAGAAGGAAATCAAACAAAATCTAATGTAGTATTAAGATTTAATAATAGAGATACAATCAATTTAAACCTATTAGTAAAAGAAAATTTAGGATTTAATTAGAAGATAATATTAGGAAGAGAATTTTTAGAATTAGTAAAACCATATAGAATCCAAGATACAAGAATAATGATAAACTTAAATCATCAAACAATTATAATACCAAAATTATCATGATTTACGAAGACATAAGTATTGAATGGGATGAAAATAGAAATAAAATGATATTCATATATAAAAGATTTGATCAAACATTGGAAGTAGATGAAACTACAATAGTGCAAGATGCAGATGTAACTTTGATGAGAATATTAATAAATAAATTAAAATAAAAAATCAAAAAATATAAAAAGAGTACTAACACCTAGAAATCTTATTCGTCACCCAGTTTATGCTGATCATATTAGAACAAGAATAAATGAATTTAAAACTGTAAAATCTCACCTGAAACAAAAATTAGAATTATTGTCTAGAGTATGAATCAAAGACCTAGAATAACATATTTTGGAAGAAATGTGCAAACAAAAATATCATCTGTAGATAAAAGTTTATTTAGATTAGCTCTTAAATTAATAAGAGATGTAGATAGAATAGAATATGGAAGAGTATTAGAAGCATATAATAGGCTTATGGAAGCACAAGAACCTTATAATCCATTAATAGCAAACCAAGCTATACAACAAATAGAAGAAGCTTACGAATTCTTAGGACAAAGAAATTGTGTAAAAAATGTAATTAAAAATCATTTGGAAGTATTATCAAGAATATGAGTGAAAGACCATTATATTACATATTGATAAAATTTAATTATGAAAAATGTAGAGCTAGAAAATATCATGCTTTAGTAGATACATGAGCAAATTTAACAGTAGCAAAATATAATGTTTTACCACTTGAAATGTGGAAAAAGAAAAATAGAATTATTAGAATGGAATCAGCAGGAAGAGAAATACATATGATAGAATTAGAAGCAAAAAATGTAATGGTACAAATAGGAAATTATGAATTAAAGATCCAAGAATTAAATCAATATAATGAACCTCAATGTGATATAATTTTAGGATTAGATTTTTTAGAAAAATATTACCCTTTTACTTTTATAGAAAAAGCTTTAGTATTAACTACACCTTGTAAACATCAAGCTATAGGAGTAAGAATAACAAGCCCATATAAAAGGAAAGATGAAAAATTTCAAAAGAAAAAACATAAAGAAGAAGTGCAATTCTTACAAAATAATGAACCAGGAAAAATAGAACACATGTTAGCAATGTTAACAATAAGAGAAGAAAAATCTATAGAACAAAGAATATTAGAAAATTTTAGTGAAAATCCACTAATATATTGGGAAAAATCTAAACCGATGGCAAAAATAGAATTAAAAGATTATAGTAAAGAAATAAATTGTAAACCTTATCATTGGATAGTTGAGGATAAAGAAGAATTTGTAATGCATATAAATGAAATGAAAAAAATATAATTTGATAAGAGAAAGTAGATCTGAATACTCATCACCAGCAATGATTGTTAAAAAACTTAGTGAAGAAAGAAGAGGAAAAAGTAGAATGGTTATAAATAGATATCATAAATATTTAGAAATTGAATAGTATAGCAATTAGAAATAGATATCCAATACCTAAAATGGAATTATTGTTTAATCTTATAAGAGGAAAGAAAATATTTAGCAAATTTGATTGTAAATCAGGATTTTTTCAAGTAAAACTAGAAGAAGATAGTAAAAAATACACAGCTTTCAGTACTTCTGAAGGTTTGTATGAATGGAATGTATTACCTATGGGATATCATAATAGTCCCAGTATATTTCAAGAATTTGTATCCAAAATGTTATTGCCTATTAGAGATTTTGCTGTAATATATATAGATGGTATATTAATATTTTCAAATAATGCAGAAGAACATGAAAAACATCTAAATCAATTTGTAGATTTAATAGAAGAAAAAGGTTTGAATATATCACCTAAAAAATCAATATTAAGAAAACAAGAAATACCTTTCTTAGGACATATAATAACTACAAATGGAATAGAATTACAAGATCACATAAGTAAAAAAGTTTTAGAATTTGGTAAGATAACAAATAAGAAAGATTTACAAGCATTTTTAGGATTGATTAATCAAGTTAGAAACTATGTTCCAAATTTAGCAAAATTAACTTCAAAAATTTCTAAATTAGCAGGAGAAAAAACATAATGGAAATGGGATAATGAAACAATTAAAATAATTGAACAACTAAAGAAAATTTGTCAAAAATCACCTAAATTAACAATACCCTTACAAAAAGAGGTAAAATGGATAATCTATACTGATGCATCGGATCAATATTGGCGTGCAACTTTATATCATGAAAATGAAAAAGGAGAAGAAATTATAACTAGATATGCAAGTGGAAAATTTTTAGAAGCTCAATGGAAATATCATTCAAATTGGAAGGAATTATTAGCAATAGTCAAAGCAGTTGAGAAATTTGAATTGTTTATAGTTAATTCACAATTTATAATTAGGACTGATAATACACAAGTTAAATCTTGGCTTGATAAATGAATAAAAACAAAGAAATTAGCAAATAAAGTGTTATTTAAATGGCAAGGAGATTTGGCTTATTATGATTATGTTATTGAATATGTGCCAGGAAATAATAATCTTATTGCAGATTTTATGAGCAGATGGAATCTAATGCAGGATCCAGTTCAGAAATGAATTCTAATCAGACTTGTAATGCATGCCAGACAGCATTAGCAGATTTAAACATTCTAAAAATGAATGTTAGTCTGTTAAACAATCAGTGCAGTTCATCTATACAAAGTCTTTTTAAGCAGTATTGCTCATCTAAATTAACCAACAAGTTGAAACTCTGTTCAGAAGAATAGAGAAGTTGGAAGGTAATGGAAAAAGAAATGTAAGTACTGCTGACTCAACGATACAAACTGACATGGAATTAAGCCCTTTAAATGAGTCATACACTCAAATTGGGTCATCCACCCAAACCCAAAATAAAAATGGATCATCTACCCAAGAAAATGTTAGTGGGCCTACTGCCCAAACACTTCAAACTATAACCCCTTTTAATGAAATTATAAAAACCCAAATGCAAGAAGAAGCCCGTAGAAAAGAAAAAGGACAAATAATTGAAGCCTCAACCTCGATCCCTAGAATCACAAGAAGTAAGTCCTTTGACACTCATTCTAAATACCTTTACTTCAAAACCCTTGTTAGTAAGACTGGAAACATGGAAATTTCTGATCCACATGTCAAATATGCCTCCCATTTTGCCTTTAACAAAGTTGTAGCCTACCTAGGAACTTCACCAGATTTAATAGGAATCTTATACCAATATGGAATGTTACATGCCATTTATATACCCAATAATCCTGAACCCACAGAAATTAAAGAATTGCCAGTAGCCTTGCAAGAAGCAGTCAAAATATATGTTGGAGTTGTAACTCAACACAACGTATATATTAGATTTTATTCAACAGTTGCAGAAATCACACCAGAGAAGTTTTATCCCCCGATCAGTTTAATTCGACTTGGAACTACAAAGAAACCTATAGAGACGGAAGCAGAGATAAAAGAATATATTGAAGACGACCAGGAATTTAAGAACAAGATGTCTAATATTAGAGCTCAGAATTACCATATTATATTTCAAGAAATAACCAGAGCTATTAAAAGTGAAAAGCAATGGGTTTATTATTGTGGAATGACTTCAATAATCGCAGCATTTGGAAAGACTTCGCATGATCAACCACTGTTTGTACAATGGTA
The DNA here is from genome assembly GCA_025563575.1 of Acacia pycnantha. Classification (NCBI taxonomy): domain Eukaryota; kingdom Viridiplantae; phylum Streptophyta; class Magnoliopsida; order Fabales; family Fabaceae; genus Acacia; species Acacia pycnantha. The sequence continues at coordinate 1,202,781 of JAMWYP010000169.1, read as the reverse complement.
TGACAGATTGAGAAATAACAGGATGGAAAATTCAGAAAAAACAAAGAAGAAGATATGTAATCTTTTGGTAGAGTACTCTAATCACAGGTGTAAGAATTGTGAGGAAAGAGAAAAAGCTATGCAAGATATTGAAGATCCGGAGACAGATCTCAGTGTCCTTTGAAGATTTGAAAGTAAAGTGAAAGAAGACAAGGAGGCTTGCCGACACCGACAAAGTGCTGACAGGTTAAAGATTTGGAGCAGACAAGTGTAAATGAAAGTGCAACGTGTATGGAGGAAGTTTTGCCGACACTGGCAAAAGTTGGCAAAAGTAAAAAAAAAAATTGAAAAAAAAAAGTAAAATTGTTTGTCTTATATGCCTTATATGCAGAAGATAGCTTTACGTTGATGTGCAAATAGTTGAAGTACAAAGTAGTTGTAATAGTGTAATAGTACAATATTAGGTTATTAGGCTTTTTGACTTTATAAAATTAGAAGTTAGGCTACGTAAATGTATATTAGAATTGTAAATGCGTATGTTAGAATTAGGAAGCAGTTGGAATGCCGACTGCCTATATAAAGCCATGTAATCTCACATTGCAACACACACCGAGTTTGAGATATCACTCAAATCACTACCTCTCTTGTACAATTGCTTTTGTGTTCGTGAAATAAAATTCCAAGTTTTATCATTTCTTTCTTTGAAGCATACTTCAAATATCTGTGGAACAAATCTAAGGTATGAGTTTCTAATTTTCTAAGGGGATCAAATTAGGGAGTATTATTATCGGCAGTTCGTCTGTTATGATCCTATAAGACACACATGGTTATATGTTCAAATAGGGTTAAGGTTTGGTTATGATCATATAAGAACCATAAAATCAAGTTTTGGCTACACCTCCTGTAGGAAACGAAGGAAGGCTGTGCTGAATGTGATCTGAAGGGGGAAGGTCTGAGAGGTTTTAGCTTTCTATAAAAGTATTCCTGTATGAAAGAGGACAGGTATCCTTCCATGACCCGGATCATATTTGGTCAAACCCTGAGGCTTGATGGTTGGTTCTAGTATCGTCATACCCATATCTTCTCTATATTTGAGCATGTAACCTGGCTGTTCGCTTATATATATATATATATGGGGTTATCGTTTGTCATGTCACTTGACATAATGTTATGTCAAGTTACCTCCAAACAACGTCATTTTGGGGTTAGGGGAATTAATGAACTCCCAAAACGACGTAGTTTTGCGGTTAGGGGAATTAATGGAGGATCTTTTGGTAAAATTCATATGATAAATACAACAACAAAAATACAAAACACCCTTCAGTAACTCCCCTAACGACGTAGTTTTGGGATGACTTGACATAACTTTATGTCAAGTGACATGACAAACGAAAAACTATATATATATATATATATATATATATATATTCAAAATCTTGTGTCTGCACTTACCCACATAGGCACTAGTGTGGCTTCACCATTGGATAGACACACACACATATATCTCTATATACATATATATATGGGTGTTTGTGCGCATATATATATATGTGTGTGTACACATATGTATACATATACACACACATATATGCATATATAACAATATCATTATTTTAAATAGAAAGCGCGGAAAGGAAAATTCTAAGTTGAAGAGATATGTCGCAGGGGTTGTCGATTCACTTTTATTGATGCCATTTAAAATTTATATAAGGGTATTTTTAGAAAATGAGTAAAATTAACTAATTTAACTCCTCTTTTTAATCTTTTCAAAATCGGTTAAATATGTCCTATAGACGGGTGGGAGTACTATTTTTTATGACAGGGGAAAATTACAAAAAAATATGCCATTGAATTTCTGAAAATTTCAAATCAATGAAGAAAGGGACCAGGAAAAATTACAAAGCGGACCCATGAAGTTTAAATCCTCTCGTTATACCCTATAAAAGTTTCAAAACTTTTCATTGTAGTTCCTCCACAAAGCTTTGAAGTTTGCATAGGTTCCTGACCAGTGACCAAATTAGGTCTTCTCCTTCAACCTTATACGCTCGATAGGTTTCGGACTCACAGGTCACAGCGTGCCGCGGAGAACTCCTCTAGAACACCAATATATTCATCCTCCTCCACATCCACCTTCCTCTTCTTCTTTCTCGCCGGCGGCATCATTCATCACCAAGGCCACCGGCGAGCTTCTACCACCGTCCACCAGAGATTGATAGTGGCGCCGCGACTGAAAGCTTGGGGACGGGAGAGAGCGATTTGGGGAAACACAGACCACGGAGCTCGAATCGAACGGCGAGAGAAGAAGAAGAACACCACCATGACCACCTTCTTCCTTACCGCCAGCATCTTGCTTTCCACCAGAGAGAGTCGAGACGCTGGGGTGTGGTGGCCGCGATTCTGAGCCAGAGAAGTCGACTCGGAACAGTGAAAAGGAGGAAGGTGACGAAACTTAACTTACCACCATCGTCCTTCACCATCTCCAGCGGTCTCATCCTCACACCGCCGTCGCTGGAAATCGCTAACTTCACCGTCAGTTCTCTCTTTCTCTCCACTGTTAGACTCCCACCTCGTCTTCCACTATCACAACGCCGGTACCAACCTCTGTTTGTTCTTTCACAGCCACACCCGGCGTCCTTCCCACTCCCTCCGTCGAGCACCGTCAAAGTCAATCTGTGTCACAAGTTCACGGAGAGCTTCGCCTTCTGTCGTTGACTCTGTTGGCGCGGATACAAAGACAAGAGGACCTGAAAAGTTTGACCAGAAGCAAATTATTCACCGGAACCACTTCCTCACTCAACCCTGCATTTTCTAGCTTTGCTTCGGGTTAAAGATGCCCCATTCAACCAATCTCTCCCCATGGTCTGCAACTTCTCTTCACTCTTACAGGGAGCCTCAAAAAGCCTTGTCCATGTTAAGTCCGTCCACGCACAGATTATTACGAACTCGGCATTTACTGATCACTTTGTGGTATCCAAACTTGTTAAGGCTTATTCTGATTTGGGACTTCTCAATAGTGCCCGTCAAGTGTTTGATCATGTTTCTCATCCAAAAACCATTCTTCGCAATGCTATGATTGCTGGGTACACAAAAAATCAGCAATACAAGGAGGCTCTCCAGCTGTTCAAAATGATGGGCTCTCGAAATGTAGAAATTGATAGTTATACATGCAATTTCGCTCTTAAGGCGTGCACTGGCTTAGTGGATGATGAAATGGGCATGGAAATATACAGGATAGCTGTTTTGAGAGGGTTTCATTTAGACCCTTATTTTGGCAGTTCGATGATTAATTTTTTGGTAAAATCTGGCAATCTGGATGAAGCAAGAAAAGTGTTTGATCAAATGCCTGAAAGAGATGTTGTTTGCTGGAATTCAATTATTGGAGGATATGTGCAGCAATGCCTCTTTAAGGAAGCAATCAGAATGTTTTTATATATGATAGGTAATACAATTCGTCCAAGTCCAGTAACTATGGCAAGTATACTCAAGGCATGTGGGGGAAGTGGACTTCTTAAGCTTGGAAGATGTGTTCATGGTTGTGTCCTTGCATTAGGGATGGGTGCTGATGTTATGGTGCTTACCGCATTGCTAGATATGTATTGTAATGTGGGAGACATTGAAAGTGCTTGGTGGGTTTTCAATAGTATGTCCGATAGAAATTTGGTTTCTTGGAATGCTATGATATCAGGATATGTTCAAAATGGTATGGTATTTGAATCATTTTCGCTCTTTCATAGAATGGTTCTTAGTGGCGCCACATTTGATTCAGGAACCTTGGTGAGCCTTATTCAGGGTTGTTCCCAGACATGCAACTTGGAAAGTGGAAAGATCCTTCATGCTTGTATCATAAGAAAAGGACTTGAATCAAATACAATTTTGTCCTCTGCAATTGTTGACATGTATGCTAAATGTGGTGCTGCAAAGCAGGCAACTACTGTTTTTGGAAGAATGAAAGAAAGGAATGTAATTACTTGGACTGCTATGCTGGTGGGTTTATCAAAAAATGGCTATGCAGAGGATGCCCTGGAATTTTTTATTCAGATGCAAGAAGAGAATGTGCCTGCAAATTCTGTCACTCTTGTTAGTCTTGTGCATTGCTGTGCTCACATGGGATCTCTCAAGAAGGGTATGAGCATCCATGGTCACTTAATCCGGCATGATTATGCATTCGATGTGGTTAATATGTCGGCCTTGATTGATATGTATGTCAAATGTGGTAAACTTATCTCAGCTGAGATACTTTTCAATTATGGATTCCATTTAAAAGATGTTATATTTTGTAACTCTATGATCATGGGTTATGGCATGCATGGTCATGGACTTCATGCTATTGGTGTCTATGATAGAATGATAAAAGAAGGCCTTAAGCCAAATCATGCTACATTTGTTTCTCTCCTAGCTGCTTGTAGTCACTCAGGACTGATCGAAGAGGGTAAGACTTTATTTTATAGCATGGAAAGAGATCATAACATTAAGCCGACAGAAAAACACTATGCTTGTCTTGTGGATCTTCTTAGTCGAGCTGGCCATCTCAAGGAAGCTGAGGCATTGGTAAAGCAAATGCCCTTTGAACCCAGCACTGATGTGCTGGAAGCTCTGCTTAGTGGTTGCCAAACCCATAAGAACATTGATATGGGCCTACAAATAGCAGATAGATTACTCTCTTTAGACTACTTGAACTCTGGAATTTATATAAAGTTATCAAATATATATGCCCAATCAAGAAGCTGGGAATCTGTAAATTACATAAGAAGCCTAATGAGAATAAGAGGGGTGAAGAAAACACCTGCTTATAGTTTGATTGAAGTGGATAACCAGGTATGCACATTTTTTGCTGGTGATGATTCACATCCTAAATGGGCTGATATCTATAAGTTATTAGAAAATTTGAGAGTTGAGGTTGAAGCTCATGGTTATGTGCCCGATACAAGTTGTGTTCTTCGTGATGTGGATGAACCAATGAAGCTGAAGTTGCTATGGGGACATAGTGAGAGATTGGCTATAGCTTTCGGTCTCTTAAGCACACCATATGGAAGCTTGCTTAGAATTACGAAGAACCTTCGTGTTTGTGCTGATTGTCACACTGTTACTAAATACATATCAAAGATAGTTAAGAGGGAGATTATTGTCAGAGATGCTAATCGCTTCCATCACTTTGTAAATGGGGAATGTTCCTGCAATGATTTCTGGTAACAAGGAGATTCTGAGTAGATATGTTCGCATAGCAAAATTCAAGCCTGGACTTGAACATGACATATTATAGACACTTGGTAACATTCGTGTTTGATTACGATTAATTGTATGTGGGAATATCTCATTTTTTATTGTAAATATTTGTATGGCTTATGAACATTTATTATGGTTAATTAGCCTTTTATTACCTGTCTCTTTTCCTGTGTGTGTAATATGGGCATTGTAAGCTTCAGAATTAATGAGAAATGCAATTTGCCCTAAAAAATTCCACATTTTGCCTACATATCTTTTAGAGATTGTAATTGACTAAGAAATTTTCTTAAAGTTATTTTGATTTGGTAATGAAGTTATATTACTTCTCTTCTTTAATATTACTACAAAGGAGGAAATTTGCGTAGGACGAGTGAGCTGAGCCAATCTGTGCTAGAACTTAGAACAGTAAGCCATGTTATGTTTCAGCTTATTATGGGGCTTTGTCTGCTTTGTTATTGTGTTTATTTCCTGGGAAAATAGTACATCAATTTATAGGGAAGAATTAGCAACATTCTTGCTAATCAATACCAGAAAATAAGCCTAATAAACATACAGATTTACAGAATAAAAAGAAGGATACAGAACAGGAAATAAATCCGAATAATAAAGGATATAAACGTGGGAATATTATTTGTAATATTCCACCGACAAGGTGGGTATCCTTTGTTTGTTTTGTTTATCTTTTAAGTTTGTGTAATTAATTGCTATGATGTTAATTCGAGCTTTGCAGCTTACCCCTATCTAAATCTCATTAGCCTTTAATGCCTCCCTTCTTATTTATTTTTATCAAGTCATAAATGTTTCAAATTCAAACCCTATCAAAAAAATGCAAACCTCTTCTCTTCATCTCCTTTTCGTCAGTTCTATAACTCAGACTTTGATTTTTCTTTCCTATATCTTTCTTTGATTTCTACAACCCAAATTTCACTTTCTATCTCTTCCACCCAATTTCCTCAGATTCTTGCATCTTAGATGATCTTCAATTTGACATTTTATCAGTGGCTATGAATAAATGGCATGATGCTTTCATGAGTTTTTCAAGCATTTTACTACTTGCGGAGGAAATTTTATGGTTATAGAAGCCATTGGTGGTGTTAGCTTGATTGTATCATGGTTACTAGTAGCAAGACATGTTGATTTATTGCTCTTTATTGACTTTTATCTGCTCTATAGTTCTTGACTTCATATAGCATTCCCCCTATTTTTTGATTGATGTTATATTGATTATAGATGTAACTGGACTTTTTGTGCCGTTTTGCCATTTTTTCTGTCTAATCTGTGATATCCACTGGAGATCATTTGAAATTTTGCATTTGCAGTGTAATCTTCCCTCTTAAAATTTCTTCATTCTCTCCATTTCGGTCTTACCCAATTTTTCAAATCAAATCTCATTCTTTCCTTATTTTAATAGTCCCACATGTACCAAAAAAGAAAGATTGCATAAACATAAACTTCATATTCCGTTGTGCTTACTGTTAGAACTGATTCATATTAATCTTGGATGAGGATTTCAAGTTCTGCTGAAGTATGGTCATTTTAACATATTCCTTTTTGTAGCTTATTGAGGGTAATTTAAAAAAACACAGGTTGAGGAAAATGCTTGCAATTAAATTATATGGTTTGAAGTATGTTCAATTCTTCCATTAATATTTCATTATCGTTTGTTACTGTTGAAGTAATTAAATTAGCTCACTAACAGGGTAGCTATAAACACTGCGTGACTTATTTTTTTCAGTGATTTTTCTTTTTATACAATCTTATTAGATTTTATGAATTGAGTTTCTTCTGTGCTTGAGAGAGATTTGCTTCAAGTATGTCATAAGTCATAACTCCATCTTCATATTGTTCTTTTTTAGCCATGGTATTTTTATCACTTTGTGTGTTTGTTTTGCATAGAAGGATATATTTGTGGTCACATTATAAATTCTTCCTTCTTAAAGAGTGAATAATGTCGCAGGTTTATTTTCAACAATTCATGACAGAAAAACTAGAACAGTTTCTGTATTTGAAGGATTCAAGAGACAAATATATTCTTAAAGTGTTTCATGTTTCCATTTCTCTATTATCCTTATTTGTCATTTGGAATTACTTGACTTCCTTAGATTTATTACATTGGAATTGGACTCATATAGACCGGGTTAGTCAGAGGTGTTTACAATCATGGTGACTGTGATAACTGGATATATATTTAATTTTATTTTCCATCTAGGCTCATTATGTTAAAGATAGAAAGATTTTCTTTCAAGATCGATATATTCTATCTTGATATTTTTCTTTTTTTTTCCCTGATACCTTTTTATATTTTTGGGTTAAGGTGCAGATTTGCCAACGAACTATTGCTCGAGGAGCGTCTGACACAAAAAACAATTGAAGGGACCAAATTAGCCAACGAACTATTAAAAAGTGAAAAAAATACCAAATAACTATTAAAAAAAACAACTATCACTACTACGTTAAAATATGAGGCACTAGCGTAGGACAGTGGCGAAAACGCTGGAGAAAAGAGCGGTTAAGCTTTCTTGTTGGATAAGGCAAACACCAATAGAGATGGGACCCATGCGAGCAAGCGTTGTGGCAGTGGCGGTTGCTGCTTGTGGCATCGATGGGACGCAACCAGGGTGCAAGGCGCGTGCCAGTCGAAAGCTGTGGACTGCTGGATGAGTTCAAGAGGGTGAGTGGAACACCCAGCAACAATGGAAGCTTTGGAGATGCCGACATCACCGACACTGTGACGATCAATGGAAGACAGAGACACCAAGACAGTGACGGGGTAATAGTTCGTTGGCGAATTTGCTCAAAATTGTGTTTTTTTCACTTTTTAATAGTTCGTTGGCCAATTTGGTCCCTTCAATTGTTTTTTGTGTCAGACGCTCATCGGGTAATAGTTCGTTGGCAAATCTGCACCTTAACCCTATATTTTTTGCATTATGCATGAAATTCAGTTTTAAAAGAGACAGAATTTGAATTTTGGGGATTCGTACTTGTTATGCTTGCTTCTGTTATGTCTGGGTTTCGTTGATGCATGACTCAGATTCTTCTGCAGGTTCACATCTTCTTTCTGATTTCTCTTTTAACATCTATTTTCTTATTTTGTGCACCCATTTTTTTTGCCCTTACTCTAGTTTGCTGAGCTGACTTGGTTTTTGTTCTCTTCATGCAATTTGTCGCCAAACCAATGTTAAAGAAAGAAGCCTATGGTACTTGAATAGCTTTAACATAATTTTTTTATGGAAAATATTTTTGCAGATTTATTTGATATTCCAATGAGAACTGAGAAGTCTCAACTATTTTTAACTCATTCAATCTCATAGACTTGACATGAATATGCGCCTATTGAGAGAGGTTGTTGAATTAGTCAGAACATTTGTTGAAGCTAAATTCTCTATAAAATGCCGATTTACTATCATTTAGTGTTTCCATATTTTCATCTTCTTTGATTCTCTTTCTTTATTCAAGTTTTTCCTTTATCCATGTTCGCTTTTTTGTGAGAGATTTAAAAGATATATACTTTCTTAATGGAATGTTGATGATTTTTCCAAAATAATTTCAGGGATGAAAAATCTGCTTACTGTGATGAGCTATGTAACTCCAACAATGGCAAGGGCAACGGCTCTTCTCTCTCTTGCATTGGATCCATGCGGAGAATTCAGATGATACAAATATTTTAATAGTCCATGGCATATTACTCAGAGTTGTTTGTTAATGCTTTTTGGCGGAGCACTTGCTTTTCTTATGGTCAGAGTAAATGTCCCCTTTCTGCAGATGTTACTTTACAATATTTAATTACTTAAGCTTTCAATTCTTTCCTCTTGTCAAATCAGTTTCCAAATGTGGATTTTCATTTTGCAGGTATTAACAGAGTATGTTCTTGTCTCAGTAACTAGTGCAGCCACGGTTACAATAGTTGGGGCTGTTAAGGAGGCTGTCACCATATTGGTATAAGATTTTAGGGTTAAGGAGCAAAATGGCCAACAAATTATTACCCGAAGAGCGCCCAACACAAATAACTAATAAGTAGACCTTAAATACCAACAAACTTTTTATAATGTTAACTTAGCACAAAAACGTTAATGCATCAGCAACGTCCGTTAGTGGAGTGCATTTTCTCTGACCAGCTGACCCCTGTTCTTGCATACTGGTGTCTGGTTAAGGAAGACGACCGAGAGGCTCCAAGCTTTCTTTTTGAATCTGTGGAGCCTAATGTCCAAGTTGCAGTTGTGAGTTTGCCTGCATAGCTTCATGACTTTGAATTCACTCATTGTTTGCGTATATATATTGAAATGCGGGTTTGGATTTTATTTCAGGGGCGCTACAGTGTGGTTGGGGCTCAACCGGCCATGGAAATTATGGCAAAGGAAAATAAAGTTACAACAATGGACCATGAATTTGGGCATCTGACTGAGGAAATTATTGAAGATCCAATGTCCGTTCCCGGTCATGAAAACCACCTGCATTCTGTGGTAGGTGTAAAAATATAGGAGTATTATGTTTATGATACTCGTGTTCTGAAACAGGGTCTTTCTGATGATCACGGCTCCCATAATACATGGACGTTTTCACTTCATACCTACCGATGTCTCTGTCTCAGATTATTAGGGAAACAGAGCATGGCTTTACTGTGTACTATAAATTCCAATATTATTTGCCAAATCCAGGGGCATGCCCTGTTTCTTGTCTCATATAAGCCTTTTATTTAATTATTTATCATTTTAATTTTGGGTATTAGAGGTGCATTTGTTGTGCAATTTTGTTATGCTTGTAATCGTTATGTGCAAAACTCTAATCAGCGTAAGCTGCCACCACAGGTGGCTGGGTGGGATATTTTTCATATGACACAGTTTGGTACGTTGAGAAGAAAAAGATACCATTTTCAAAGGCTCCAAAGGCGACAGGAAACTTCCAGACATACATCCTGGCCTCTACGATGACGTGGTTGTGTTCGATCACGTGGAGAAGGTATTTATTTCTTTGCTTCATAAGCAACATCAATAACTGATGACATAGGTCTCTGCCTGCTTACTAATACTTTGCAATAATTTCAATAACAACTTCAACACTTTTTTTTCCGCTTCAATTCCTTCTTTGGTCAATGACAACTAGAAAGCATATGTGATTCACTGGGTGAGGCTGGATCGATTCTCCTCTGCCGAGCATGCTTACAAAGATGGGAAGGAAAGGCTACAAAAGCTAGTGTCAAGATTAAAAGATACTGAGCCATAAGTTACCTACTAACGTATTCAATAATTTAAATATGATTTTGAAGTGAAATTAATTTGAATTTTCAATTCGTAGCCCAAAGCTATCTCCAGGTTTTGTGAACTTGCTTACCCAACATTTTGGCCCTCCTTTAAAGAAGTCGAATATGACGAGCAAAGAATACAAGGCGGCAGTGCTTCGGGCGAAAGAACATATTGAGGCAGGGGATATATTCCAGATTGTATTGAGTCAACGTTTTGAGCGCAGAACGTTTGCAGTCTGTATACATTTACGTTGAGTCACTCCACTAATGGCGTTGCTGATGCATTAACGTTTTTGTGCTAAGTTAACATTTTAAAAAGTTTGTTGGTATTTAAAGTCCACTTATTAGTTATTTTTGATAGATGCTCTTTGGGTAATAGTTTGTTGGCCAATTTACTCCTTAACCCAAGATTTTATTTTCCTTTCCTTTTCCAATTTGTTGACATGAACATCCTCCAATGGCTCCTGCCCTTTATTTTGGTCTGTCTCATATTTCTAAAGCACGTAGTTGAGTTGTCACGTTGTGCTTATATCATTCATGACTCGTGAAATAAATTGCTCAAGTTGGTTTTTAAATTACTAGACATAGATTGATGCATTATATTTTGATTAGTTTTTAGATTGTTGCATTTAGCTTTCTATAATTTCTATTTTGTTAACTTTCATGTTTGTGTAGGTTGTTGTGCCCTACTTTCATGATCAATTTACTTGGTTGAAAGGACTTGGTCTCTTCACTATTATTGTTGGTGTGTTTTTATTCAATTGGTACAAGTAAGTCATAAGCTAATGCACTTGTAAGCCATTTATTTTAGTATTTGACCGTAGTTTTCTGCCTTCTTAATTTAGAGCTTTGAACTTAAAGGATGGTGATGGTAATTTAGCCCAAGCCAGAAGATAAATATCCAACTCTTAAGTTATAGACCCAGTTCAATATTATTTATCACTTCCTTTCAATTCTATTTGTCACTAGTTTCTCTCTGTAACTTTCTCTCTCTCTCTCAATCTCTCTATTTTGAATGGCAGATACTGGAAGCTTCAGAAGGGTGAAGATGTGAGTGGGACCTTTAAAACTGATTCGGGTACAAAGTACGTTATCCTTGATAAGATGGATGAACAAGAAGAGAACACATGATTTACGAAGTCACTTTATAAAACAGCTGCTCAGATTCTAAGTAAGAGAGCACAAATATTAACGATTTACTTTTGTCAATAATTGAGTCACAAATGTTTCAAAATATTTCTTCTTTTCTTCCTATAAATTGATTGATTACGAGACATAAAGAAAAGGATGGATTGATTCATGAAAGAATCTTTAGAGTTGTTTGATACACTTTGAACCAGTAGGTTAGTGTTGGTTTTTTTGAAAGACTTGAGTCTTGTGCTATTACTTCATTGTTCAATTGTATTATCTATATATTGCAAGTTTATTGTCTATATGTTCTATCCCAGAAACAATAATCCTCTTGAATCTTGATCCTGAAATGAGAAGGTAGGTGCAAAACCCATTTTCTGCAAATTTATTGTCTATCTATTGAAATTTAGTTTGCAATATTTATGAAATTATATGTCACCCATACACCTAATAGCTTACAAATTGGTGTCTCTGGATGTGTATTCTGTTGCATGTTTATAGAATAACCTGTGTTTATGAGATTTCTAATTCTCATGATATAAAGAGTAATTCACAGTATCTTTATTAAAGAGTAATTCTCCATGATATAGAGAGTAATTCACAGTATCTCTATTTCAGTCGCGTATGTGTATGTTGGGCTGTCATGTTTGGAAGCTTAATGGGTACAGAAAGTGAGAACAAACTTCCGACATATAATAAACAATTATGTCTTCGTATTTTGCTTCATGGATTTCAAATTTTTCCTTTGAATTAATTCCATGGGATAAAGACCAATTTTGCCACAGAAGTTTTGGTTTTGGAGCACCCAGCGCCTAGAAGTTTTTTGGTATCATTTTGCCCCGGAAGTTTACAAATTTAGCAATCTTGCCTATCAGTTGATCTTGACCGTTGGATTGATCATTTGTGATAACATTTTTGTCCTGAAAGTTTACGCAAATTTGCTCCTAAAAAAAACTTCTGGGGAAAATTTGCTCCTAAAAAAAACTTCTAGGGTATATTTGCTCCTTTTTGTAAACTTCCGGGATAAAAATGATACCCAAAAAACTTTCGGGTGCTGGATGCCCCCTAGCTAAAACTTCCGTGGCAAAAATGAAATTTAACCCTTAATTCCATAGAGGCTGTTGTATATTACAAAACAATAACATGCTGTTGTGTTAGATATTTTAATTTGCATTCCATTTCTTTTCATGTATGTATCTTATAATCCTGAAATTTTGGTTTGGTTGGGCACAAATTATTTTGCTTGTGGAAAATAAAAATAGTTTTCGAAGATCCCGCGAGTATTTGCCTCTTCTAGCCAAGTACAGATTATTATTAATAGTCCATTGATTTTTTAATGATGCCCTGTTAAATTATAAGTTTGATGAAAGAATAGTTCTAATATAAAATAATAATTTATTTTTATATTGTTTATATACTCTTTCCCAATACCAATCTTATTTTACTTTCTTTTCAGTTAGGCTAAAGTATACGTTTGGTCCTTTATGTTTGCTTTTAGTATCATTTTAGTCCCTTAAATTTGTAAAGTACACGTTTGGTCCCTTAAAGTTAACACCGTTAGTCTAACTTAACGGAAAATACTAACTCAACATTTTTAAGCTATGACTGTGTGCTGACCAAACATGTTTATATGCTATTATTTTAATAAATTAATATTTTAAATCCAATTAATTGAAAAATATTTAATCTTCACAGACAAAATTTCTTTTTCCCCTGCTTTTCCTGATAAAAGTGAATATGGAACTCTGAATGTATTTTTTATTTAAATAACCAAAAACTGTATAATGGTATCAATGAAATGAAGGATGGTATAAGAAATCATATGATAAACTGAAATCCCAATACAAGTGTTGCAGATGAAATAAGAAGTCTACACATTATATAAATACTATGCTTTTGTACAATCTTAAACACTGACAAATCCATTACAGCTTCACACACCAAAGACCAATTAGTAAAACACAACTGCAGATGAAATCATTAGAAGATCCAAAGCTCATCATGGCCTTATTTGTTTGACTTTTTTATTTGATCTCCAAGTCTGAAAAAAAAAAAAAATTAATTAGCCATATTTATTTTACATATTTTAAAACTATTTATTACCTAACCACGTACCAGATGATGATTTGCATTGTAATGGGATGTTACATATGTTTGGACAATCTTCTATATGTATGGTATCAGAAAGGTGATTGAATTCATAACATGGGTATATGTCTCTCAACTTTGGCAACCTTTTGAGTTTCAAGTAATTCAGTTTAGGAAAAAACCTTTCAAGACGACCAGCAATTTCTCCTTCATAAGCTTGAACAACCCCTTCAAGTTGAGAGCAATCCTTTATAGTTATTTCCTCAAGTGAAGGACAATGAGAAGCCAGAGAATATGAGAACAACCTTTTCACTTTGATGCATTTTCTTATCTCAATTTTCTGAAGTTTGAGGAAGCAAACATTAGAAGACGAAGAAGAAAGGTTTTTAAGTGATTCTTCACAAAATATTCCCTCCCATTCCATGCATATAGATACTAGTAGTGTCTTCAACTCTGGAAGGCTTGTAACAATAGCAAAAGTGAAGATATTCCTCAACTTTGGGCACCACCACAAAATAACTGTTGCGAGTCTATGGTGGCTCAAACTTTGCGTGGGACCCTTCCAAATATATTCCAACTCTGCTAGATCAGTAAATTTTAAAGAACACAACTCTGAATTCAGCTTCAAAGGTTCTTCCTGTGCTTCACTAGACTCTTCACCTTCTACCGTTCCTCTCACTTGCATCTCAAACATACCTTTCTTTCTTCTTCCACTCCTTTTAATTACTACAAGCTTCAATCTTAGGAACAGGGTCAAGGCTTCATGATCTTGCAATTGTTTGAAGCTTTTTGCAATAACCACAAGAAATGCTCTCTCAGTCTCCTATACATACATACAAGTATTCAAATTATAATTATGAAATGTGCATTACAACACCAATTGTCTCTTACTCTCATCACAAAAGTAAATAGAGCAAGTGAAGCCTGGATGTTTTTTTTTTAAAACAACTTTTTTCACTGAACAGTCTGATTTGAAGCAGTGAGCTGAATTGTAACATCCCAATTTCAGAGCCCAATTTTTTTTTTTTTTAAAAACATCAGAGTAGAGCATCGGAATAAAAATCATTGAGTAACTGATACAACGTTAACTTCACGTGTGCTGTCCGCTCGGCTTACTCTTATCCTCCGTCCTTGGTATCTTGTATACTGATGCTATAGTAAGAGCTGAGATCCAACGTTCATCGGATCTCAAGTAACGGTTAACCTCATGTTTATATAACGATATATGTTCAACAGATATTTTTAGGATGAATTACAGCAATGATCTTGACAGTTCAATATATGATCATTTAATAACAACTACCCAACGAGCAAAGTTATTTGTCTGCACTATTCACCAGTGCCACGATGTACGGTCGTGTCCTCAGCGCTAGGAAAACATACGGCATTATCATGTCTATAACCCGTAAGGCTGTAATAGTGATTATCTAAGTTTATTACCTTAGTCACTGAAATTCAGAAATTCAGACAGCGGCACGACGGCGGTAAAACAGCGGTTTGGCAGCGGTTCGAGTCTACAGATATCCTATGAGGATAAATATTACTTTTGTCAATATTTGACATTATAACAGGCATTTTAGGTAAAAATTACCATTTTGCCCCTATAACCCTAATCGGCGGAATTTTGCCAGCACTTCGTTACTTTGACTCCGATTTTTTCCAAAATTTCGCCAGAACTTCGACCCAATCATGATTTTCGAAACTTAGGACTAAAATACCCCTATCATATGATATCTAATCATACTTGGAAGATTAAATACTAATCTAACATTACTATTCTAACTATCGAAAGAACTACGAAAGCTTAAAGCTCGGTACCGAAAAACTTACCCAGAGCTTTGCTGCAAATTTCCCCGGCTTTCTCCTTCTCTCTTCCTCTCTCTAAATTTCGGTTTTCTATAGTGAGAAGTGGTGTGAAGAGTGAATGAAGAGGGGGGGTATTTATAGGTTTTTTGGAAAACACTATTCATGCTTTACCAGACCGGATATCGACCGTCGGATCGCATTTTGCCAAATGTCAAGATCCTCACCGGGCCACTTGTCCAAACCGTCCTTGAACCCTTAGGTGGCACAAAAATGATGTCATCCATGACACAGTCGACTTGTTTTAGAAGCAAAAGCCGGTAGAATTCCTCGAACGACGTGCAAATCGCGTAAAATCTCAGAAATCTGAAATTACAACTTTGAAGACAATTTCTCACTTACTAGAAATGTTTGGGCTAAACAACTTTTTGGTTCCATACAGGGTTCCAACGGTCTTGCGGAAGTTTCTCGAAAAACGTGCCCGTTTACGAAATCCACTTCTGGAATTGTCAACCTCTGGACACAAATTCACTGATTCCAAATATATCCAGGAAATTCTCAATTTACTTCTAGATGTTGAGTTATGATTTATTTTGTTCAAATTCTAATTTCCTGACTATCTGTCTTTTTATCAGATTTCCCTATTTCGTCTTATTACTAGAATCTCCTACCGATCTCGGAATTGACTTCCGGAAAAGACCACATCAAGATAAAAATCCACTGATCAATATTATATCCTGACTTTAGAAATCTTGCTCCTGGTTCTCTAGATAGGATCCGTTTCCTATAGACAATTATTTATTTTTACCTTTTTACTTTAATTAATTATATATTAAAATATTACAACTTGTATACAAATATCATGATATTTTTTTTTTGCTCATTCTTATCCTATTTTTCCCTCCAAAATCGGCTGGCCCTTATTTATTATTATTTAATATTTATTTTTTAATTTTTTAATTATTTAATTAATTATATATTTCAATTTTCTTAAAAATTTCCCAAAATTCTCTTATTGGTCCATTCTTGCATTTAGGCTTAAAAATACCTAACCTCATCAATTTTTCTTCAAAAGTTCCAATTAATTAGGAAATATATTTATACTAATTTTTTAGCCATTACCACTAATTTTAGGGTTTTACATAATTATCCATAAATTTTCCTTTGTTTATGCTTAAGTAATTAACCAGTAATTACCTAATTACCTTCTTATTAATTGTGTTTAACTTCCTTAATTAAGATAACTCTTTAACTTCAAAATTTTGTATTAACATTAGAATTCCATGACTCCTGCATTATTTTAGAATTTACGGGGGCATTTTGGTCTTTTCAATACTTTTTGAGTATTCTTCTTCAATTTCTCCAAGTTTGTAATTTATCAATTTACCAAAATTAGAGATATATACCCTCTCAATTTTAATAATTATTTCACTGATATTTAGGATTTTTCACAATTTTTCCTAAGTTTTTATACACTCCAAGGGTATTTTGGTCATTTTGACCCCATAGTTCTCTTTCCTAATTTTCCTAAGAGATTTTTCCTTGGAAAATAAGATAATTATTACTTAATATTTGATATCTCATATTCACTTATTTTTGATAGGTATAATTTTACTAAATTATAATACAGATTTTTAGGGTATTACATGAATGGAAGAAAAGAAAGATGAGAACAGATTTGTGGAGAAATGTAGAGTGGAAAAAGGGAAGGAGGAAACATAATCCCGTTCATTTGAATAATAAGTTAGATTTTAAAAAATATGAGAAAAGTGGAGTTAATTTTTTTATTAATTTATTTTACATATTCTCTTTTTTATAATTTTATAACTCCGCTTTTCTAACTTTTTTAAATAATCCAACTCATAATTTTTTTTCCTACCCCCTCCAAATTCCTCATATCAAACAACCGCAGTCACAATTCAATGATGGGTAAGGAAGTAAATTGAAATGGACGATAAAGAACTGGATCCACAGTAGATAACTTTTTTTTTTCTTATAAAAAAAATGACAAGTATATAGGTATATTATATGTTTAATGACAAACGTGATGTTTTTTTTTTTTTTAATGAAACAATCCTGAATAATTAAGAACTTCCTACAACAACAGAAAATACCTTGCTCCAAAATTGATAATGCAAAATATGAAATTAATTATTTAGCAAAAAATTAAAATGAATAAAAGAGGTTAAAAAGTCACATATTTACCAAAAGAAAAAAAGAAGTGTTGCATTTGGAAAAGTAAAAGAAATTACTTGACAAAAAAAATCAATAAGAAAGATGCAAAGCTCAAAAAGTAATTCAATCGTATATAGTATGCATAGGATTAGGATAGAAACAGAACTTTGAAATTTCATAATAAAAATATAGTTATATAATTATAGTTACAAAACTATGAATTAATAAAAATGAGTATTTCCCAGTTATTGATAATATGTAGGAGTATTCTTTATACACACGCAAGAGAGTATTCTTTTTAATCTTGCGTGCCAAATAACGTATATCATTTAGTAATTAGCACGGAATTTTCGAATAGAATTTGAAAGTAAAAACTCCAATTTTGAATTAAAATAGGCAGAGTGCACAAAAGCAAAAAAAAAAAAAGGGGGGGGGGGTCCTAAAAATATGTGAAGTTCTTGACAACTGCTTGAATTTATATATACTAGCCTCTGTAAGTAAATTCCGTGATATATAGATGGTGTTAGAAATTATAACGCGTTTAACTATCTATTTGAAAGAGAGTTAAAACAAGTAGAGAGATAAAGTATTGATTTAACATGATAACTTGTTAAAAGGATATGAAATTAAGTACCCAAAAAAGAAACAAATTTAGTTTACAAGTAATAAAATTGCATTGGTTGAAAATTAAATCAAAAGGAAATTTTTTAGCAAATGCATCAACTTACATATGTATAATTGGGCAAATCATGATGGGACTCCCTTTGGTGCAATAGACGATCCCCATGCGCAACTTCTTCTTGGACGAGCCTCTCAAGTTCATAACAAGATTCTATTTTCAATTTCTCTAGCGATGGACAATGAATAGTCAAAGAATAAGAGAATAGCCATTTCACTTTGTCGCAAAGACGTATCCGAAGTGTTCTCAGCTTTGGTAGGCTTATTCTAGTGGCATGGGTGAATATGGCTGTCAACTCGGGACACCTCTCTATGTATAGTTCTTGTAACATTGGCAGAGAACATCTAATAGATGAATCTTGGAACACTTGTTCAAGACTATACATTTTTGTCAAATTTTAAAAAGTTAGGTGGGGGAACACTTGTCCTGTTTGAAGAACATCGGTACCAAGGCTATCAACTATGAATCTTTTCTCTGGACAATCAATAGCCAAAAAGTGCTTTATATTAACATTTATATGTTTATGATGCCACACACAATTTTCTAGACAAAGAGAGTTTGCTCTAAGAATGAGATCTTTCATTGATGAATTCAAATCAGAGACTATGAAGCCTTTTATACCTAAAGCTCTCAATGGTTCATCACAACAATCTAAAACTGGAGAAATAGTAATTTTGGATGTAGAATCATAGATAGCATACCTCTTCAATCCTGAAAGAGAGAAATTTTTTGGGATGACAGATTTTTTTTCCAAAAAGTATAATTCTTGAAGTTGCTCACATTTTTGAATTTCTTCTAGAGGACTTTTCTCGATTTCACACTTAAAAAACATCCAAAAGCTTCAACTCATTCATATCTATAGTTCCACCAGGTAATTCATCAAATTGAGAACCATGCAAGTCAAGAATCACTAGCCTTTTGAGATGACATAGAAAAGAAATGTCGCCCAATGCAATTCCTCTAAAGCATAAGGTGTGAAGATTCATTAATGATGACATGATTGATTGCGGCATTGACCACTGAATTCATTCCTTGAATGAAAAGAACCATTTAAAGCTAGATATTACAAGGATCAAGACTTTGAATGATTCAATTCATCCAAGATCTTCAATGAACCATTCAACTGAATGAAGTAACAAAATCTCAAGAGTTGGACAATTCAATTGATTAGTGAGCTTAATTTTTTTTCCAAGTTCCAAAATGATATTGTCTTTGTCTCTTTCAAAGTTTCATTTTCGACTAGCGTCCTTGAAACCACATGTCTCTCCACCAAAATTGCTTGATGTTGCTTCTTTATGATCCACAAGGCTACATCTTGAACTAAGTCGTGCATTTTCACACAAGCTGGCTTATTTGTATGCATTAATAAACAAGAATCAAATAACTTGTTAATGCTTACTAAAATCTCATTCCTTACTTCCTTCATTGTGTAAGCAATCTGCTCAAACTTCAAAGTCCCCTTGGCAAATTGAATTAGATCCTCTGTATGGATTTCATGATCGTCAGGAAACATAGAGCACAATAAGAAGAGCTGCTTGTCTAGACTTGACAAATAATCATAACTTAATTCGAGACATGAAAAAGGGCCCCTTGAACTCTCATCAACATCTAATGGTAGGGAATGTTGTAGCCTCCCCAGTGTGAAATTCCAATCCACAATACATTTTCCTCTTAATGCACTTCCCACTGTCACAACTGCAATAGGTAGGCCCTTGCACTCATCAACAATTTTCCTTCCGACATCATCAAACTTGTTGAATGAGACATTGGTTAAGTTTGCATGCATCGTCAACAAAGCCCATGCTTCCTCCCTTGTTAAGAGAGACAATTCAAATGTTCTCTCACAATGCATAGAGTCAATTACATCTCGAAGGCGAGTGGTTAACAAAATACGACAATTTTCATTAGGTGATATGCCAATTTCTTGAATATTTAATTTGCTCCACACATCATCCAAGATTATAAGAACTTTCATACTTCTCAATCCAATTATTAACCTTTGTGCATTGGCTGAATCGGTTGGCTCCTCAAAGTTAAAGCCCGTTTTTCCTTTTATTTCCTCTTGGATACTTCTAACATTTAGATGTCAAGAGACAACCACCATGACCACTTTGTCAAAAATCTTCAATTGTTCAACTTCCTTACCCTCTTAGATCGCCAAGGTGGTTTTACCTGAGCCCCCATGCCAACAGGCCCACCATCTTATTCTTGCCATCTTTAATAGCCTCCAAAAGGCTATGATAAGTTGATTCCCTTGATTTGAAATACATGACCCCCTCGGAAGAAAACTGGGTATTGATGCTAGGAAGTTGGATCAATTGGGAAAATGACTCAAAGCTAGAATTGCTTTTGAGCTCCTTCATCTTGTTAGCCTTATCTTCCATTTGTTTGGCTAAAGAATATCTGAGTGACACATTGAAACACTTGTTTCCTCCTCCTTCAAGCTCTTGTTGCTGTTTTTGCACCTCCTCCAGGATAGCATTCACTTCTTCCAACCACTTCTTCACCGATGGCATTATCTCTTCAGTTTTTCTATCAGCATTTTACATCTGCTAGTTTCACCTCCAACTCATCTTTTGCTTTCTCAAAATCTCCAATAAATTTATTGAAGCAAAACAAATAACGGGCATGACGTGAAATTGGGTCCCATAGACATTTTGCGAGATCAGTCACAATACTAGTCCCAATTTCTTCCATCTTTTACATAGCAATCCTATACAAAAAACACACCAGTTTGTAAAAATTTCAAATACAAAATAATGTACATGTACAATGTATATAAATTAAGGAAATATTAATCAAAGTCAACAATAAAGAAATTATGTTGGGAAGCTAAAGATCAATAAGAAAAGGAAAATATAATGAAAATGAATCCAAGGTAGACGACGGTTGGTTTTATATAGACACAAAGCAAATATAAAGCTTAAATATATCTCTTGGGCTCCACAAAATTAAATTATAAAGAAAATGTTTCAATTGGAAGGTGTTGGGGTGTGTATGTGCCATTGTGCCGCAAGAGTTGGAAGTGAGTGGAGAGTGGGTGTGTGTGTGTTGGCCGCATGAGTGTATACATGTCCTGTAAGCAATGTTGTCAAAATCGAGTTTCTACGTAGATACGGAAGAGGGTGGTAGAAACGTAAATCGTAGAAACGACACGAAACTAAAGTTTCTACTACTTAAGGTCAGAACTCAAAATTTTATATATACACACACACATGGGAAAAAAAAAAAAAATCATAAATCACTACTCAAAATTCAATGAACAACTTCTTATTTAAAAGATATAAGTCATATAACTATATAAAAAAAAAAAAAACTTATGTTAAAAACTATATATAACTATCTAGTCTCCACTTTTTAGTAATCTTGAGTCCAAGATGCATGATGGAAATAGGGTTTTCAACTTTTCATCCTTTTTTCGGGGGAAAAAAATTTTCATCTTTTTTTTTTCTTCGTTAAATTTAAAACTATAGAAACGTAAGTTTTTACGTGTTTGAGTGGAGTTTCTACCAGTTTCTGCTCATGACAGTTTTTACTTGTATTTCAGCATGTATGACCCTAGTAAAAACTTAAGTTTTTACAATTTTACACTAGTTTTTGACAACACTCAGTGGTGGACCCAGGATTTTAGGTTTGTGGGTGCACAATTAGTGATGAGATTTGGGGGGTTCGGGGGCGCTTTTTTTTAAGGGGAAAAATACTTTTTTGTGGCAAAAAGAGAACATAAAAAACAAGAATCAGCAATGCAATCTAACATAAAATAGAACAAACATTACAGCAATGTCCCTTGCAAGAATGACATAGCAAAGCCACCCATCTCCTCTCACATCCTAAAGACGTGAGCTGAAAATCAAAGGGAATCAACATTGTATACTAAATTTTACCTTTACTTTTTTTATTGCATAGGTCAAATGCCATATTTAAAGCCAAGTATGAAACTTGCAAGCACATTGCAAAATATGGAATGCTGGTCTATCAATATATGGAACACTAGATAAGATTTGCTCCTACCAACAGACTAAATTCTAATTATATCAAATTATAGAAGGAGGGAACAAGCGATTGCATTAACTCAGTGATAGTTTCACCAAAAATCAAGACTAACCTCATACCTGGTTGAAGTGTTGCTGCAGCTTTTCATTTGTGTAATTAATACAAAACTGCAGCCAAGGAATTAAATATCAACTTGGGAAAATCTTAGTCAACAAAGTACCAAAGTGCAAAGGACAGCCTAAATTTTGATCACTTTTTACACAACTAACAACATCATATAGTATTGAGGGAGCAGACTCCACTCACTCATTATGCAAAGAATCAAGAGTTTAAGCCACCAAGGAATAGTAAAATAGAAGCTTACTTATTCAATGATTCCTCTATCGAAACCTATAAGATTGTATCTTTTTTCATACAGATACACTAAGCAACTAAAGCTATGATTTCCAACTCCAAAGCAATTTAAATAAAGCTAATCAATGAAGCTAATGTAGAGCAATGAAATTTAAAGAAAGCTTTGTTATCTTCGAAGCTTTTGTCAAGACTACCAGTTCTTTTGAAAAGTTTGTCAAAGTGTGGCTTGCAATAAAGAACTCACTCAAAAGAATTTTGAAGTTGCTAAGCTGCAAAATACATTGATCAGTTGGTAAAGTTCCAAACAATGGAGAATTCCGGGAGATTAAACAACAAATAGAACTAAATAATACTTCCAAAGCAATAAAAGTTACTCAACACCGTGGCCTAGTAGTTGAACGATAAGAATCACAATCTCATTTAAATCATAAGGCATTTTACCAACATAATTTCACCTTAATCTATTATATTTAACTTCAAAAATTTAAAACAAATATTCCATTCAGCAATTCACATGTCGTGATTCGAGCATCCCAGCAATTTACTGAATCAGGATATGTGCCTCTAGAAGTTGCATTTTGAGCAAGGGATGCCTCTGCACTTCCATCCTCACACCGGCCTTTTGTTTGGTCTTTTGAGTTCATTTTTGCTTTACGTTTTAAGAGATTCCGTTCTCTTGCACTTGGCCAATTAGATTTAACACTAGGAACCATATTGGCAACCATTTTCTGGATGTTATGTACAGAATGAGATGTAAAAACTCTATGATCGATTCCATATGGATGTATATCTGATTTATATGCCATAAGATCTTCATCTCTTATCACATCACGATATCCATGAATTGTTCGCACACATCCAAACCTAAAATTAGGTGGAAATATTTATTAGCACTAGAAGCATGTTGTTGAAGGTGACTTGATGAACAATATTAAAAGGAGCAATACATACAGCAATAACAATCCATAAACACACATTTTGTCAGACAATGCACCATGCAAAATTAGTGCCCTTAATAGAGAATATTGTTTATAAGTTAAACAAGTTCACAAGCATTGTGTATCAGTCAGAGTGGACTGTGCATATTCCATAAAAATGTTCAGTGATCACCAGCCAACAGCACTTCATTTTCCTTGTTGATACCCAACAAGAATCCACACACATTGCTTGAATAATACAAAACATCACATAAGCACAGCTAGATACTTACCTAAACGACGTCGAAGATTTTGCTTCTGGCGAGCCAATCGCTCCTTTGGGTTCTTTACATTATCACTTCCTATATCATACTCCTGAAATGGAACAGGGAATAAAACATAAATTCATTAAACACAAAGGAAACTGAATAAAAAATAATAATTTTTAACAGATAAATACAACTCCAGCTATATATATTTGACCTTTTTAGGATGCTATCTTATCCTCCTGCCTTATTCTCTTTTTTATCTGTGGGCGATTATTGAAACCCCAATGTGAAGGGCCATTAATTTGAAAAAGGAAACTCCCAAGAAAATTTGACAGACAAGTGATAATAATATTGTTAGTTCTCAATTGGTTTTGATGATAACGGACAATTGTAAACACAATTAAAGTTTGTCTTTGTAAGTTGAAAAACTTACTGTCTAAGGCAAACTCGAGTTTCCATTTGAAAACTCGAGTCTTGGCCTGACAGAGGAATGCTCAAATTTTTATAAAGAAAGGCAAACTCGAGTTTGGATTTGAAAACTCGAGTTTTGGCCATACAGAGAGCATTCGAGTTTTTCACAGACAAAGCAAACTCGAGTTTGATTTTGAAAACTTGAGTTTTGACAAGACAGAGAGCAACCAAGTTTTTCAAAGAAACCAAAACTCCAGTTTCCATTTGGAAACTCGAGTTTGGGTCATACAGAGAGTTCTCTAAGTTTTCAACATTTTTTGGAAACTCGAGTTTTGTTTTGAAAACTCGAGTTTACCTCATCTGAGAACAATGCTCGTCTCTGACCTTGTGAAAACTTCCATGATTGAATCGACCAAAGTTTTCAACGTTTTCTCATAAAAGAGAAAACTTGAGTTTCCATTTTGAAACTCGAGTTTCGTCACTAAAGAGAAGTTTCCAAAGTTTTCAACAAATGTGAAAACTCAAGTTGTGTTTTGGAAACTCTAGTTTTGGCCAGGCAGAGAGCTCTGCCAATTTTGAGCCTTTGAAAACTTGAGTTATGTTTTAGAAACTCCAGTTTTAAGCTTGTGGACTAAAACATGATTTTTCATTCAAGAGTCCAAAACTCGAGTTAGTCATTAATTGACTCGAGTTTTGCACTATTCACTAAACATGTCCAAAATGTCAAATCGCGATGTTTGTCTCTGTAAAGAGAAAACTCGAGTTTAGTTTGAAAACTCGAGTTTTGGACTTTTGTTAAAAGTTCTCTGAAACATGAAAACTCGAGTTTCGAAGAACCAACTCGAGTTTCCATCGCAAAATTTGAATTTCAATTTGAACGAATTCATGAAATGTTTCTGTTTGATCTCAATACTCTTTACCATTACTCATAACTATTCTTAACTATGTTTAATCGGTTTGTTAGTGAGTTTCAGATGGTTAAAGACAGGATTAAATGAAGATTAAGCAAAAAGCAAAAAGCATGTCAGCACATTAAATGCAAAAGTGCAGAAACTTGCATGCTTTTGGGAAAACATTTTCCACACGTTTTGGAGAAGTTAATGCTTGCCTTCTACATTCAGCAAACTGCTCTTCCAACGGATTAATAATCAGAGAGTCAACTCTGAACATCTGCAAAGCTGGATTAACCAAAGAGTAGAGAGAGAGAAGAAGACCAAAGATTCATGTAATCAACTCCCAACATCACCAACGGTTATAATTGGGATTTCAACAGTCAATTAATGTTCTCTACCTATAAATAGAGATGCATTCAAGTCTTCTCAAAAACCAACCTGTGCAAGAACGAAAATTAAGATAGTTTCATTTACTCTTTGAGTTTTCTTGTGAAAGTATTTGTTGATACATTTATTCTTCAGTGATTATCATATCTACTCTTAGAGAGAGTTTTTTTCTTGATTATAAATCATTCTTGTAAAGTTATCTCAAGTCAGGGGGACTTGGAGATTGGGTTCATTGATTACAACTTGTAAGGGGGAGTAAGTTCTAGAGAGAGAATTACTCTTGAGTACAGGTTTTGTAATCAATCTTGATAGTGAGAAATCCCAGAGAGTCTGGGTATTGGACGTAGGTCAAGTTGTTGGACCGAACCAGTATAAATTCTTGTGTCCAGCTTCTTCTCCCCTCACTCTGTTTTATCTTCATTTTCACATCCTTAAACAGAGCATTCGAAAAGATTTTTGAGAATCCCCAATTCACCCCCCTCTTGGTGATTCAAGCTCCACTTTCAAATATAAGCATTTTTAACACATGGCTTCTTGATGGCTATTTATATTGGAGAAGATGTTGTGCTTGAACCTCTCTAAAATCCCAATTAACTGTCGAGATTTAAAGAGATCCATATCGAGCATCTTCCTTCAGTTTCAAGACTCATTTTCTGCCCAATGTTTGCTTACCTAATTAGTTCTGATTCAAATTCCTTCACTTTCTAGACCCAGTGACATATTATATACAATTTAGGGGAGATGATTTAGATTGAAAATTGAAAAAAATAAAGCAATATTTGGATCTGTGAGCAACATTCAAGCTAAGAATTTCCAATGACTGAACAAAATATGGAAGCCACTCCATCGTTGAAACTCTAATCTAGAAGACATGACAGCAAAAATCAGAAATAATCAGTAAATTTTCATTTAACTCTTGAGCGACTAATGTATATTACTAACAAAAGAAGACCAGGCAGAGGACCAGGCAGAGAGCGTCGGTGGGGGCGTGGGAAAGTAGGTGACGAGAGAGAGAGCAGCTTGAGCCTTAAGCGACGGCGGCAGAGGATGTCGGGAAAATAGCGTCGAAAATTTGGGGGAAAAGAAAGACGAGAGAGGGCAATGGAAAGGGGGAGAAAAAAAAGGGTCAAAGGAACTTTGGTAGAGTTCAAACGGTGGACCTGTGAGTGAGAGGTGTAACACCCCAAATTCCATACTACAAATTGTGTCGGATGACACTTGGTTTTAAAATAATTCAACAGAATTTGAGGTGCTACATCAGAGTACTACAGAAATGGAGAGCAATGCACTAAAAATTGGACAATATATGAGTAACTGATATAAAAGTACCCCGACATATGACGATGCCGGGCGTATGCTGATATATTAAACATTTCCCGAAGGAATAATCATGTGATACAATATACAGAGCTTTGTACAATTACATTTCACAAAAAGTAACTATACAACCTAGACCAAGCCTTGACTAGACTTGGGGCAATGAACCTAACTCCGTCAACCGAACAGAATGGCCAGGCAAGTGTCTATCATGGGGGCCTCACCGAGTTCACGGCGACTGATTGGCTGACCCACATAGACTAGCATTGCCTTCGACACCAAACTATTCGAAATAACTTCATTAGACCCATGCCTGACAATAGGCTCTGATGATCTTCTTCCTGCTCTTGCCTCGACCGGTGCATTACTACAACTCTGCCCCTTGGTTCATATCTATGTCTCCATCTACCGGTGCCTTCTCTGTTCTTGATCCTTACCTATACTATCATTTAAGACTGAGGTCCAATGCACATTGGACCTCAGGTAACGGTTAACCTCATGCTTATATTATCATCATATGCATAACAGATATTTCTAGTATTACAGCATAGATCCATACAGTACATCGTATGATCAATTGATAACAACTACACTATCATGCAAAGTTATCCCTGGTCTGCACTTATACCCTGTGCCACGATATACGGTCATGTCCTCAGCACTAGGAAAAACATAACGGTGTTATCATGACTATAACCCGTAAAGCTGTAAATAGTGATCTAAGTCTACCTTAGTCATAGTGCATGTCCAGGACAGAGTCCCGTTCATGGCTTTATGAAACCATCCACAACATATATAAGCATATAAACATCAGTGTCATTGTTACGATGCGCGTCCGTACCTTCGTTGACGGTATTCAGTACGTTTGACGGAAGATATCCTATAAGGATAATATCACATTTATCAATATCTAACATCATAACAGGCATTTTAGGTACAAATTACCATTTTGCCCGTAGTTGACTAATCGACGAAATTTCGCCAGAGCTTCGCTATTTTGACTCTAATCTCCCAAAATTTTGCCATATCTCTAATTCCAACATAATTTTCGAAATTAATACCTTAAATACCCCTAACACATGATATCTAATCATATTTGGAAGATTAAAGACTAAACTAGCATTTCTACTCTAACTACCAAAAGAACTACGGAAGCTTAGGACTAAGGACCGAAGAAATTACCTAGAGCTTCGCTGCAAACTTCCCCGGACTCCTCCTCCTCTCTTCTGCTCCAAGATTTCGGATTGCCTCTTGGAGAATTGTGAGAAAATATGAAGAGGATTGGAGGCTATTTATAGAGTTTTGCAGGGGTATATCGGGAATTTTTGCTTCTTTCTGGACCACACAAATTAGGGTTTCTAGAAGGATGATTTTTGGCCACAAAACCCACCTTGGCCGACCTGCCCCTCCCCCAAGTAAGGATGAGTCATCAAACTTGCTTTTGCTTTTTGCCTTCGACCCGATAAAATTCCCCGATCGGTGTTCGAATCGCTTAATCTTAGAGAATCTCAAAATTCCGGGAACATAGCCCTGAAGATCTCTTCTTCCTCCTTCAAGATACTTGGGTCAACTAAATTTTTGATCCCATTCAGGGCCTCTCCTATTTCGCTGAAGATTTTCGGATATCCGCCTTCGGTTGCGGAATTCGCTTCGGGTAACAACATCTTCGGGACAAAAATCCACTGATACATAATGTGCCCAGATGTTTACCAACTCATTCTTGGATTTCAAGTTATGGCTTGGTTTCTATAGATTTTCATTTATCTGATTTTCTTTTTGAACATCAGATAGATTCTTAGCCAGTCCAGTATAACCCTTTTCGGTTACGGAAATAACTTCGGAGGTAACATACTCCGAGCTAAAAATTCACTTGTTTCTAATATACTCTGGTTTTAGAAACCTTGTTCATGGTTTTCTAGATAGGATTTAGTTTCTATCGGTGGTTATTTATCCTATTTGCTTTTTACAACTTTACTACTATTTAACCAAACTTACATGATTTTTAACTTGCAAATCTTATCCTCTTATCCTTTCCCATTCAAAATTTTGGTCCTTTATTTTTTTTTATTTTCTGTTTTTATATTTTATTTATTTAATTAATATTATATAAAATAATTATTTTATAATTATTTTATATAATTTTTTTACAAAATTTCCCTATTCGTCCATACATGTTTTTAGGCTTAAAATTACTTAATCTCATATATTTTTCTTAATATTTTTCAATTAATTAGCAAATATATTTTATGCTAATTTTAGCCATAAACCACTAATTATAGGGTTTTACATAATTATCTTTGGATTTTCCTTTGTTTAAGCTCAAATAATTAGCCAATAATTGTTTAATTAATTACCCACTATTTGTTGATAATTTTCTTAATTAGAATAACTCATTACCTCACAACTTTTGCACTGACATTAGTATTTTATGTCACATGTATTATATTAAAATTCACGGGGCATCTTGGTCATTATAATACTTTTTTATTTTTCCCTCTTTATTTTTCCAAGGTTATAATTTATTAAATTACCAAAATTAGAGATAATATACTCTCTAAATTTTAATAATTATTTTACTGCCTCTTGAGATTTATCATAATTTTCTCAGGGTATTTTATGACCCATAAATGCATTTTAGGGATTTTCGGCCCTTTATGCCTTTTAATTTCAATAGAAATTTCCATTCAATAAGATAATTATATCTTAAGGGTTGATACCACATATTCACCTATTTTCTATAGGTATTATTTACTAATTTATGATTCTTATCATAATCGGGATTTTTAGGGTGTTTTAAGAGGAGGGGTTAGAGTTTTTACGATCTGTACTATCTATACATATTGTCAAAAATTTCTTTCAAATTATATATATTTCGTGTGTGC
The DNA here is from genome assembly GCA_025563575.1 of Acacia pycnantha. Classification (NCBI taxonomy): domain Eukaryota; kingdom Viridiplantae; phylum Streptophyta; class Magnoliopsida; order Fabales; family Fabaceae; genus Acacia; species Acacia pycnantha. The sequence continues at coordinate 1,173,041 of JAMWYP010000169.1, read as the reverse complement.
TCTTGTCCACATTGGCACTGATGTGGGTCCGCCCCTGACAACACTGGTCGTAAGAGTTGGAAGTGAGTGGAGATTGGGAGGGTGTTGTGCGGTCCACTCACAAAATAACCTATTTAAGCCTATTGATTCCCCTAGAAGGTTTTTATTTGCAACTTGGTCATTTACTTATTTAATTGCAAACATTAGATAAGTGTTGGATATTAATCTTTAATACTACCTCTGATCCTAATTATAAGAATACTTTTGTAGTGCAATTTGTACTACAAAAATGTTCCTATAATTAGGACCGGAGAGAGTATTATATAAGGATTTTTCTTCCTCAATTAGCTTCTCTAGGTCAAAAATTTATCATCGGACTATTTTTCCTTGCATTTTCAGGAAAGTAGGCCCTAAATTCTAGAAAATGACTATAAAAATTATTTGGGCCAATTTTTTGTAATTAATCTCTTCATCATATTTTTAGATCATCAAAATATATTTCATAATTTTCCCCTAAGTTTTCAAGATGCAAAAATAATCTTTAATAATAATCTTAAGTTTTTTCTTATGATAAGCTTAAAACATTTGAGTCAACTAGCTTAATAGTCTACTTATCTCAGTTTTATTCCTAAACATCTAGTGCCAAAATTTGAAATGTTACACACTACACCCCCTTGGGTCAAAATGAAATTAATTTTTTAAATGAAAAGACAATAATATCCTTATTTTATTTTTTTATTAGAGAATTTACAAGATAAATATGTAAATAACCAAAATATTTTAGCTCCCTGGTCATTTAGATGTTTGTCTTGTAAATATCTTTATTTTTCTTGAAAATGCTCATATTTATATTGTAAATGCTATATGAAAAAATAAAATTAGGATATAATTTCTTTTTATTGCAAAATTTAATTTAATTTTGACCCAAGGGGGGTGCCGTGAAATTTCAGAATTTTTTGGGATTAACTAAAATAAAATTGTTTCCATGGGACTCGCACATGTTGATTTGTTTTTGTTTTTGTTTTTTGTAAAAAAAAAAAAGAAATCTGTAACATCCCAATTTCAAAAGCAGTATATTTTTTTTTCATCAAAACATCATTTCAAATAATCAGAGTAGAGCATCGAAGCGATTGAGTAACTGATATGTATATATAAAATGTCGTAAGTCTGGCCAATTTACAGAAGCGGTACAAAACCGTGTGGTTCAAAAGTAGATAACAACATCAAAGGAAGGCTTCAGACGGAACAACAAAAGAAGTCTTCAGCCGGAACTTCTACGAGGGCTGCTTGTCTCTCTCCTCGGTCCTCGGTCCTCGGTCCTCCCGAACTCGACGCTATGTTAAGGGTGAGATCCAGCGCACGGATCTCAGGTAACGGTTAACCTCATGTTTATGTATACACATACAAACGACAGACATCCACAACATCATCAGCACATACCATCACTTTATCACAACCCATGCATATGTATTGCCCCCAGCATGTAGACCTATTGCCCCCAGCATACCGAAAGATTGCCCCCAGCATATAGACATATTGCCCCCAGCATACAGACATATCCTCTAACCACTATATGCATTCAAACAGTACAACATCTATACAACACACATACCACATACATGCATACCACAAACATCAGAGTTAGTGTTACAGTACGCGAACGTACCTTCGTTGACGAAAATTCGGTACTTTGACGGAAAACGGTACCACAGTTGGTCAGAACCTTATCAGAGATATCCTATCAATATAACAACGTACTTGTTAAGGATCTATCATTACGACGGACATTTTTAGTCAAAAGGACTATTTTACCCCTGACCCCGTAATCGGCGGAATTTCGCCAGCACTTCGTTACTTTGACTCTAATCTTCCAAAATTTTGCCAGAACTTCGACCCCATCATGATTTTTGAAATTCCTACTTAAAATACCCCTATCATATGATATCTAACCATACTTGAAAGATTAAAGACTAATCTAGCATTTCTACTCTAACTACCGAAAGAACTACGAAAGCTTAAGTACCGAAAAACTTACCCAGAGCTTCGCTGCAAAATTTCCCCGGCTCCTCCTTCTCCAGAGCCTCTCTCTCTAACTTCTCTCTACTCTTTAGAATGTTTCAAGGTGTGAGAAATTCAAAGAGAACCCTTGGCTATTTATAGGAAAAATTGTGACACTATTCACTACTTTTTCATACTGGGATATAGGCCGTTGGATCGCACTTCTGCAAGGTGTCTTGATCCTCTCCATGCCACTTGGCAGCTATCCTTCCCCCTAGGTGGCATCCCTTGGCCAATCACAAGGTGCCATGTGGTCCTTTCTAGAAGATTCTACCGATAAAGTCTCCGATCGGTGTCCGAATTAGTTTCTCGAAAAACGTCTGGGTTCTGAGAATCAATTTCCGGAAACGTCAACCTCTGGACAAAAATCCACTGATTCCAAATATGTCCAGGAAATTCTCAACTCATTCCCAGATGTTGAGTTATGATTTATTTTCTTCAATTCTAAAATGTGACTATCTGCATTTTTCCCTATTTCGTCTTATTAGGAAAATGCTCTACCGGCTTCGGAATTAACTTCCGGAAAAGTCTAATTGAAGGTAAAAATCCACTGATCAATATTTTACCTTGGCTTTGGAAATACTATTCCTGGTTCTCTAGATAAGATCCGTTTCCTATTTATTTTTTACTATTCACTCTAATTAATTATATAATAAAATAATACAAGTTGTATGTTAATATCTAGATAATTTTGGCTTAACTCTTATCCATATTTTCTTGAGAATTTCGGCTGCTACATACATACATACATACATACATACATACATACATACATACATACATACATACATACATACATACATACATACATACATACATACATACATACATACATACATACATACATACATACATACATACATACATACATACATACATACATACATACATACATACATACATACATACATACATACATACATACATACATACATACATACATACATACATACATACATACATACATACATACATACATACATACATACATACATACATACATACATACATACATACATACATACATACATACATACATACATACATACATACATACATACATACATACATACATACATACATACATACATACATACATACATACATACATACATACATACATACATACATACAAAATTTATTAATTAATTAATTAATATTATATTTTTTTAATTATTTAATAATTATTTTTCATAACTTTTTCACAAAATTTCCTATTGGTCCATACTTGCATTTAGGTTAAAAATTACTTAATCTCATCAATTTTCCTTCATATTTTCCAATTAATTAGAAAATATATTTATGCTAATTTTTACAAAATTAATTAATTAATTAATTAATATTATATTTTTTTAATTATTTAATAATTATTTTTCATAACTTTTTCACAAAATTTCCTATTGGTCCATACTTGCATTTAGGTTAAAAATTACTTAATCTCATCAATTTTCCTTCATATTTTCCAATTAATTAGAAAATATATTTATGCTAATTTTTAGCCATTATCCCCTAATTATAGGGTTTTACATAATTATCTTCTAATTTTCCTTTGTTTATGCTTAAGTAATTAACCAATAATTACTTTAATTAATCCCTTACTAATCTTTGATAATTTTCTCAATTATAATTACTCCTCACCTCATAACTTTTGCACTGACATTAGAATTCTATGTCCTATGCATTTTAATAACATTTACGGGGGCATCCTGGTCATTATAATACTTTTTCATTCCCTTCTTATAATTTTTCCAAGGTGATATTTTATTAAATTACTAAAATTAGAGACAATATACTCTCCTAATTTTAATAATTATTTTTCGCCTCCTAGGATTTTCATAATATTTTCTAGGCCACTTATGCCCACAGGGGGCATTTTGGTAGTTTTGGCACTTAATTCCCTGTAATTCCCATAGTATTTTCCTTTAGAAAATATAATCTACTAATTTATGATATTTACCCTAAGTCAGATTTTAGGGTATTATATTTCTCCCCCCGTTAAATAAAATTACGTCCTCGAAATTTGCACTCTACCATCTAAACTCCGTACTATCTAAACTTCGTTCTGTTGGATCTTCACTTTGTCCGTCAGCTGCTCCTCATGATGATCAAGAATTCGCTTTGGTTTGACCATTAAGATCTTGTCATTTCGTACTTTGATATATGATGTTTTCTGTGGTTCCCACACACCGCAGGTCAACACCACAAATACCAAAATGTGATACCAAAATGTCTCCATGGCTCCCATACACCATGGCAACACAAGATACCTCATACTCTATGACATGATCACGGTCGAATTGTAATAACGAAGAAAACATGGAACACGTGTCTAACATCTAATTCGTATATTGTCTAGAGAAAATTCTGTTTAAGAGAGATAGTACCTTGGACCATCTCAGGAAGTTCTCTGTCCCCCGCACTGGTTATTGCGTACATTCGGCCCGAGCTCTGTGGCCTTAACTTCGCAGCTACCTCAGGACAGTTGGTATTGATGTGTCCAGGCTTCCCACATCTGTAGTGCACCCGTCTCTCCGTAGTTTTCTCGGGACAGTTTGAAATAATGTGTCCTGTCTTTCGGCATCCGTAGCAAACCCGTCTACCACTACAGCTACCAGAATGGTACTTCCCGCAGTCAGGGCACGGTCGGGTTACCGGCATTCTCGGGTGTCTCTGTTGCTCATACTCTCTTAATTTTAATAATTATTTTTCTGCCTCCTAGGATTTTTCATAATATTTTCTAGGCCACTTATGCTCACAGGGGCATTTTGGTAGTTTTGGCACTTAATTCCCTTTAATTCCCATAGTATTTTCCTTTAGAAAATATAATCTACTAATTTATGATATTTACCCTAAGTCAGATTTTAGGGTATTACAAAATCCCCCTGCAATTGATCTCATCTCTATATTACTATTTGTTTATCTCTATTGTTCCAATGGTAGCTTACGTTATATATATAAAACTAATCTGGACTAAACACTTAAATCAACTGGTTGTAAGTTGTTTTAATTTAACTAGTTGTCTCATCTTTGAAATCATTCTTAATATAAGATTTCATTCATTGTGCTAATTGCAGTCGAAACCTTATATTAAAGGCAACAAATAAATAAACAAAATTCAAACATTTTCATACTTCTTTTTCCATGTCTCTTAATTCTGGAAATTGTTGAGTGCTCGCTCAAACCACGGAAACTAGGAAATTTCCTATAATTTGGAAATGATATATATATATATATATATATATATATATATATATATATATATATATATATATATATATATATATATATATATAAGTTCAACTAATAAAGTTGAGGGTTCTAATTTATAAAGGATGGGATTTGGTAATGGACTAATGGTAGTAAAGGACAGCGGTTAGATGTAATTAATTTGAAAGAGTTTTATATGGGGGAGGGCATTAATTTCTGTCCAGAATTATTGTTACTTTATTAATAGAGGAATAGAATCACTGGACCAGCTCCTAGCCCACCCTCATCCACAAACAATTGAAAGAGAGAAATTGTAGAAATTGGAGTAGTCAATTGAAGAGACAGGGGGGAAGAATGGAGCCAAGTTGCTTGGCTTTGTGGAAGAAAAAATAACCATTTGCAGGCATTTGTGAGAACCTCAAGCTCCGTCACAAACATGTAAAGTTATTCCCTACGTACGTAGTGCGTTGTAATTCATATTTAATGAATGTTGAATAGGAAGCACTTTGGTTATTTGAAGGAAACTCCTTTACAAAAAGACTTCATTGAACAAATATGTAATTTATAGTTTGCTAATACAATTATACGTACGTACGTACACGCGAGCATACATACATAAAGAGTAGAGGTAATGTTTAATCTTACACGTACTGATGATACAGAGATATTCTTATTGTCTATAATTGAATGTAAAAAGAATTTCTCACTTTTCAAGGACTTACCCTGTCTCCAATATAATGATGTTATCACCGAAAGATGTTCACCACAAAGTTTCAAACATCTTATATTTATTTGTGCAGATTATATATATTGGGAAATCAACCATGAAAATGGCCTTGGAAAATCAAAATCGTCTAGCAGTTGACTTAATAGAAACTGAAGTCACAGTATTCCTTTGTATTTATATTAGATTTCTTTATATTCTCTGTATATTTCTTATTTGATTATCTGATTAAAAATGATAGTAAGTTTTGAATAATAATTTGACAATTGATCAGTGTGTAATTCAAATAAAACACACACACAGGTATATAAGTATATTATTGAAAACTATTTTCCAAAAGCTTGAGTAGGAGTAGTATTTAATCGAAGTTGTTGCCTTTTTAGGATCCAAAGGACAAGGAGGAGCTTAAGGCTTTCCGAGTAAGCTTCAAAAAGCTAACGAAAATAACAGAAAAAGCTTTTGCTTATGTCAAAATAAGTCACAATCTGCTCTTCGTTTGTAATATTTTATTGTTAATTAAGGAAATGCAATTTTTTGTAATAATGGAAGCACAGCATAAGGATGCTGATTTAAACTTCTTCTGAAACACTAGATTGAAAGAAATAATAGTGTAAACTAAGTGTATTGTAATAAAAAAAGCAAAATTAATGTACACGTGAAGAAAAGTACGACTATTCTGTAAGATAATAAAACAATGAAATCTCCAAGTGAATATATACTTATCTACAGGATATATATAAATGACCTCAATCGATGATATTTTAGGACATTGAAGAGCAACGAGAAGTCTGAAAAAAATAATTGAGGCTGTTATGAATAGTGATCGAAATGGTTCTTGAGAATTTAAAGAAGGCGATAAATGACTAGGGATTAGCAAGAACAAAAAAGAGAGTTGAATATAAATGAATATAAGAACAAAGTCTAAACTCCTCGATAGATCAAGACAAGAATTTTTTCTTTACTTCAGCTTTTGAAAGATTGAGAAGATTCCAATTCTCAAGTAAGTTATATACTCATTTCCGTTCACGTTAATTATTTGAAAGTGAAAGTTAATCATTTCCCTTCATTTTTTTTATTCATCCTGTGAAAGATTTTAATGTCAATACCAATTGTCATTGTCAATTCACTGTGTTGATCCAAAATAACAACTTTTAATAGTCTCTTGCTTTTTTTCCCCATGCACCCAGATTTGAGTCTACAGAGAGGGCAGTAAGCAAAGAACCCAAATCTGAAACAACACTGAAATATCCTTCTGCTATAAATTCATAAACAGAATAGAATTACACTAAAAAGGTTTCTATTCTGTGATTGTAATAAGTTGGGAAAACTTCTGTTGAGGGCCACTGTAGCAAATTAACTTCCCTAATAATTTTCTAGCCAACCAAAAATAATAAAACAATAATTTTATTATAATGCATGGGACAAAACGGTCCTTACATTGTGCATGGAAAATGATGAACTCTATTTTCCATGAAGTTTAACTAGTATGTCTAATTAATTTAGGCGTTACTAGCTATTTATTCTTACCTGGCCTATTACTATTATTATTTTTCTTTCCACCAAGGTTGTTAAATTTATAAGTTTAAGTAAACCAAAAATGTAAATTCAGATCATGAACTTGAATCGTAAACTCATAAGAGTTTACGTTTAATAATAAGTAAGGGTTAAAAGTATAAAATAAAATAATAAAATATAAAATGGCAATAACTTAATTTAAATATGAATAACTGAAATTAGATCTATCAACATTTATAATTAATCCTATCCAACAAAAAAAAATTATATGAAGCTTATATATAATAAAGCCATTGAACATGATCAAAATGAATAAAATAACACGAGTTTAAAAGCAAGTTGACATAATTTTGTATTGTAAAAGCATAAAAAAATAAACTATGTGTGTAAACTCGTGAGTTTGACCAAGTTTATGGCTAACATGAATTTAAGTATAAACTGATTCGATTTTGTAAGTTAAAAACATAAAACTGGTAAATTCAGAAAGTTAACTCGTGAGTTTTTGACAACAATGTTTTGTATCAAATTTTACTCCACAAGCATGCTCCTTTAATTGGTACTCCCTCCGATCCTAATTATAGGAGAAATTTAACCGATTTTGGAGGGATTAAGGAGAGGAGTTAAATTAGTTAATTTTACTCATTTTTCTAAAATGCCCTTATATAAATTTAAAATGACATAAGTAAGAGTGAATTACAACTCCACCACATACTCTCCGACCAATTTTTCTTTTCACACGCTTTCTAATTGAAATAATGGTCTTCCTATATAAACATACATGTGTGTATATATGTATACATATAGATCTATCTACACACGCACACACACATACACACAAAGATATATATATATATATATATATATATATATATATATATATATATATATATATATATATATATATATATAATGTGTGTGTGTGTGTGTGTGTGTGAGTGGGTGGGTGCGTGTGTACACACACATATATACACACACACACACAAATACAGATATACATATAAATGTACACACATATATACATACATATAAATGCTTCTAATAATAAGTATAGATAAGGGTATTATTGGAAAAAATTGACAAAAGTTAAAACTTGCTCTTATAATTAGGACCAAAACCAACTCCAAAATTTGCTCCTATAATTAGGACCGGAGGGAGTATAAAATAACTAGATGATTTATACTAATATCACCGTTACTTACCTCAAATAATGTAATGATATTAGACAAATAGTGTCCACTAGAATGACTCTTCAATCAAATTCAGAGATGCCCACGCATTTGACTAAAGTATATGCATTTTGCCTAAAGTATATGTTTGATTCTCAAAATTTACAAGAAGTTTCAATTTATAAAATATTCTTTTAGCCCCTTAATCTCTGTCAATCTCAATAATGAAATTGTTTTATCGGTTAATTTAAAAGGCGACTTTGCAATTAAATGTTGAAAAAACCAACGTAAGTTTTAAAATATAAAAATATTATATTTAATTATTAAAATTTGAGCATGCTTTGTTAACCCCATTTTAAATTTATTCAGTCACTATTTTCCGTTAATGAGAATAACAATATTAAAATTAAAAGACTGAAAATACTTACACTTTTTAAACTTAAATCATTAAATTGAAAGTTGTTATAAATTTTGAGCACTAAACGTATACTTTAATTTATATATTAATTTCCAAAGAGTATAAAGTATTGAAATTCATGAAAGAAGGGGAAAAAAAGCTCATCATATACACTCGGAAAATGGTATATATTGAAATAGTTATCAGGTTCAAGATATTATATTCATTTTCTTTTTGATGAAAATATTCTAGATTTCCTTAAAAACTACGGTTTTTTTTTTAAATTTGTCCCTTATTAAATAACTATTTACCAAAATGCCCATGTCTGGAAACATATTCCCAATCAGCCCCTATTTAGTGGATTACACTGTTGTAAATATGATTTTTTCAGTTGTAAATGACCAAATTTTAAATTTTGTTGTGAATATCGCACTTCCTGTTGTAAAATTAGTCTTTTTCTGTTGTAAATGACATTTCTATGTTTCAAATCCAGGTGTTTAAATGTTATTGTAAATATGGAATTTTCTATTATAAATATGGTTTTTTCTGTTGTAAATAGTCAGATTTTAAATTTTGTTGTAAATATAGCATTTTTCTGTTGTAAATGACCTTGTTGTAAATATGACATTTTCTGTTGTAATCGACTAAACAGAGGCATTTTGGTAAATAGTTATTTAATAAGGGACAAATTTGAAAAAAAGCCTAAAAACTACTTCCTTTTGTCCTTTTTATAAGAAATAATTATTAAAATCATGCAGTTCAAAAACATAGTTAAAAACAATCGGTGTGTAAATTTTGTACCTTTCTTTCTAAATATATCTTTATTTAGAAAGAGTGTATATGATAGATAATGAATGAAAATTTATTGCAAATATAATAAATGACATATATTTAATAAGGGTAAAAACGGAAAAAGTAGTTTAAAATTTTAGGCTAGGAGAATTTGTTTCTTATATAAAAAAACCACGCCTATAGGAGAATTTGTTCCTTATAAAAAATATCGGAGGGAGTATAATTCATTAACTGCGAGTGAACTTGATTTCAGAAAAATTCTTGCATGAATCAAGTACACCACGTCATTTGTGTACTACCCAATAAAATCATACCACATCAGTCTCAATAAATCCTACTGTTATGAGAAATTGATTATTTGAGTATTTGATGAAGCATTTGGTGGGGGAGAGAGGGGAGATTGGAGACACATTTTCAAATTATATAAATGAAAAAAGAGAAGACAAAATACGTAGGATTTAATGAGAGTGAGGTGATATATATACATACATTATATTAGTAATGCATAGATGACGTGGTGGATCCGGTTCATACAAAAGTTTCTCTGCTTTCATATATATCACAATATATCAAACAACTAGCAAAAGACAATCAAACTGAATAATATTTTCATTTTTATATATTTTATATTTTAATATAATCATGAAGTAAAACAAAAATAATATTTTATGGGTGAATACTATTTTTTGTCCTTACAGTTTACCTTGGTTTTGGTCCTTAAAATTTTAAATGATTAGTTTGGTCCCCTTAAGTTTGTCCGTTTGTAATGTTGGTCATTGTAATTTAAAATTGACTTGTGCATGGAGATAATTAACAGCGTTAAATGTGCATATATATCGCTAACACCGTTAAAGTTGTTGATGGGGATTGTGGGTTAATAACTGAGGCAACATTGGTTACGCTTTGCAGAATTGGGCATATTGAAACTTTTTTTAAAAAGGGCGTGAACAAGTGGACACGCTATGATAAGGGAAGGGGGAAGAGATGAACAGATCTGGCTACAGTCCTCATTCTCTCCCATTTTCTTCCATTCTCTTCCTTATTTAAATCGTTGGATGAAAAATTGAACGGTACAAATATTTTTAAATAATTTACCGCATGCGGTAAAAATTTAATTATTAGGCAGAATAGAAAAGTGAACGGTCCACCGCAGTGGACCGTAGCCGGATCTGAGGTGAACACAGAATCCCAATTGGGCATATATATATATATATATATATATATATATATATATATATATATATATATATATATATATATATATATATATATATATATATTTCAATATGCCTAGTCTGGCAAAGCTTATTTAGTCATCAGCCCATGAATGTCAGCAGTTTTAATGGTGTTAGTGACATATATGTATATTTAACACCGTTAACTCTATACCAAGTCCTTTTCAAATTATAATGAGCGACTTTATTACAAACGAACAAAACTCAAATAACCAAAACACACGCTTTCAAACTTAAAGGATCAAAATCAAAATTAATGTAAACTATAAGCATAAAAAATAGGGAGAATTACACTCAGGTTCCAAGGAAGGAAAAAAATTACAAAAAAATCCATTGAAATCACAAAATTACCCAGAAGTCCCAAGGAAATTTTTGTTGTAAATACATACATTTCCTGTTGTAAATACATACAAATATTTACAACAGGAAAATTATATATTTACAACAACACGAAAAGTAATTTTCATTCCGTACAAATAATATAAAAAAAGTCTCAAACCATTTACAACAGGAAAATTATATATTTACAACAACATTTAAACACCTGACCATTTACAACAGAAAAAGTATGTACTTACAACAAAAAAAGTATGTATTTACAACAACATTTAAAAAATTCTGTACAAATAATATCAAAAAAGTCCCAAACCATTTACAACAGAAAATGTATGTATTTACAACAGGAAATGTATGTATTTACAACAAAAATTTCCTTGGGACTTCTAGATAATTTTGTGATTTCAAGAGACTTTTTTGTAATTTTTTTCCTTCATTGGGACCTGAATGTAATTCTCCCTAAAAAATAGTACTAGGCCTTCTTCTATAAAAAGTAAAGAAAAGAAATAAAGAAATATTAGTTGTATGATAAATACATATTTAAGTTAAAACTCAAAATAAAAACATTCAACATTTGGACGAGTTAAAATTAAACTAATGTATTTAAATGAAAAGCAGGTCCAACAACATAAGTTGGGTATAATATTGAAAGCATCTAACAAATTTAGTGTATAATTAATTAATGCACTGCTATTATTTTCCTGGAGAATATTATTATTATTATTATTATTTTTTATTCTGAAATTTGGATTTTAATGAAAATCACAACTTAAAAATAATCTGACTTGTTTTACTAGTTTATATTTCCGAAAGTGGGCATATTCCATCAAATTCAGTACTAAATTTCAATCCATGTAAATTCAATTTAATACACAAAAAACATCTAACGTTTAATTTTTAATTTCTTACAAATGTTTTGATTAAAAAAAAAAAAACCAAATAAAACAAAGTATGTCTTCAATGTAATATTTACTATATCTGACGAGCAACAGGGGAAGGCAGTCAGAAAATGATACCCGCCTGCCAATACAGATATTGATTGAAATGGAGTTTAGGAATTCAAATGAAAGAAATCATTAAACGAATCTACACATAAACAAGAACAATCTGCAGATCTAGTGCAGAAAAATGTAAATATCATAACACATATATATTGGGAAGAAAGCAAATTCGTTAGTGTAATTAAGTTATTTTTGAAATTTGAAAGGCGAGGGAAAAAGTGTGCATGTATGTGTGTGTATTTTTCTTCTTCTTTTGTTTACCACATTTCATATAAACTTTAGAATAAATAACTAGAGACAATAGTCTTGGTGATAATTTTGAGGTACAGAAAGAATGTGTAATACTCTAAAAATCCCACTTATGAGAAGTATCGTAATTTAGTAAATAATACCTATTGGAAATAGGTGAATATGTGGTCTCAAACCTTGAGATGTATTTATCTTATTTTCTAGAGTAAATTCTCTTGAAATAAGAAGTAAAATGCCAAAAACCCTAAGTGAACTTATGGGTCATAAAATACCTTGAGAATATTATGATAAAATCCTAAGAGGCAATAAAATATTTATTAAAAATAGGAAAGTATGTTGTCTCTAATTTAGATAATTTTTGGGATTATTTTCCTTGGAAAATAATAAGACAAAATTTAATATTATTTTGGGGAACATAAGTTGCCCTGTGATTTTTAAAATAATATATGGAGCATATATGACCAATGTCAGTAAGATAGTTGTGAGAAAATAATTAGTCTTAAATAAGAAAATTATCAAAAAATAGTAAGTGATTAGATAAGTAATTAATTGCTAATTGTTTAAGCATGATTAAGGGTGATATTTTAAGTTAAAACCCTAATTAGATATTAATGGTTAATAAAAGGTCAAGATTGAATCTTCTAAAGCTAATCTAATGGTTCTAATTAATTGAACCTTAATCATTGGCAAAATGCATTAACCAATGGGAGAATTTCTTGGTAATTAATATGGGATATATTAATGCATATTGGAAAATAAAATAGCAAAATAAAAAGATGATAGAACGGGATGGGAAACCGAAATTAAAGTGAATAAAGGAATGAAGAATGAAAGGAAGCCACGGATTACTTGGCTTGGAAAAGAAGAAAATACTATGTGTAACATCCCGACTTTTCAAAAGCAGTAAATTTTTTTTTTTTAAACATCCTTTCAAAATGATCAGAGTAGAGCACCGGAGCGATTGAGTAATTGATATATATATTAAAATACCCATGGTAGCATGTCTTGCTGTTTAAACAATGATACGAAGTGTTTCAAAAGAAATGACGAAAGGAGTCTTGAGATGGGACTCCTACGCGTCTTGCTTGTCCTTCTTCTCGATTCTCGGTCCACCCGATCCACGAAGCTAAGTTAAGAGCCGAGATCCGATGCATCCGGACCTCGGAGTAACGGTTAATCTCATATTTACATACACAACATATGCATCACATACATTCACATCACTAACAAAATAAGTATCACATACAGCAAGCGCATCCCAATAGCACATAAGCCCCCAGGCAGATGTGTGGCCCTTAGCAACATATTTCTAACAACACATAAAATGTATGGCCCTTAGCAACGTTTGGCCCATAGCAGTCGAATCCCAATAGCACATATAATGTGTGGCCCTTAGCAAACGTGAACATATCAACAGTACATAACATATCACAGAGCAATCAACTACCACATACACTACACATAGCACATACATGCATACCATAAATATCGAGTTAGTGTTACGATGCGCGGACGTACTTACACCACATATACACATACAATAAACATAACACATATACGCATACCATAAACACAAGAGTTAAGGTTACCAGTACGCGAACGTACCTTCGTTGACGGTAGACGGTACTTCCGTCGGAAATCGTATTTTTTTACGGAAACGGCACGTTTTACGGAAAACAGGGAAACGTCCTGTCGGACAGCGTAACGACAGCAAATCAAAGTTTCTGACGTCCTATAAGAGTAATATCACTTTTATTAGTGATTTGGTACTATATCTGTCATTTTGGGTAAAAATTACCATTTTTCCCCTATGCCCCTAATTGGCGGAATTTTGCCAGCACTTCGTTACTCTTACAAACTTTCTTCCCGAAATTTCGCCAGAACTTCGACGCAACTATGATTTTTGAAAATAATGACTAAAATAGCCCTCCCATATGATATCCAATCATACTTGAAAATTTAAAGGCTATTCTAACATTACTACTCTAACTATCGAAAGAACTACGAAAGCTTAAAGCTCGGTACCGAAAAACTTACCCAGAGCTTCGCTGCGAATTTTCCCCCAGAGCTCCTCTCTCTAAAACCTCTCTCTAGAACTGAAATCCTCTTCTTGAAATGGTGTGAGAATTGAAGAGAATTCAAGGCTATTTATAGAAGAATTTAGGGATATACAAGGCATTTTCCAAATTGTTCTAAACCATGGAAAATCAAATGCATAATGGTGTATAATTCTTGTCCATGGAGCTGCTGGCCGACATGCATGGGCTGAGGTGGCAGCCTCCAATTGCTCCAAAAATTGATGACTTAGGCTCACTTTATGCCCGGTCTGGCCGTTTTCCCCAATCGGTACCCGATTCGCGTGATTTCGGAGAATAGGGGACTTTATCAGTAGAACCTCCATAAAGCAAAGTGTGACATCATTGGAATGACATCATGGCCTTGGAGAATGATGTAAGGAGGTGGATTGGAGGGCCAAGATGGAGCCATGCAATTAAACCTAGATCTAAGGGTTCAAATTCAAGATGGAAAGTTGTGAATAGTGTTATGAAATTGCCTATAAATAGCTTGGATCTCCAAGCATAATTCTCACACCAAGAACACTTGCTTAGTTCGAAATGTTCAAGAAGGGAAGAGGGAAGGAAGAGCTTGAGGAATAGTAGCGAAGCCCTGGGGAATTTATTCGGTCCCTAGTTCCAAGTTTTGTTTATAGTTCGATAGTTATAGTAGGAATGTTAGTTTGATCTTTAATCTTCCAAGTTAGTTTAGATATCATGTTTTAGGGTTGAATATGATATTTATTTTGAAAATATGTTGGAGTTAGAGATATGGGAAAATTTTGGAAGATTAGAGTCAAAGTAACGAAGTTCTGGCGAAATTTCGCTGATTAGTGGAGTCAGGGGTAAAATAGTAATTTGGGACTAGAATGACTGTTATGATGTTGATCATTAATAGAAACTTTATTATCCTTATAGGATATCTGTGATTACGCTCTGATCAACTGTTATACCGTATATCGTCAACGAAGGTACGTTCGCGTACTGTAACACTAACTCTGATATTTATCGTATGCGTATATGTGTTGTGTGTATTGTATGCCTATTGTGGTAACTGATAGCTCTGTGGTATGTTTATGTGATGTGGATATGTTTACGCATGCTAAGGGCGATATATTTGTATTGGCTAGGGGCGATACATATGCATGCTATGGGCGATACATGTGCATGCTAAGGGCGACACATTTGCATGCTAAGGGGCGATACATCTGCATTGGTTGCATGCTCATATATTGTTTATGTTGTGATTGTCTGTAATCCATATACTGTATATGTAAATATGAGGTTAACCGTTATCTGAGGTCCGGTGCGGACCTTAGCTCTTAACATAGCGTCAGGGTCAGGAGAACCGAGAACGGATGGGAATGGCAAGCAGCACGCATAGAGAAGCGGTTGAAGACTTTATGTTGTTATGTAATTACGTTTACGTTAAACACCCGGATCAATGTACCGTCACTACAATAGCCAGTTGGCATTTTGAATATATGTATCAGTTACTCTCTTGCTCCGATGCTTTACTCTGATGAAAAATAAATAAATAATACCGCTTTTGAAAATGGGATGTTACATTTATGGTATCAGAGCAGTTGTCCTGGCATAGATCTGACTATGTTATTCCAAACCTTTTGGTGCCGAAGGCAGGGCTAGTCTATGTGGGTAAGTCATTCAGTCGCCATGAACTCGGTGAGACTCCCATGATAGACACCTACTTGGCCAATAGGTTTGAGTAACGGAGTTAGGCTCTACGCCTTTTTAAAGAGCATGTTTTGAAAATGAGTACTGATATACGCCTAGGTCGGTGTACCACCTTACTTCAGTATACCAGTCTGAACCGGTATACCATTCTAAACTGGTGTACCACCCTCTGTCGGTGCATCACTCTAAACACAGAGCCGGTGTACCCACCGCCTGTACCTATATCGATATCAGTCTCTGATAATCCCGATAATCCTGATAACCCTGATAATTCACGTCATTCATCGGTAGCCGACAACTTCGATTACCCGGGTATCAGAAATCTTGAAAACAACCCTGACGCAGACTCTGATAATTCTGATAATTCTGATAACCGCCAGTTTGTGCTGGACGATAATTCTATCCTAGCATAGAGCTGATATGTGGCGCTGGGTCACGCCAGATGAAACTCTGAGACCAATAGAGAAAATACATGTGGTATTTGACCCATGTTGAAAAATTCTATCAGAGGAACTCTCGTTATGTACTTCCGTAACCGTTTTTGGGCAGAAAGAACCAACGAGATTCTGAACGAGATAAATATTGCGGGTGTTTGGTTATTTGCAGTGTAAAACACTAGGTGTGATAAAGTCCGTGTGCAGTGTAAATACTAGTGCGATAAAGTCTGTGATATACTAATTGTTGTCTTCCTTGTATATCTAAACGTTTTCCCTAATAAAGGAAAAAGAACGAGGCATGGCGAATGTAAGAGGAGCCAGAGCTCCCAGAGGCCGAGGCAGGGGCCGAGGTAGAAGAGGAGGCAGACAGCCTCGGGTGAGAGCGATACCTGAGCGTGAACAAAATGAAATACCAGATCAACCAGAGCAGAATGAGATGCAGGAGATGAGGAGAACTTTGCAAGAACTGAGGGCCCTTATAGATGCACTCCTAGAAAGGCAGAATAGACAAGATCGAGACGCTGAGGAAGAAGAGGAGAACGAGCAAAGTGACGAGCACGCTGAGGAAGCCGAGGAGTCTGATAGATCGCAGTCACCTCCTCGACGAGAGAGGGTAGTGGAAACCACAAAACATTGGGTCGCCCAGTTTTGCAATCTCAAGCCACCAGCTTTCCATGGCAAGAATGAGTTAGCAGAAGACTGGCTGATGATCTGGACAAAATTTTTGAAGTCATGGAATGCCCGGATAATCGGAAGGCTCAACTTGTGATTTATAAGCTCGAAGGAGATGTGCATAGATAGTGGAAAAGTGTTGCTACGACATTGCGGACACGTTATTGCCCTGTCACTTGGGAGAAATTTTTAGAGAAGTTCAATGAACAATATTTTCCTCCCTCGACACAAGTGATTAAGGAGGAGGAGTTCCTTCATATCCAGCAAGGTTTCGAGAAATCCTTTGACGATTACTTTGCTCGGTTTACCAACCTGTCGCGATATTCATCGTACCTGAAAAGTAATGATAACGAGACTGGAAGGCGAATAGGTTGATATACAGGCTGAAGTACGAGATAAAAAAGAGGCTGGTATCCCAGCAGTTTCCTGAAATGGCTCAAGCAGTAGAATCTTGCCGAATGATTGAGCGCAATCGGAAAGAGCTGCGTAGATCCCGGAGTTACAATAGAAGCAGTACAGATCGTAGCGAGGTCAGCCGCGAAAACTCCTCACGGAAGAGAGAAGCACCATGGAGTGACTCCCAGAGAGAAAGTAAGATGCCTTTCCAGTATAGGCAGTAGAACAACTCACGAATGCCGGAATCCCAACCATGTCCAACCTGCGGGAAGTACCACCCTGGTGAATGTATTAGGAGACGGGTTTGCTACAGTTGTCGGAAGCCAGGCCACATTATCCGGGACTTTCCAGAGAAACCTACGGAGTTAAGGCCACAGAACCCAGGCTGAATGTACGCACTAACTAGTGCAGTGGACAGAGAACTTCCAGAGATGGTCCAAGGTACTATCTCTCTTAGAAGGAATACCTTTCTAGGCAATATATGAATTATGTGTTAGCCATTTGGTTAAATCATATGATTACATGAACCACCTCCATAAACGCGTTCCATGTTATTACAATCCGACCGCGATCGTGTCATTGAGTAGGAGGTATCTTGTGTTGCCATGGTGTATGGGCGCCATGGAAACATTTAAGGTATCTTGTGTTGCCATGGTGTATGGGCGCCATGGAGACATTTATGATATCTGGTGTTGACCGCGGTGTATGGGCGCCACGGAAAACATTATATATCAAAGTACGATATGACAATATCTTTGTAGTCGAGCCAGAGATAGAATAAAGATCTGAAGTCTAGATAGTACGGAGTTTAGTTGGTAGAGTGCAAATTTCGAGGAAGAAATTTTATTTAACGGAGGGGGAAATGTAATACCCTAAACATCCCACTTATGAGAAGTATCGTAATTTAGTAAATAATACCTATTGGAAATAGGTGAATATGCGGTCTCAAACCTTGGGATGTATTTATCTTGTTTTCTAGGGTAAATTCTCTTGAAATAAGAAGAAGTAAAGTGCCAAAAACCCTAAGTGAACTTATGGGTCATAAAATACCCTAAGAATATTATGATAAAATCCTAAGAGGCAATAAAATATTTATTAAAAATAGGAAAGTATGTTGCCTCTAATTTAGATAATTTTTGGGATTATTTTCCTTGGAAAATAATAAGGCAAAATTTAATATTATTTTGGGGAACATAAGTTGCCCCGTGATTTTTAAAATAATATATGGAGCATATATGACCAATGTCAGTAAGATAGTTGTGAGAAAATAATTAGTCTTAAATAAGAAAATTATCAACAAATAGTAAGTGATTAGTTAAGTAATTAATTGCTAATTGTTTAAGCATGATTAACGGTGATATTTTAAGTTAAAACCCTAATTAGATATTAATGGTTAATAAAAGGTCAAGATTGAATCTTCTAAAGCTAATCTAATGGTTCTAATTAATTGAACCTTAATCATTGGCAAAATGCATTAACCAATGGGAGAATTTATTGGTAATTAATATGGGGTATATTAATGCATATTGGAAAATAAAATAGCAAAAAAAAAAAAAAAAAGATGATAGAAGGGGATGGGAAACCGAAATTAAAGTGAATAAAGGAATGAAGAATGAAAGGAAGCCACGGATTACTTGGCTTGGAAAAGAAGAAAATACTATGGTTTAAATATTAAAACAAAACCCACATGCAAAGTAAGCTCATACAAGTCATAAATTATGAAAGAGGATAAGAGTAATTGCCATTTAGTCTCTTAATGGTTTGGAAGAGGGTGTGGTATGTTGGCTAAGGCTTTGATAAAGTTAAATATGGATAGTAAAGTTGAATTGTCAAAATTGCACCTAACCAAGAAGATAATTGAAACATAAATGAACCAAAAGCAAAGTTTGAAAAGTCAAATAAGGGGGCCAGCCGAATTGATTGCTTTAGGTGTGTATAAACCGAAATATATGTGTGTGTGTGTAGTGCAAGTGGATCAAGTGGAAATAAAATAATAATATAAAAGAGAAGATATTTGTTGAAAAAGCAAATAGGATAAATGAGAACCGATAGAAATTAAATCCTATATTGAAATCCTTGGGTTAAGTAGAAAACAACTGGGCATATTATGAATCAGTGTAATTTTGTCCCGAAGTTGACATTAGCCGAAGTAATTTCCGTAACCGACGGCGGTTGTCCTGAAATCTTCAGCAGGCTATGATACCCATAACGGGATCATAAATTTTGTTAATCCAAACATTTCTCATGAGAAAGAATAGATCTCCAAGGTGACATCGAGGAATTTTTGAGATTAGTTAAAATTACGCGATTAGACCACCGAACAGGGGACTTGATCAGTAGAACCTCCATAAAGCAAAGTGTGACATCATTGGCATGACGTCATGGCCTTGGAGAATGATGTAAGGAGGTGGATTGGAGGGCCAAGATGGATCCATGCAATTAAACCTAGATCTAAGGGTTCAAATTCAAGATGGAAAGTTGTGAATAATGTTATGAATTTGCCTATAAATAGCTTGGATCTCCAAGCATAATTCTCACACCAAGAAAAATTGCTTAGTTTGAAATTTTCAAGAAGGGAAGAGGGAAGGAAGAGCTTGAGGAATAGTAGCGAAGCCCTGGGTAATTTCTTCGGTCCCTAGTTCCAAGTTTTAGTTTATAGTTCGGTAGTTATAGTAGGAATGTTAGTTTGATCTTTAATCTTCCAAGTTAGTTTAGATATCATGTTTTAGGGTTGAATATGATATTTATTTTGAAAATATGTTGGAGTTAGAGATATGGAAAAATTTTGGAAGATTAGAGTCAAAGTAACGAAATTCTGGCGAAATTTCGCCTATTAGTGGAGTCAGGGGTGAAATAGTAATTTGGGACTAGAATGACTGTTATGATGTTGATCATTAATAGAAACGTTATTATCCTTATAGGATATCTGTGATTACGCTCTGATCAACTGTTGTACCATATATCGTCAACGAAGGTACGTTCGCGTACTGTAACACTAACTCTGATATTTATCGTATGCGTATATGTGTTGTGTGTATTGTATGCCTATTGTGGTAACTGATAGCTCTGTGGTATGTTTATGTGCTGTTGATATGTTTACGCATGCTAAGGGTGATATATTTGTATTGGCTAGGGGCGATACATATGCAAGCTATGGGCGATACATGTGCAAGCTAAGGGCGATACGTCTGCATGCTATGGGGCGATACATCTGCATTGGTTGCATGCTCATATACTATTTATGTTGTGATTGTCTGTAATCCATATACTGTATATGTAAATATGAGGTTAACCATTATCTGAGGTCCGGTACGGACCTCAGCTCATAACATAGTGTTAGGGTCAGGAGAACCGAGAACGGAGGGGAATGGCAAGCAGCACGCATAGAAAAGTGGCTGAAGACTTTCTGTTGTTATGTAATTACGTTTACGTTAAACACTCGGATCAATGTACCGTCACTACAATAGCCAGTTGGCATTTTGAATATATGTATCCGTTACTCTCTTGCTCCAATGCTCTACTCTGATGAAAAAAAAATTATACCACTTTTGAAAATGGGATGTTACAGAATGAAAGAAAATCATAAGGATGATGATTTCAACTGCCTCAGGTATATCAAAAATAGATTTAAACTAAAATAACTTATTCAGGTATAAAAATTTCCGTTAATTAATATAAATTCTATATATAGAACATCCGGTAGACTGTTTGTTGTTTAATTTTTTAATTTTCTAATTTTTGTAGTGACATGTATATATGGTGACATTTCTAGCTTTCATGCCTTTTATTTAAGACCTTGATATGCATCGATTGTTACTATAAATACAACCTCAGTTATTATGAAAAATTAGTGACATCTTATTCCTTGGAGAAGACTAATGGGGTATATACTAAAAAAGCTATTGTGGTACTGTAACATCCCATTTTAAAAGCGGATTTTTTTTTTTCAATCAGAGTAGAGCATTGGAGGAGTGAGTAACTGAATCACATTAAAACATTAACCATAGTGTAACATAATATCATTTGTACAGTCATCCATGTGTTCTCAAAAGTAATACATAATAAAAAGGAAACTCTCCGGCCAGCGGTCTACACGTGCTGCTTCTCCCTATCTCCAACCTTCGGTCCTCCGGACCCTGAAGCTATAGCTGAGATCCAATTCCCATTTGGATCTCAGATAACGGTTAACCTTAGGCTCAAATAAAACAGTATATGGACAACAGATATTCATGAACAATACAGCAGCATATCACTACATAAGCACAGAGCAGATGCATGATCATAACAATGACAGAACATAAGCACAGAGCAGTATGCAAAGTCCCACAACATGTTTGCACATACCCAGTGCCATGATAACCACACGTGTCCTCAGCGCTAGGAAAACTCAAACGGTATTATTATGACTATAACCCGTGTAAAACTGTATGTATAAATGACGACCCTAAATAGAGCCTCAGTCTATGAACGTATCTATCACATATATGTATATGAGCAGCACAGGGTTAGGGTTACAGTACGCGTCCGTACCTTCGTTGACGGATGTCTGGTACTTTGGCGAAAAACGGTACGTTTGACAGCGGTACGACAGCGGCACGATAGCGGTACGTGATCACAGATATCCTATAAGGATAATATCACATTTATTAATGTCCAACATTATAACAGGCATTTTAGGTACAAATTACCATTTTTCCCCTAGTTTGACTAATCGGCGAAATTTCGCCAGAGCTTCGCTACTTTGACTCTAATCTTCCAAAATTTTGACATATCTCTTTCTCCAACATATTTTTGAAATAAATACCATATTTACCCCTAAAACATGATATCTAAATCATACTTGAAAGATTAAAGCTCAACATTCCTACTATAACTACCGAAAGAACTACTAAAGCTTAAGACTAGGGACCGAAGAAATTACCCAGGGCTTCGCTACAACTTTCTCCAAGTTCTTCCTCCTCTCTTCCTTCTTGAAAAATTCGAACTTGCTTGAGTGAATTGGTGAGAAAATATGAAGAGAAGTCTTGGCTATTTATAGGCAATTTCCAAACACTATTCATACTTTATCATATTGATTTCTAACCGTTGGATGTTGCTTCAATTGAAAGGCTTCTTCTTGGCCCTTGGATGGCTTGGCCGACCTCCATGCCTTCTTTTTTAACCAAATGAGGTCATCAAAGGTGATGTCACACATTGCTTTTTGATCTTGTACCGATAAAGTTCCCTGTTCGGTGTTCCAATCGCGTAATCTTGGAAAATCTCAAAAATCCGACAACAAAGCCCTGAATGTCTATTCTTCCTCTTTAGAAATGTCTGGGTTAACTAAATTTTTGATCCCATTCAGGGCATTTCCTTGCCTGCTGAACATTTTTGGATAACCGTCTTCGGTTACAGAAATCACTTCGGGTAACATCATCTTCGGGACAAAAATTCACTGATTCATAATATGTCCAGTTGTTTTCCACCTAATCCAAGGATTTCAAGTTATGGCTTAGTTTCTATAGATTTTCATTTATCTGATTTGCTTTTTGGATATCTGATAGCTTCTTAACCAGTTTAGTATAACCCTTTTCGGTTACAGAAATAACTTCGGAGGTAACCTACTCCGAGCTAAAAATTCACTTGTTTATAATAAGTCATGATGTTAGCTACCTAGTTCATGGTTTTCTAGATAGGATTTAATTTCTATCGGTGGTCATTTATCCTATTTGCTTTTTACACAAACATCTCATTTATATTACTATTATATTACAACTTGCAAAACTCTTTCTTTTTCCCCAAGATTTCCCAAAATTTCGGCCAACCCCTCTTTTTCCCTTTTTATTTTATTTTTCTGTTTTAAATTTATTTATATTATATTTATTTATCTAATATATTTTAGCAAAATTTCCCGTTGGCTAATAGCTATTAACAAGGATTTAGGCATTTAAAATTACTAGAAATTCCATGGCCTTAGATCTTACTTTATTAGATTACATCCTAACCCTTGATTAATATTTAATTTGTCTAAATTGATTTACAAGTTTAATTAGTGCCCTAATCACATGATTAGCAACCTTTTAGGATTTAGGGTTTTCATGTACTTAATCTCACCAATTTTTGTTAGCCTTTTCTAATTAATTAGCAAGTATATTTTATGCTAATTTTATCCATTAACATTTAATTAAAGGGTTTTTCACAATTTAAACTTGGATATTCCCTTAATCATGCTTAAAAAATTAACCCATAATTATTTATTTAATCACTTACTAATTATTGACAATTTTCTTATTTAGGATTAATCATTTTCTCACAACTATTTTACTGACATTGGTATTTTATGTCCCATGCATTATATTAAAAATCATGGGGTCATTTTGGTCCTCAAAATACTTTTTGATTTCTGCCCTTTAATTTTTCCAAGGTTATAATTTAATAAATTACCAAAATTAGAGACAATATACTCTCTAATTTTTAATAATTATTTTACTGTCTCTTAAGATTTATCATAGTTTTTCTCAGGCTATTTATGTTCCACAAGGGTATTTTAGGAATTTTAACACATTATTCCTCCAAATTCTCAAGAGATTTTCCTTAGGAAAATAAGATATTTATAACCCAATATTTGAGACCATATATTCACCTATCCAAAATAGCCATTTATTTATCTCAATACAATATTCCAGATAAATAAATATCCGGGTATTACAGGTACCTCCAATTTAATAAGCTATTGCATTTCATTTAAAAGACAGAAACAAATCCAAAATGATGGAATCTGAATGTAATCACATAACTAATATTTTATGATATCTAACACATCTTACAGTTTAAAATAAAGTTTATTATATGATTGAATGTTGTTAACTTCATGAAATTCATGTCATTTCTGCACATTTGCCTTTAATTTCTCATACTTTTTTTTTTTGGTGAATTCATACATATTTAGGGATACATATGGAAAATAAATGTGCCTAGTTAAAATTTGGGATAAAGGGATAAAATTATTTGGTTAAGAAGCATGCCCGAACATACTTTTTGCATGCCCGAGCAACATGCTCGAGCAAGGGCAAAAGCTTGCCCGAGCAAAGTTGGGCCTCCCTCATTTCTCGCTCTCTGTATGATGTGTGCCCGAGCAAGATAATAGCTTGCTCGAGCACAGACATGAATCCTTGCTCGAGCAAGCTCGGCGTTCTATATTCAAATGGTCTCTGTCCATCATTTGCCCGAGCATCACTATCACCATGTCCGAGCATGGGCGATACCACGCCCGAGCATAGTAAGTATCTTGCCCGAGTATTATCGATTCGAAATACTTTCCTGTGCTTTCTAGACCTTTTTGCCCGAGTAACTCTTATGGGTGCTCGAGCAAGTTGCTCGAGCAGAAGCTCAAATGTGCCCGAACATATCTCTGTGATTTCAACTTCTAACTTATCTTCTTGAGCATTGCCCGAGCAAGATTGAATCATGCCCGAACATGATTACCCTCTGTTCCCGAAACGATTCAGATTTCAAAACGAATTCTCATGGGTTATGCTCTAATCCCTTATATGATATTTGAATGATGTTTAAATATAACACTAATCATCATTTGAGTATGTTTCAGGTTTTTAGTTAGTGTTTGGCAGAAAAGCGCGATGTCTGACAGAAGCAATAAATGCAAGTTGCCATAAACTCTGATTTCCTCGGTAACCAAATTCTGAGCAAACGTAAAGCAGTTACAAACATTCTCCACCATCTTAAATGCTATTTCACAACGGGAAGAACAAAAAGAATGAAGGAATGTTGGAATTGAGAATTCAGCTGGAATATTTGAACGATGAAGAATATCACTCGTAACGTCATAAGTCTAATAGAAACATTTAAGTCTCTCAACGGTCGATCTTCAAGCTTCTCCAACGATCATAATTGATTCAACTATAAATACCAGAAGCATTGAAGTCTCCAACAACCGAATCGCTGAGCATTCATTTCGAGTTATTACAACTTTACTGTTTCATTCATTCGGATATACGTTGTTCATCAATGTTTAATATTTATCTACTCGTGAGGAGTTGTCAAACACTTTATTTAGATTTATTTGTTGTAAAATCTTAAGGTTGTGGAACCTTAAGTGAGGGTGTACAATTACAACTTGTAAGGGGGAGCGAGTCCTAGTGTGAGGATCGTCCGAGTACAAAGTGTGTAATTGTATTGAGATTAAGAGTTAGTGAAATCCCAAGGTGTGCTTGGGGACTGGACGTAGGTCATTGAATTAGACCGAACCAGTATAAATTCTCTGTGTCCATTATCCTTACTCTTAGTCTCTGATTGTCGCTCTTTCTGGTAGTAAGATTATTTAGAACGAAAATTTTTATAATCACCTATTCACCCCCCTCTAGGTGATATTCCATCTTCAGTAGCAACAACTGGAGTAGTGGTAATGATAGGTGTAGTAAAAGTGAAAGTAGGAGACGAAGGGATTGGAGAAGAAATGATAGAAGAGGGAAAAGTGGAAGGAATGCTGAAACTAGGGCCAGCAAGAGTTTTACAGTAAGTTATGGATTAAGTTTGAACAAGTTTTAAACTCAAGTTCCAAATACTTTGTCAAGTTTCTGTCTTGTGTTGACTCGAGTTTTACAACTCTAAACTCAAGTCAAGTTTGATAGTAAGTTATTAGTTAAGTTTGAACAAGTTTTAAACATTTTTAAGTTAACCATTAACTTCATTTAATTTACAATTGTCAGTTATCATCAAAACACATAGATAACTAACACTTCTAAAATATATGCAAAAATACACATTGACCTAGTTGACCGTTTGTTTAAATTTTTCAAGGGTTAAACTGCAAAAATACACATGAGATTTTACTAAAAGTATGCCCAACACAAATGTCTTTTTTAGGGGGAAAACTTAAATGTGAACTTCCAAGATAAGTGTAGGAATATAATACACATTGACCATTAGTTAATTGTTTGAATTTTTTGACTATAAATGGTGACATTAAGGATGATATGGATGATTAAGAAATAACTTGGAGAAAAATATTTATATACTTTAGAAGTACCACGTCATCTAAACTTTTTTCAATGAAAACATAATAACTCATCATTTTAATCCTAGTTGGCTCATAACTCATATGAAAAAATTTAAAATTTATCTTGTCTTTAAGAAAAATATTTGATAAACATTGTATTTTAGGTTTTTTCTTAAAAAAATTAAGATGTTTTTTCTTAAAAAACAAGATAAAATTTTTATTTTTTTTAAACAAGTCATCAGTCAATTACGATTAAAATTATATGAGTTGTAATATTTTTACTGTTGTTTAAAATATACTGAATAGGTAGAAATCGAATATACAGCAAACAAATACTATTTCGAAAACACAATAAGAATATGTATTATAGAAGCAGTACATACAGAAAGCATACACAGGTCTGTATAATGTGGAAAACTATAAAACGAACTCACAAGACTGCCGATTATGGTAATGAACTATGCAGAAATCCGGGCCCAACATACGTTGTGTCCTTAAGACATTTTTGCTCCCTCAATACGGATGCCTAAGGTTTCTAAGCAATTGCCTCCCAGGATAGAGCGGATTATTCGTCTTCAGAATGAGGGCTCTGTCAATCTGAAGTCCAAGCGAATCCAACGAGTCTGCTTTCGGAACGCACATAATGTTTTATATGCAGTATGAGTGTATTTCGAAAAAACTAGATAATATTCTGTGACTAGGGCGCCCTATTTATAGACTCTGAAAAAATTGATCAGATGGACTCAAATGCATTAACGTGGCCCGGTGCGTTGTGCAAACAGACGCACCAGAACGGAACGAATAGAAGCGACCCGCGTCTGTTGCAGCGAACTGGTGCGTCACACAAAAAGATGCACCAAAACGGAGCAAACGATCCGAACGGATCGAAATACGCAGCCGCTGGTTGGAAATTCTCGAAAGGGCAAAAACGTAATTATTGAAAGTTCGGGGTCAAATTAGAAATTCAAAAAATTATTTTCTATTTCACACACACACGGACCGGACCAGACCGGGCGGCGCACGACCAAGCCGGAGGACGACGACGCGCGTGTGGTGGACCAAGGGTCACCTAAGTCCTCACCCCTCCACAAAAGTGGGTTGGCCCAAGGGCCCAATTAGTAGGAGCAAGGTTGAGGCTTATATACCCTCAAACTTCTTTCCAAGGGACTGTGGTTGAGCCCAACCCCTTTCCTAAAATTTTTGTAGCAAAAAAAAAAAAAAAAAAAAAAACTAATCAATGTGGGACTTCTATCCCCACACACATTCCTTCTTTCTTTTTCCTCTTCTTTTCCATCCTTCTTCTTATTCATAACCCATGGGATTTTATCCTAAATTCTAACATTTACTGGATAAAGTTCAGATGACGTGGTACTCTTAAAGTATGCAAGTGTTTATCCAACTAATGGTCAATGTGAATTTTCACATCTTTTTTGGAAGTTCGCATTTACTTTTGCCTCTAAAAAAGCATTTGTATTGGGCATACATTTAATTTCTCCAACTAATGGTCAATGTGTATTTCTACACCTTAACCTTAAAAAATTTAAACAAATGGTAATGATCAATATGTATTTTTACACCTATTCTGAAAGTTCTTGGTTACTTTTTCCTGTAAAAATTATTTGGTGTTGAGTGCTGTTCTGGTTCAGAACTCAGATGTCCGGCCTATTGAAGGTCCGGTGATTTGATATAGGATCTGTGTGCTCCTCCTGTATGCTTATAGGACAAGCGTTCAGGAGAAGGTATGATCACGGTACACAAGCAGGCGTTTCGCCTAAAGGTCTTTGTGTGTGCCGTGTGTTTGAATGTAGATTAGTCAAGGCTAAGAGATTGTGTACACGGCGCCCGTCTCCTCCTCTGTATATATAGAGTCTACCTGGTTAGTTAGTTCCTTGGCTGCCACACCGTACATGTCCTGGGATCGTGCTGTGCGTGTCCGGGATCGTGTGTGCATGTCCAAGGTCATGGCTGGGTCCCACGGATAGTGGGTTGCCCCCTGTACTAGCCAGTGAGATAATGGGCCTAGACTAGGTCCGTAACAGTTGCCCCCAAGCTCGGTTGCT
The DNA here is from genome assembly GCA_025563575.1 of Acacia pycnantha. NCBI lineage: Eukaryota > Viridiplantae > Streptophyta > Magnoliopsida > Fabales > Fabaceae > Acacia > Acacia pycnantha. The sequence goes on along the minus strand of JAMWYP010000169.1, from coordinate 1,144,073 downwards.
CAGGTCTCTGAACTACCGAGTTTAGATGTTCGTTTGGTGAGTACGGAAGTCAGAGTCTTTGTTGATCGCGAAGTAACATGATATCCTTGCCCCCAGTAGGGTTGTCAGTCTCACGGTCAGCGGGGTGGACATGTTCTTGAATCCGATTTTGTATCGGAGTGGTACCACCCATTTTACTTTGATAAGGTGTCTATCAGAATTTCAAACAACCTCGGAGTTACAAGTCTTCTGGTTGAATTGCCCCCAGACATGTGGTCAGGGTTATGTTTGCTTTTAAATTTCGTTGTTCTTCGACCATCCGGAGTCAGGCTCGCCTCTTGCACGGTCGAAACCTCCAAGTGTGGGTCCTTTCTCGGGCCGATTAGCCTAACCGGTGGCCGGGATACTTGGCTGTGTGCGCCCCTTGTGCCGGGCGCTTTCTCTGTCGATTCCTCTTCTAGGTCATCATTAGCCTCTGCCAGTGGCGTCCCTCGTTGTCGTGAAGCCGGGTGAGGGGTCTTTGGCCTATACAGCCCTTGGCGTAATTAATGCCTGACAGATGCGCATTAAATGAAAAGGTCACGTCAGCCTTGCTAATGAATGAAAAGGCGCTTTTTCCCCGTCGATTGGGTTTTCGAAAGGTTTATACCCGCCAGGCCTCCTTCAGTGCCATTTTACCCAAGTTGTTCTGAAGAAATTCTCTCCTGACGATTTTCGCTTTCCGGAAGATAATCCGTCTCGTGAACCATCTTCATTCCACAACTTTCATCGAGCATCTCCATATCTTAGGCAGGTATTATTGTTTCCCTGCCTCTTTCTTTTGTTCTGCTCTTTTGAGAGAGTGGTTCCAAATGTCGAAGGACATAAAGGATATGACCCCAGAAGAAACTGGATGAACTACGCCAAACTGTCAGGGGAAGAAGCCGTTGGTGGCTTTGGGGCGATGAATCTTCTCGTCCAACGTCGCAAACCGTTGCTTTAACGATCACCGTGGAGGCAAGGGGAAAACTTCTGGTGGCGGGCAAGCGAAAACTCGAGATGGCACATCATCGGTTAGGGGAAGTCCGAATGTTTCCTTCCCGCTTCTTCCCAATCCAAGGGTGTTTAACCCGAGCTTCGACGTGTCCGCTTCTCCGGGCCTTCCGAATAGCCAGTCTAACGAAGTGGCCAGTTCGGGCCCTAGGGCCGAGGTTGATTCCTACATCGGGCCTTGCTATGACTGCTTGTACGAATGCTCACGACTTATTTCTTGCGGGGATTCCTCCACAGCCGACTTGATTTTAGGCTCCTGCCGACACAATCTTGTCCCGGCTCCTCAAGCTTCATCGCCGAGTCCTGTTGACTTGGATTTTAATATTACCACAACTGTGGAATCTCACCTTCAATTTTGACATCAGGTATGCTAGGAAGATTCTGATCTTGTTTATATTTTTATTTGTGTTAGGTATAATGGCGTCGTCTTCTTCTTCTCACGCGGCTGAGTCAGAGTCTGGAAATGCAAACCGCGCTAGCCCCCACAGATTTAATTGAACAATTCCCTTGGGTTACCCGCGAAGTGTTGTCCTATCGGTCGAAGCTGACCATAGAAGACTTGGAAGGTCTCCCAATTCAAGATACTAACACCTACTCTCTCTGTCTCCCGAAAGAGGAAGAGCCTGTGTGCTCCGTGAGGAGGGGAGCCACAACTCCTTTTTCTTTTTCTATGCTGACTACATCACCAGACTTGGTATTCGCTTTCCCTTTTCCGAATTTCAAATGGCCACCCTCCAATTCCTTAGTGTAGCTCCCTCGCAATTACATCCCAATGGATGGGGTTACCTAATTGCCTTCGAGTGGTTTTGCATGAGCCTTGGTCTGCCTTGCACCACCTCTATGTTCTTCTACTTCTTCACCCCCCATACCTCTCGTTCTAGGAAAGAGCCGCCGGAGCTCAAGGGTTGGACGTCCATTCGGGGAATAGCCAGCCGGCGTTTGTTTACCCAGTCTCGACTCTTTCAAACGCTTCAAGAGCAACTTTTTAAAGTTGTCGCTAAAGCGGCACAACTCCTTGGTTCCTCAAAGGGCCGGACTCGCAAAAGTCATTGGGAATTTAATTTGTATTGGTGTCAAGATCACCACAACGTGTCCCCAGCGCCTATAAGGTAGAGCGGTCCAATCTGCTGAAGCACGAAAGGAAAGCCATCGACGCTATAATAGACCATGTGAGGGCGAACAGTGCTTTGTTGGGGCCGGCTCCTTGGTGGCCCAATATCGGGCCGAGGCTCGGCGTCGAGATGAGATGGTGTCAAGGCAGTATGATATTTACGCTGTTTAAATATCGGCGTTGTTCCGCGTCTTAGTAGAGTATTCATCGTTTTTGCCTTCCTAGTAGCTAACACGGTGTCGTGTTTCGTGCGGAGTCTCAAAATGAAAGAGCCGCAATATCTTTACGGGATCCCAGCCAACAACTAAGGGGAGAAAGAGGTCGGCCCAGGACTCGGGCAAGTCGAAGGTCGGAGAGTCATCGAAGCAGGCCGAGCCAAAGAAGCTCAAGGCCGGAGAGTCATCGAAGCCCGCAACTGATGCCAGGACAGTCTGTCCTATCCGAGCCTCCCCTACCGCGGCCTCGCCGCCTCCCAAGTCGACCAACGTCGGGCCCTCGTCCTCCAACTGTCATTCCCCGTTCCCATTTGTGGAGTAAGGGAATTACCGAAGAACTCAGCATCGCACTCCTGCCTCCTACCCGCTATCAAGAGCGGTACCCTTGCGGGAAGTCGATGTACGAGACGTCCAGGAATTGGGAAATGCTTTCCTGAGAGGTGCTGGTTTGACCCAATCTTTTCTAACCCTCCACCACAAATATGCGGAGACTAGCGGAGCTGAAGCGTGCCGTCGAACGCGATGAAGCTGCGAAACAATGGCAAATCGCTTGAACGAGTTCCGGGCTCGTGAGGTTCAGTGAGGAAAGTGGAGTTTGCACCGAAAGAGACCCGGGGTCTCTTGGCCGACTCCAACGTAATAATTGAGGGCTTTAAAGCGGCTCAAGCTAGCGGCGAAGCGGTTGAAAGCCATAACAGTGAGAGGGACAGGGTCAAAGCCGAAGGGAGGCGTCTTCGGCGCATCGGCGGCGGAGATAACCGGCCGGGAGTTGCTCTGCGGGATCCGTGGTGGAGCGTTTGAGAATTCTCTTGCCCAGATCCGGGCTCTGAACCCGGGGTCGAGCTCAACACTGAGGGCATCATTTTCGGGCCTATGTGGATGACGGGCAGTTTGTCCCCTATGTGGAACCTCCTGCTAACTCCGAGACCCGAGTAGATGGCGATGCGGCCGTCTTTGGAGGCCGAGCGGGGTGAGGAAGTCTCAACCGCCCCAAGCTCGTGGGTTGATTTCCTTTATTTGTACTTTGTATATTACGTCGGTTGTGTTACCGGCGTTGACTCTTATTGAGCAGTTGGCCAATCGGCCATTTTTGCCTACGATTAATAGTAGATGGTAATCTAGCAATCATATGCATCATATAAGAATATAACTTTACCGGTTATTGCGGTCGGCCAGGGCCAAGGTCATATGAAAGTAGCGAGAATCTGCGAACGCGCTTCTTGGTCATAAGACCATAATGTTTTAAAGTGCTAGTGTTTGCCTTTGTCTTATAAGATTCTGGTATTGTAACCGGGTCATCCAAAGGCAAACGAAAATTGCCACTGCCGGGTTCGGTTTTGTCCCGATAGCGTCAGAGCATTTTGACTGATCGAGTGCATGACATTTTCTATTGATACCGGAGTAAATAAGCGTGTACAGGCTGCGATAGCTATCCGGACCTATTTTCTTCAGCTGAAAAGCTAGTAACAATTTAATCTTGAAAACGACAATGTTTGGAATTCAACAAATACTCTCCAACGAGAGTTTCATTCATATTCGACAAAGCAAGCATTACGAAGGAAGAGCGGCGAGCCAACATCGAACAAAGAACATAATGGAAAAAGATGCTTTAAGACAAACAAAAGATAAGCCTAAGCGAAATACGCCTTTAACTTGTCCGCATTCCATGTTCGCTTGATTGCGGTTCCGTCCAAATTCTCCAGAATGTAGGCTCCTCTCTCAAGAGTTTCCCGAACGCGATAAGGTCCGTCCCAATTAGCCGCAAGCTTGCCGTCTTTGGAATTCTTGTTTCCAATGTCGGCCCTTCTAAGGACCAAGCAACCGGGTTGGAATGTCCGTGGTCTAACCTTCTTGTTATAACGAGCCGCGATCAGCTGCTTCATTGCAATATCCCGACAATGGGCGGTAACCCGGGCCTCATCGGCCAGATCCATCTCGACTGCTAACGCCTCATTATTGGTTGTTTCTCCTTGTGATAAAATGCTCTTCTGCGCCAAGACATCATCCCTATTTCAACGGGAATCATAGACTCACATCCGTAGGCCGGCCTATAAGGAGTTTCTTGAGTGGATGTACGGCAGTTGTTTGGTTTCCCCAAAGAACAAAGGGTAGCTGATCAGCCCAAGAGGTGTCAGCCTCCAGCATACGTTTCTTCAAACCCTCAAGGATTACCTTATTGGCGGCTTCAGCTTGCCCGTTGGACTGCGGATGTTCCACGGAAGCAAAGTGATGTTGTATTCCGTATTCATAAATCAAATCACGAAATCCGACTCCAGTGAACTGAGTTCCATTGTCATTACTATCTCGCTGGTGCTCCGAACCGCGTAATTATATTCACTTCAACAAATCGTTGCACACGTGCTGAGGAGATCGTTGTGAGAGGTTCGGCCTCAATCCACTTGGTGAAATAGTCTACTGCCACGATTAGCCACCGTAGTTGCCGGTCTTTGTCTTGAATGGCCCAGAATGTCCATGCCCCATTTGTAAAATGGCCAAGGGGCCGTGATGGAATGAAGCTCGGCAGGGGGCGCCCAAATAACTCTGGCATGTTTCTGACAACTATCGCACTGTCTTACAAGGGTCTTTGAATCCGCCTCCAATGTTGGCCAGTAATAACCTGCTCGAAGGGTTTTTCTGGCAAGCGCCTTAGCCCCCATATGCTGACCGTTGGCCCCTCCATGCACCTCGGCCAGGACATACCCGGCTTCATTTGGGTTCAAACACCTTAGCATGGGAGAATGTAATCCCTTTCGGTAGAGTTGATCCTCCACCATTGTATACTTGGCCGCTTCTCGAACCAACATTTTGGCCTCCATTGCATCGTCACCCTCGATCTGAGCCGCCACAAGTTGGGAGTCGGTGAAAACCTTAACTCTTGTGGCCCCATTTTCCTTGGCTTGAAAAAGCCCGGCTATCAAGGCCTCGTATTCCTTGATTGTTCGAAGTTGGGAAATTAAGATGCAACGAATGCTCAATTGTAACCCCCTCTGGACTCTCAATGATGACTCCGGCTCCACTTCCTTTCGTGTTCGACGATCCGTCGACATACACCTTCCATTCGCCCGCCATCGTATCATCTGCCCTAGTTGCCGGGGTGAGCTCTCTGATGAAGTCGGCCAACGCCTGTGACTTGATTGCATGACGAGCTTCATAGGTGATGTCGAACTCGGAAAGTTCTATCGCCCAATTAGTCATCCTCCCCGCTAAGTCCGGCGGGGTGAGCTCTCTGATGAAGTCGGCCAACGCCTGTGACTTGATTGCATGACGAGCTTCATAGGTGATGTCGAACTCGGAAAGTTCTATCGCCCAATTAGTCATCCTCCCCGCTAAGTCAAACATGTAGGACTTGTCGAATTGGCGGCTTGTTCTAACAACGATATGGTGACCACGGAAATAAGGTCTTAATCGATGGGCGCAATAAGCGGAAGCGAATGCCACTTTCTCCGGCTTTTGGTATCGGACCTCGGCATTACGCGGGGTTACTGCGACAAAATATACGAGGAATTTGTCAGTGTTCCGCCTCTCTTACTAAGGCCGCGGCGACGGCCTCCTCGCCGAAACGGATAAGTAAAGGAAAAGACTCTCGCCGGGTTGAGGTTTTGAGAGGACTGGAGGATTGGCCAGACATTGCTTTATCTCTTCAAATGCGTCATTGCACTTTGAATTCCACTCCACCGATGCCTCCTTCTTTAAGAGCCTAAACATGGGCAAAGCCTTCTCTGCGACTTTGGCAAAAACACAGTTAGGGCGGCCAACCTTAGGTTAGCTATTTGGACTTCTTTTTATTACTCGGAGCCTTCATCTCCATCACCGCCCTACATTTGTCCGGGTTGGCCTCAATTGCTCGGTTAGTCAGCATGAAACCCAGGAACTTTCCAGCGGGGACGCCAAAAGCACACTTGGCGGGTTCGGTCGGATTACGCCAGGTTACGAGTTTGGCAAATGTCTGCTCCGGGTCTTGTATATGGCGTTCTTGGTCCAAAGTTTTGACGATCATGTCATCTATATACACTTCCACATTGCGGCCGATCTGTGCAAAAGACCTTATTCATCATCCTTTGATATGTAGCTCCGGCGTTCTTCAATCCGAAGGGCATGACATTGTAGCAATAATTAGCTCTTTCGGTAATGAAGGCCGTCTTTTCTGATCCTCTGGGTACATCGCTATCGATTATATCCGAATATGCGTCCATAAAGGATAGGAGCTGGAATCACGAGGCGTTGTCCACCGGTTGGTCGATGTTTGGCATTGGGTAGGAGTCCTTCGGGCACGCTTTGTTCAAGTTCTTGTAATCTGTACAAACTCTCCACTTCCGTTTGGCTTTTTACCATCACTTTTTGATCACCCGTTACCGTGACCACGGTTCCTTGGTTGCCTATCACCTTGAGTTTTTGATGCTTAGTAGATACCAGCATGTCCCACTTGTGAATGGTTGGCCTTCCCAAGATTATGTTGTAGGGTGAAACGAAGTCGGCCACTATGAACCGCACTCTTTCGGACTTGAAGGCGTTTTGACTCAGGGTGAGCCGGAGGTCGATAAACCCCTTCGGACGCGATTGTTCTCCGTTAAACCCGATGAGGATTGTCTTGCAAGGCTTTAAGTCGTCCGGTCCGGGCTCATTCTTTTAAACGCCTCCCAACTTAGTATGTCGGCCGAGCTCGGCATCCACAAATATCCGCTGACTCGGCAATTGACGGCTGTCCCGGTTATCACTAGCCCATCTTGATGGCGGGACAACGTCCACGAGGTCGTCGCTTGTGAAAAACAAAGGCGATCGTGCTACCTCGGTGTGATGTTCCTTGAATTTTGGTCGGTCTCGGCGGATAGGACTTCTCGAAGGTATTTCCTTCGGCGGCTCATAGTATCTCCACCTCCGCCCATTGCTCCGTGATTACGTTACGGTCGAATTCAGCTTACGGAAATTCGTCATCGACTTCGAGGGCCTTGCGCTTATCTTCACCTTTTTGAACTTTCGGGGGAGTCCTGCTGCGGTTCTTGGTCTTTCGTTTACCACCTTTTCCTTGATGCTCTATGACATACTGTTGAAGTTTGCCTTCACGAACAAATCGTTCGATTGCATCACGTAGCTCGTAGCATTCATCAGTTGTATGACCTCGACCATCATGGAACGAGCAATATTTAGATTGGTCTACCCCGGATCTTCGGTAGGACAGACGAGGTCGATCGACCTTCTTCATCTCGGTTGTTGACACCTCCTTCCATACTTGAGACCGAGGCACCGTCAAGGCTGAATATTTCTCGTACTTGCTCCGTGATCGGACTTGCCACCCGGCTCTTGTTTTCGTTCCCCCTCTGCGGGAATCCCTATTTACGTTATCGAGAGAAGTCTCGACCCACAGGAGGAGGTTCTCTCTTGGTCCCGCCTCGAAATGGGATTGTTTGCCATTCGCATCTGCTCGACGTCCAAGTATTTCTTTGAACGGGTTATGAAGTCGTTGAGATTTTTTGTCCGCTCCTTTAAGAAAGATTCTGTCAGGCGGGACTCTTTATCAAGGCCATCCACCAATAAGTGAACGTGTACGTCCTCGTTGAGTCCGCGCACTGTAGTACCGCATGATTGAAGCGGTCAAGGTAACTTTGGAGCGGCTCTCATTTCTTGCCGATTTTGGACGAGAGAATCTTGGGATTTTGGTTGTCGTTTGCTAGTTGCGAAGTGCAACTCAAAGGCCTCGGCAGTCTTCAAAATTGTGGATCGACCCAAAAGGAAGAGTGTGAAGCCACTTCAACGCCGGCCCTTTTAACGTCGCGGCGAAGATTCACGGCACGATTGGTTCCTTGAGACCTCTAACCGACATGTGAACGTCAAAGTCTTCTAAATGAGTCGTCGGGTCTTGTGTGCCGTCGTACTTTGTCAACTCGCCCAAATTCAGCTTTTCGGGGAATCGGGCGTTACGGATTTCCTTTGAGAAAAAGCTATTGTGCATTTGGTGACATATCTCCGTCAGCTTTGGAACCCACTTGGAGGAATCGTCCTGTCACCTCGATGGTTCCTCGCCCGAGGTCGACCTTCTTCATCTCGGTTTAGGTTCCTCCTATTGGCCCTCCTGCTGTTGACGGTTTCCGCCTTACTTTGTCGGTCGACAAGCCGAGCTCTCGTCATCGTCGTCCTCTCTCCAAGTTTTATCTTCCCGAGTCCTCGCTGGAAAGGGTGTGGGTCCGTCTTTTCTCCCGCTCTTCCGCTCGGCGATAGTGAAGGGTATGGCGCTTGTCTATGTTGTCCACCGTCTCATTATCGCAAGCATCCGGCAGAAGAGATCGAAAGTCGGCTCGGCATGCGGGATGTCTCGGCCGCCTCAGAGTGGAATTACGTGGTCCACGGTCTTGGTTTCGTGGAGCCGAGGACTCCGTGTCGGACGGGTTGTCCTCTTGATGTCGTTCATTGTTGGGAATCAAAGGGTCTTGGTTGAGATAGCCGATCTTCTCCTTCTGATGGTCTCCATCGTATTGGTTAATCGGCCCTGGTTAGTTAGTTCCTTGGCTGCCACACCGTACATGTCATCGTGCTGTGCGTGTCCGGGATCGTGTGTGCATGTCCAAGGTCATGGCTGGGTCCCACGGATAGTGGGTTGCCCCCTGTACTAGCCAGTGAGATAATGGGCCTAGACTAGGTCCGTAACAAGTGCATATTTGAGAAAATCTTATGTTTATTTTTACACTTTAACCCAATACTTTAAGGTGTTCGATGCATGGATAATAAATTAAAAATGATCGATGAATATGGAAAAAATACTTCAAGATACTATAGGATGCATCACAAAATACTTTAATTATACTAGATACACTTAAAAAAAATTACTTCAAATTGCTAAATGCAGTTTAAACCTATATACTTTACCACAAATAATTGTGATTATTAAGCTAGTGAAAACTTGATCAAACACCAACGCATGTGTCTGAAGTGAGGAATTCGCGACTAACACAGTGGTGCTGTAATTTGTATTAAGGTGCCCCTAATCTATTAAATTTTAAAGAATATACTCCTCCACTTTTTAATATAACATAAGTTTACCTAATTTAATTAGAGTAAGGAATTTAGTTAATATGACATGTATTTTTTAGGACACTCTAGTCATCTTCATTATTCTGTCTCCTCCTTGATTATTGTTAAGAGAGCATCATTAAGAGAGGTAAATTAAGAAAATATTGATAAATATGAAAAATATATCTGATATTTAATATAAAGATCAACTCCTTAAATATATCTTATATTAAAGACTAGATTAGTAGTAAAAATCATAAGAGGTGATCTTAAGTACGAAACATAAGTCAAATGGTTAGACTGAATCAGTAAAAAAAATTGTGTTTGGTGTTTCTTTCCTTTTCTCATCAACATAATTGATTGATTGTTGTATCTTTTACTTTACATTGTGTTATTGTCCCACTGAGTTTATAGTATACACAATTTTTACAGAACAAAATTGATCCTATTGTGTTTTTAACCATACTTACAAACACAAATTTTTTTTTTTTTTTTTCACTTGCAAAAGAAAGAGCAAGTAGGTAACTGTTGGTCAAAAATAATAATTTTTTTTATGTTTATGTGTTTTGCAAGGTTCTGAAACCCGGACCGGTCACTGAACCGGTTGGGGTACTGGGTTAAGAGTTAGTGGGTCAGATCGGAGTCAGCCCAGAGTCAACCCGGGCCAGACCTGTGAGGTATAAAAAATTGGAAAATAATTACTTTCTCATCACACCAACCTAAATTTAACATACTATATATCATTTCAATATTTTAGATCAGTAGCAAAATAACCATATACTTCAATACTTGTGACATATTCAGATATTCCTAACAATTTTCTTTACAACCTACATTTGAGACAATATATTCATGGTAGCAAAATATCAAAAACAAGTATATGATGACAAAATATTCTCAGCGGGATCTTTTAACGACGAGAATGTGTGGGAGGATTGCTAGACTCGGGATTGGGAGTGGTAGTATTCAGGCACCTTCATTATTAATATTTCCCTCCATTAACACAACTTCGGAAAATAATCAAACACGAGAACCTCACGGACCAGAATCTCACAAACCGAGCAAACCAAACCTTCAGAAATCCAAACCAAACTGAAGCACAACAGAAACCAATAGGCAAATCAAAGCCAATATTCAAAAATAAGCAGAGCCAACCAAAAATAGAGCAACCACGACAGCTCCAGGAAAACCAAAAACGAACACAAATCAAACCAATATGACATCCAAAAGTGAAAAAATAAACATCAGAACACCAACAGAACACGAAGAACAAAGAACTACAAATAAAATAAAACATTAAACAATAATAAACCTGAAGCTCTACACAATGGAATGAAGCTCTAAATCGAGATGAACAAAGCTCTTTCACGGTTTCACCTAAAGAAATAAACAGTATTAGTGTGAGGCAAATTTTTTTAAAAAAAAACAAAAAAATGTTTGACCCGGTGACCCTTGTAACCCATCCGGGTCACACCGGTTTCACCGGGTCAGACTGGTTTAACCCTAAACCGGACCGGTTTCACGGCCGGTTCCCGGTCTAGTCCGGTTTCACAAACCATGGTGTTTTGATTAAGTAGTTGTTGTTTCATAAAAAAAAAATTATTAATTTGTTAGGCCGTCATTCTTAATTGCCTCTTCTTGGAATCAAAATACCATATCCTTATGAATTGCTGAAATATATGACTAAGACTTTAACTTAGATTTTATAATTTAATAAAGAGATGATTGATCTACAAGTTCTACTAATTTCAACCATTTTTTAATTGGATTCCGATATTTTATTTTCTTCTATTGCGTCCTTATACTTTCATTTATTTTTAATCAGGTCCCTATAATTATTTTTCTTTTTATTAGGTCTTTATAGTTTCATATGATTTTTAATCAACTCATTGTAGTTTTTATTTATCAATTTAATTCAAAATTAAATAAAAATAACATTAAAATATCGATTTAAATGAATAACATGAAAAATTAATTAATATAATAAATTTGTATATAAATAATTAATATAATTAGAATGATTGATTATAATTATAATCATACTTTAGAAAATTTTATTTTTATGATCTGAATATTATATTTATACAAAGAAATAAAAATTATAATTATAAAATAAATAATGTAAATATATGTTTAGCTAAAAAATTGAAATAATATTAAAGTGAAATTACTAGAATAACTTATATTTATAGATTATGATTATACTATAAGGGAGGATAGGATATTGTCACTACCAATTTTATGTCACTACAAAGTCACTACCAAGACATAAAATTGGTAGTGACAATATCCTATCCCATACTATAATATTAAAAAAATATTATACTTAATCATTTTACATTTATAGAATAATATCATAAGACTTTACTTTTAAAAAAAATTATTATAATTTAAAGGATATATAATAATAAATTATAGGGAACTAATTAAAAAATATATGAAACTATAAGGATTTGATTAAAAGAAAAAAATTATAGGGGTCTAATTAAAAATTAGTTAAAACTATAAATAAAGCAATTTAATATAAAGTTGTACAAGAATCATTTTGTTGAAAGAAAGAAAAATATTTACTGTCTGAATTTTTTTTTGAAGTTTAACATTATTCATAATGAATATGTTTAACTTGTGATCATGGTGTGTGATTGTTTCTGATGTTTGCAATTTTTCTTTCTGTAAGCTTTTCCCCTCACCTTCTCTTATGCAAAATAAACATATAAGTTTAAATTTTTTTTAAAAAAAAAAATGTAAAGATGCAATATTAAAATTTAATGTTACTACCTACATAAAAATTAAAAAAGAAAGTTACCCTAATGTTTCGAGTAGAGTCTTTTCAATTTTAATATCAATTAATTTTCAAAAGTAAGATTAGTTTTTTTATTAATTTAGATCAATTTAGCTCGGTTCCTTTACCGTCCCTCTAAACAATCAATAATTAATAATTATTTAAAATTTAATTAAAAAAATCCCATGTGATTTTGGGTCCTCCAAGTTAAAAATAAAGCAAAATTCAACAGAATATTCAAGATTGATTAGTTATAAAACTAGTGATAGTTTTATATTTTTAATCACTGGATATTCTCTACAGCGCATCAGGAATATCATCCAAACATTTAGAAATTTATTAAAGTTCATAAAAATTTCTACAACATAGATTTTAAATTTTTAAAAAAAAAAACACACATTTTGAACTTATAGATTAGTTCAAAATTTAGAAGAACTTGGAGTTAAAATACTAATATGACTTTTCTCCTATAAATTAGGAATAATGTGTGACTGGGTCAGTGACTTAAGATTAGCACAAGACATTCGACCAAAAAAAAACATAAGATTAGCAAAAACACATAAAGGAGAAAAGTATGAGGCGATAATAGTAAATTACACTTAACGATTCTAGGTCCAACATCATTTTTTTAATATTCTTCCAACTTGATGAGCCGACTATCATTTTAGACCCAACCTTTTGCTTACTCTGCTCTAATACTCTTTCAATACCTATCCTATATACCTATATATCTATATATCTATAATATACATACATAGTTACATACACATCTTTCAGACCAAACACACACACACACAATCATATAAAAATAAAAATTATAGGACCCAAATAAAAATAAGGAAAAATATCATTTAAATACTATGTGAATGTTTTAAACCCCAAAAAGTCTATTAAAAAATTAAAAAGAGATAGACGTAATTGGGAGGAATCTCAGCTTTTGAAATTTAAGTGTTCTTATTAAAATGTTCCTCATATATTCTTTATCTCTCCTTACACTCGCTTCCTCTTTTTGTCTCCTCATCCCCTCTTCCTCTTCCTCTTCCTCTTCCTGATCCTTCCTATACTCCCCGTTGGAAAGCTTGAGGTTTTGTATTACTACGAAGGCATCCCTTTGCTGGCCTCCTCCTTATCATTTCACTTGCCGCTTTCATCAATATCGTTATCAAACCCATAGACTTCGTTTTCAAACCTACCGAGTTTTTTTTTTTTTTTCCGGCGAAGTTGTGCAATTTCTGGTGAGTTCATGAATTTTCCAACAAGTTTAAGAATTTTTCAGCGAGCTTTTTCAGTTTCTGTTAAAGAGTAATTAGATTGACAAAATGAGTAATGAGATTGACAAAATCCATAAGTACTAACAATATGTGCAAAATAATTGATAGAGTTTGTTTGTGACCAATTTAGTAATGAGATTGACAAAATCCGTAAGTACTAACAATATATGTAAAATGATTAACAAAGAGTTTTGAGTTGTAACCAAGGTTATTAAAACCGGACCGGTCATTGAACCGGTCGGGCTATTGGGTCAAGGGTCAGTGGGTCAAATCGGAGTTAAACGGTGTCAAACCGGTGAGAGAGTGAAGATTTCAACTTATTAATATAAAATTATAAAGAAAATAATTTCCTTTAATAATAAAAATTAATTATGGTCGTGCATCTATATATATATTACAATAAAGAAGCAGATGAACCAACTTTTTGTTCTCTTTAAATTTTATTCATATTTTAATATTTATATGTAATTAAAGAGGGATAAAATGGATCCATAATGTGTATATATTATTATTGGATGCCACAGCTTTCTAGGCAAGAACCTATGCATAAATGCAAGAGAGGGAAACAGTGGCCATAATGTTCAAGAATGCCTAGAATCTATGCACACAGCCAACGTTTTCTGAAAAATCAGGCTGCCTCCTGCAACACGTTATGTTAGGGGTGGGCCTAATTGTTATAAGTGCCTGGAACATTGTGAAAGCTTAATGCATGTTCTAAGGGATTGTGTTGTAGCACGTGAGTTGTGGTTAGAGCTGTGGGAAGGGAGAGTTGCACCTGATTTCCTGAATAAACAGGGGCGGGACTGGTTTGGGTGGAATCTAAATTTTCACCAAAAAGAGTGGAGGCTGACCTTTGGGGTAACTTGCTGGCTTTTGTGGTCCTGGAGGAACAAATCATGTTTCCAAGGGGATTTGAAATGCCAATGAATAAGAGATTCATAGTGGCATGGCATGTTAATGAAATCAAGCGAGCAAGGTGTGATTTTGGGAAAGTATGCAGGACAAGGCAGGATGTTGAGATTAAATGGCTGGCACCACTGGAGGGGTGGACAAAAGTTAACGTGGATGGTGCTTCTAGGGGAAAGAATAATCTAGCTGGATGTGGTGGCCTACTACGAGGAAGTGATGGAAGTTGGTTGGGCGGATTCTCACGCAAGCTGGGCAGCTGTTCAGCTCTAAATGCTGAATTATGGGCTGTGTTATCTGGGTTAGAGGAAGCATGGCGCAGGAAGTTTGATAGTATTGTGCCACGGCACAAGAGGCGTGAGACTTTTTCAAGGTGGCGTGACAAAGTTTCATGCCACTTTGGCGGCGTGAAAAGGTAGCGTGAAATATTAAAAAAAAAAAAAAAAATAATAATAATAATAATAATAATTGTACCGCGTAAAGGGTTGTTTCCTACTTTCTAGCCAGTAGTTGTTGATTTAGGATTATTTCCTGCTTTATTGCTAGTTGTTATTAATTTTTCATTTGTTATTTTAATTATTTCAAAGTTTAAATTTTAAATTATTATTATTTCCATTCTTTTAGGAATTTCAAATAAGTAGCAGATTGTTAGGGTTGTTTCCTACTTCCTAGCTAGTAGTTGTTGATTTAGGATTATTATTATTATTATTATTATTATTATTATTATAATCCAAAATCAACAACTACTGGCTAGGAAGTAGGAAACAACCCTAACAACCTGCTACTTATTTGAAATTCCTAAAAGAATGGAAATAACAATAATTCAAAATTTAAACTTTGAAATAGAAATAATTAAAATAACAAATGAAAAATTAATAACAACTAGCAATAAAGCAGGAAATAATCCTAAATCAACAACTACGAGTTAGGAAGTAGGAAACAACCATTTACGCGGTACAATTATTATTATTTTTTATTTTTTATTTTTTATTTTTTTTTTATTTTTTATTTTTAATATTTCACGCCACCTTGGTGGTGTGAAAAAGTCTCACGCCTCCTGTGCCGTGAGACTTTTTCACGCCACCAAGGTGGCGTGAAAAACTCTCACGCCATCAGTGGCGTGAGACTTATTCTGGTAAATAGTTTTGAAATAGCTTTAGTTTGGTAAATTTTTTTTTAAAAAAATTTATTTAGGTCAAAAAGCCGCATTTCACCTGGTTATTTCCAATCCTCACCCCGTCACCTCAACGGCTCAACCCCATATTGCATTTACTGATCTCCATCCCTATTTCTATTTCTCTTCCGTGAAGCTCTATTTTTTCAGTCTCCGGCCATTGATGCTGCTTCTATTTTTCAATCTCCCCTTAAATCTTTCACCCAAAAACACCTTCAACAACAAACATCTCCAGAAAACAGAAATAATCCTTTCTTATCCATTTTAAAAATATTTTTCACTCATTTTATCAAGATTTCTTAGGTTTTTTCCTTTATGGTAAGTATTTTTATTTGCATCTCTCTCCCTATTTTCCTTCTTATCCCTATTTTCTTCCTTCTCATTCTTGCACATGAACTTTTTATTCCTCCCCAGAGCTCTAGCGTTTTTTCAGGCCACTCCGGTTCACTCCGTAGCTCGGCGGGTCACGCCGGTTCAGATCCGGTTCAGTGTGACCCCGGTTTCTATGCTATACCGGACCGGTCTCATGGCCGCTTCGTCGGTTTCCGGTTCGGGTTTCATAACCATGATTGTAACCAATAAAGTAATGAGATAGGCAAAAGGAGTAATGATTTTGACAAAATCGGTAAGTAAGGACAATATGTGTAAAATGATTACTCAATTTTAGTCAATCTCATTACTCATTTTGTTAATCTCATTACTCCATTTGTCAATCTTATTACTCAATTGGTCATAACCAAAACTCTTTGTCAATCCTTTTACAGATATTCTAAGTAGTTACGGATTTTGTCAATCTCATTACTCCTTTTACCAATCTCATTACTTAATTGGTCACAAACAAAAACTCTTCGTCAATCATTTTACACATATTATCAGTGCTTATGGATTTTGTCAATCTCATTACTCCTTTTGTCAATCTCATTACTCAACTAATAAAAACCTAAAACTCTTTGTCAATTCTTACACATTTTGTCAATATTTACTCATTTTGTCAATCTCATTACTCTTTGCCGAAAACTGAAAAAGTTCACTAGAAAATTCATAAGATTGTCGAAAAACTCATAAATTCGCTAGAAACTGAGAAAGCTTGCTAGGTTTGATAACAAAGTCTATGGGTTTGATAACGATGCTGATGAGAGTGACAAGCAAAACGATTGGGAGGAGTCCGATAAAGGGATGTCGTCGTACTGACACAAAAGGCCCAAGCTTTCCAATGGCGAAGAGTATAGGAAGGATCGAGAAGAGCACGAGAGGGTGAGGAGAGAGAAAGAATATGTGAGGGGCATTTTAGTAAGAACACTTAAATTTTAAAATCTCATATTCCTCTCAATCACCTCTATGTCCTTTTAATTTTTTAACAGACCTTTTAAGGTTTTCAATATATTGTATTTAAAAAGGATTGTCCCTAAAAATAAAGAGAAATTAAATGAACTTACATATTGTTTTTTTAGTGTTCGGTTGGATTAGCGATAAATAAATGTGATTTAGGTGATTTTTATTTTTATAAGTGTTCTAGTGTAGAACACTGATGTCCAGCCTGGTGGTAGGTTGGGGGTTTGATCTAGGATCAATGTGCTCCTCCTGTAAGTTTATGGGACAGGCGTACAGGAGAAGAGTAGATCACTGTACACAACCAGGCGTTTCGCCAAAGGGGTAGGGTGTGTGCACAGTGTGACTGTATTTAGATTAGTTCTGGGATCAGAACTGTGTACCTTGACCGCGTATCTCCTATACGTATATATAGTGTACCTTGTGGGTTAGATCTCCGGCTCCCACGTTGGGTGTGCCCGAGAATCTAGCAAACCGCCCTGGTGACTAGGTCCTTCGGTTAGGATGCTGCGATCCTTGCGTGGACTGCCCCCTGCGTTGGCCGGTTCGCTAATGGGCCTTGACTAGGTCCATAACAATTGCCCCCCAGCTCGGTAGTTCAGGTCTCTAAGCTGTCGAGATTGTTTGATTGACTGTGAAGTACAAGTTGGGCCGAGATATATTTAGTTCACCCGGGCTGCCTGAGTTTGCATTAATCCCGGTCACTGACAACTGTATAGTAATTGTCCCTCGGCCTGATAGTCCAGGTTTCTGGGCTGTCGGGGTGGACCTGTCGTTGAATCCGAATATCGTATCCGAATTGGTACCACTCGGTTGGCCTTGATTAAATGTCTATACGGGTTACAAAGGACTCTGGAGTTACTTGTATTCTGATTGAATGGCCCCCAGACAAGTAGCCCGGGTAGATTTCGCTTTGAAACTTCGTGTATTTCCTTTTATGATCTTCGAGATTTCTTTTTCTTCAATCATCCGGGTCTATTTGTTGAAGCAGTGAATTCCCCAAATCCGAATTGTCCTGAAGAGGAACAAGCTGGGTTTTTTATTACGTCGCTGACAGCTTTACCGTTATGACTTTGCTTGAGTAAAAACCGGGTTCAAGACTTAACCCGTCTTTAGCTGTATACATTTAGTTCGTCTCTCAGCGTGGCTTGAGGATGACCGCCATTTAATAGCCGTTACGGTTTGTGCAGTAATTGCCCCCAGCTCGGATGTCCACGCCTTGGAAACCCGGGGTACGATACTGCACAACCCGGGTTCGAAAGGATCGGGGTTCTAAATAGCCAGCTCTGATGAGCCGACTTCATTACTGTACGACTTCAGCTATTACGTACACCCGAGTGTTCTCTATTTCTGCGTCGCTTCCTCTTCTTTGGTTATCGTGGCTGGTTGACAACTGGCCCTCCTCGACTGTCGTAAAGCCGAAACGGAGGCGTGTTAGCCACTACAGTCCTTAGGCGCATTAAATGACTGCTGGGTGCGCATTAAATGCGTGTGTCACGTCATTCTTACTTTATGAGTGAATAGGAGTTTTTTCCCCTGACGGTTCGGTTGTTTGAAAACTTATACTTGGCGCTATACCATCCATTTTCTCATTCCGCTCATTCTGCTTTGGAGCCTTCCCTCTGAAACATAATCTTCTGCTTTTTGAGAAAGTTCCTTTTCGTGTCTTCGAATTTCATTCTCGTGGGTTGCCAACTTCCAACTCTTAGCCAGGTATTGCCATTTTCTTGATGTCTCTTTGATTCTGTTATCATTTGTAGTTTGTTCGTCCTGTTTCTGGTTATATTTCAACCCATATCAGCCTCTGCCTTGGGGATTTTCTGGTCTGGGTCTGTGTTTGCTTGAGTTTCTGGGTAGCTTCCCCTTGATTCTACTCCCTTTAGAGTGATTCTTTCTTTCGAACCCCATCTTCAAAACTCCCTTCTTCCCTGCAAATCTTGGTCCCTCCCTAGGTTTGATCAGTGCGTCTTTTGGGAGCGTGATTTACAATGTCAAAGGATTTGAAAGATATGACCCCCGAGGAAGTCGAAGAGTTACGTCGGACTGTTAGGCCTTTGACCCATTGGTGGCTCTGGGGTGATAAACCTTCTCCACAAGAGAGGCAAGCCGCCCTACTGGAGGCACATTACGGTGGAAGCCAAGGAAAGGCTTCTGGAGTTGCTGGGGCAAAGCATGTGAGGATTCAAGAGGGCAATCCATCTGTTGGAGGAAGTCCGGGCGTTCCAGCGATGCTCTCTCCCGTTCGGAGTCCTTTGGAACACGGTGGTGGTGTTCATATCCCGGCTTTACCTATCAACCAATACGGCATCCTAAGGAGACCAGGCCCTAGGGCCGAGGTGGATGACTACATCGGCCCGTGTTACGACTGTCTCTATCAGTGTACCCGACTTATCTCCATCGGTGATTCCGTTACCGCCGACTCGATTCTGGCTTCCTTCCGTCACAACATTGTCCCAGCTTCCACAGGGGCTTCCCCTAGCGGCAATCCACGCAATTTGGAGTCTAATCTTACTTTGGCAGTGGAAACACGCATTCGCTTTTTGACATCAGGTATGCTAGGAAAATTCTAATCTTGTTTTATTTTTATTTCTGTGGTAGGTATAATGGCCTCGTCATCCTCTTCCCATACTGCGGAATCAGAGTCTGGTAATTCGAAGCCAGTTAGTCCCTCGGAGGCTTTGGTGGAAAAATACCCATGGGTTACCCATGAGTCGTTGTCCTATCGTTCGACATTGAGTACAGCTGACCTTGAAGCTCTTCCCATAGAGAAGAGTGATAGCTATGACGTTACTCTCCCGGATGATGAAGAGCCGGTTTGCTCTGTTAGGGAGGGTAGTCAGAACTCCTTTTTCTTCTTTTATCGCGACTATATGACCCGGCTCGGTGTTCGCTTTCCGTTCACCGGGTTCCAGATAGCCATCCTTCAATTCTTAGGCTTCGCCCCCTCCCAGTTGCATCCTAATGGGTGGGGATACTTAATAGCGTTTGAGTGGTTTTGCGATAGCTTAGGTCTGCCTTGTACCACATCCATGTTTTTCTTCTTCTTCACGCCCCACACTCCTCGCTCCGGAAGGGAAGCAACCGAGCTTAAGGGCTGGACCTCCATTCGGGGCGTCGTGAATAGGAAGCTATTCACCCCGGTCTCGGACTCTTTTAAGCATTTCAAGACTGGGTTTTTTAAAGTGGTCGCCAAGTCTGGAGTGGAACCTTGGTTCCTCGACGGTCCTGATTCTAAGGACGTTGAATGGTTATTCCCTTTATACTGGTGCAAGGATCACCACGATGTGTCTCCTGGTGCATACAAAGTAGATCGAGCCCACTTGGAGGATTTCGAAAAGAAGGCCATTGACCGCATAGTTGCCCAAGTGAAAGCTAACGGTACTATTGGGGCTGCTTCCTTAGTGGCCCAATACCGGGCTGATAACCAAAACCGGGACGAACTGAGATCGGGGGCGAGTATGCGTCTCTTAACTTTGAAAGTGGAGCTTGAATCACCAAGAGGGGGGTGAATTGGGGATTCTCAAAAGCTTTTCGATTACTCTGTTTAGGATGTGAAACTGAAGATAAAATAGAGTGAAGGAAGAGAAAGCAGGACACAGGAATTTATACTGGTTTGGTCCAACAACTTGACCTACGTCCAGTCCCCAGACTCTCGGGATTTTTCACTCACAATATTGATTACACACTCTACACTCAAGAGTAATTCTCTCACTAGAACTTACTCCCCTTACAAGTTGTAATCAATGACCCAATCTCCAAGTCCCCCTGACTTGAGATAACTTTACAAGAATGATTTACAATCAAGAAAAACTCTCTAAGAGTAGATATGATAATCACTGAAGAATAAATGTATCAACAGATACTTTCACAAGAAAACTCAAAGCGTAAATGAAACTATCTTAATTTTCGTTCTTGTACAGGTTGGTTGTTGAGAAGACTTGAATGCATCTCTATTTATAGGTAGAGAACATTAATTGACCGTTGTAATCCCAATTATAACCGTTGGTGAAGATGGGATGTGAATAGATGATGTTCTGGTCTTCTTCTCTCTTTACTCTTTGGTTAATTCAGCTTTGCAGATGTTCAGAGTTGACTCTCTGATTATTAATCCGTTGGAAGAGCAGTTTGCTGAATGTAGAAGGCAAGCATTAACTTCTCCAAAACGTGTGGAGAATGTTTTCCCAAAAGCATGCAAGGTTTTTTCACTTTTGCATTTAATGTGCTGACATGCTTTATGCTTTTTTGCTTAATCTCCATTTAATCCTGTCTAATACCATATGAAACTCACCAATAAACTGATTAAACATAGTTAAGAATAGTTATGAGTAATGGTAAAGAGTATTGAGATCAAACAAAAATATTTCACGAATTCGTTCAAATCGAAATTCAAATTCTGCGATGGAAACTCGAGTTTTCATGTTTCAGTGGTCTTTTAACAAAAGACCGAAACTCGAGTTTTCAATACAAACTCGAGTTTTCTCTTTACAGAGACAAACATCACGATTTGGTATTTTGGACAAGCCTTGTGAATAGTACAAAACTCGAGTCATTAAGTGACTAACTCGAGTTTTGGACTCTTAGATATAAAATCATGTTTTAGTCCAAAAGCTGAAAAATGGAGTTTTCAAAACATAACTCGAGTTTTCAAAGGTTCGAAATAGGCAGAGCTCTCTGCCTGGCCAAAACTCGAGTTTCCCAATTTTAACTCGAGTTTTCTCATTCGTTGAAAACTTTGAAAACTTCTCTGTAAGACCGAAACTCGAGTTTTGAAACAAAACTCGAGTTTTCTCTTATATGAGAAAACATTGAAAAGATTGGTCGATTTGAACACGGGAGTTTTTACAAGGTCAAGATGAGCATTATTCTCAGGTGATGGAAACTCGAGTTTTCTAAGGTTAACTCGAGTTTTCATGAACTTTGAAAAACTTAGAGAATACTCACGAAAGCCTAAACTCGAGTTTCCCATGGAAACTGGAGTTTTGGTTTTATCGAAAAACTTGATTGCTCTCTGTCTTGTCAAAACTCGAGTTTTCTAAATCAAACTCGAGTTTGCTTTATCTGTGAAAAACTCAAATGCTCTCTGTATGGCCAAAACTCTAGTTTTCAAATCCAAACTCGAGTTTGTCTTTCTTTATAAAAATATGAGCATTTCTCTGTCAGGCTAGAACTCGAGTTTCCAAACTGAAACTCGAGTTTGCCTTAGACAATAAGTTTTTCAACTTACAAAGACAAACTTCAATCGTGTTTACAATTGTCCGTTATCATCAAAACCAATTGAGAACTAACAAACTTTACTGTCGTTAAGTCCGTCACTAACTTTAAATAACAATCCGCTGATGTTTTGATGCTTTGTGCAGGTCTGAAGATGAAAGGACCAGCGTATTTGACCGGCATACCGGAGGACGAACCTGTGAAGGGCAAGAAGAGGTCGGCTTCTGCCATGGGTAAGTCTATAGTCGGTCCATCCTCCAACGTTGCTGCCACGAAGAAGACTAAGACCGGGCCCGAGGCGTCGATTCACAAGGAGCCGGTGTCGGTCCAAAAGGAGCCGAGGCAAGAAAGTTAGCCATCTCTGCCTCCGAGCACTCCTGCTACTATGATGCAAAAGCCATCCAGCTCACCAGCTGCTGATCCCTCCTCTGTACCACCTACACGTGTGTTATCTCCTCGACAGTCTTGATCCCACGCTCCCAATGCTGGAGTAAAGGAATTACCGAAGAGCTGAGTGTTTTGCTTCTCCCTCCTCATCGTTATAATGAACCAGTGCCGCTGCTAGAGGCCGACGTGAGGGATATCCAGGCTGTAATACCCTAAAATTTAATTTAGGGAAAAGATCAGAAATAAGTAAATAATACATATTAAAAGGTGAATATGTGGTCTCAAGCTTTTTATGAAAATTAGCTTATTTTCCCAAGGAAAATACTGTGAGAATTAAAAGGGAAAATATCTTGGAAAATTAGAGAATTTAAGGGTCAAAGTGTCAAAATGACCAAAACACCCCGAAATGGGTAAAAAGACTTAGGAAAATTTATGAAAAATCCTAAAAGGCAGTAAAATAGCCAAGGGAAATAAGAGAGTATATTATCTCTAATTATTGTAATTGAATAAATTATAAGCTTGGAGGAATTATATAAGAATGTTCAAAAAGTAATAAAAAGACCAAAATACCCTTGTAATTATCAAATGATGTAAGAGGCATGGAAATGCTAAGGTTAATGCAAGAATATGAAGGTAATAAGGTGTTCAAAACAAGAAAATTATCAACAAGTGATAAAAGAGTAATTAAGTAATATTGAGCTAATTACTTAAGCATAAGTAAGGGAAATTCATGAATAATTATATGGAACCCTAAAATTAGTGGGTTTTGTTTGAAAATTAGTAAAAACATGTTTACTAATTAATTGGAAATTTTGGAGAAAAATGGTTGAGTTTAGGTATTTTTAAGCCTAAATACAAGAATAGACCAATAGGGAAATTATGTAAGAAATTATATAAAATAATTATTAAATAATTATTTAATATTAAATAAAATATAAAACGAAAATTAAAAAAAAAAAATGTGCAGAAGGCTTGACCGAATTATTTGACAAAAATTGAAGATAAGAATTGGCAAAGAATATCTAGATATTAAGTTTGCAACTTGTATTATTTTAAATTATAATTAAATTGAGTGAATAATGATTTAAAAATTAGGAAACGGATCCTATCTAGAGATCTAGGAATGGGAATTCCAAAGTCAAGGTAAAATATTGATCAGTGAGTTTTTACCTTTAAGTGACCTCTTCCGGAAGTTAATTCCGAGGCCGTTTGTGCATTTTCTTAATAAAACAAATAGGGAAAAATGCATATAGGCATATTTTTGGAAATGAAGAAAATAAATTCTAACTCAATATCTAGGAATGAGTTTGAATTTATATGTACATATTTGGAATCAGTGAATTATTCCCAAGAGATTGGTGATTTCAGAAATGCGTTCTACCCACTTTTTGCCTATATAAAGGCATGAGTTCCTCTTCATTTTCTCACCCCATTCTCAAGTGCAAAACCGATTCTTGAGAGAGAAAGAAGAGAGAGGAGCTCGGAGAAGTTCTCGCGAAGTCTTCAACGGGTAAGTCCTTCTGGCCTTTGGTCTTTAGTTCGGTAGTTAGTAGAATTGTTAGATAGATTTAGCAAGTAGGGAGTGAGATTCCTACTATTGTTTTTAGGCCTCATTGCATTGAAATATATGCCTGACGAGGTAGAAACATGGTAGGGATCGAGTCCCCGAAAGCTGAAGTCTTCGTAGTTCTTTCACAAGTAGGTGTTATAATGCTAGAATAGCCTTTAAATTTTCAAGTATGATTGGGTATCATATGGGAGGGCTATTTTAGTCTTTATTTTCGAAAATCAAAATGGCGTCGAAGTTCTGGCAAAATTTCGGGAAGAAAATTTGTCAGAGTAACGAAGCGCCGCGAAATTCCGCCATTAGGGGTATAGGGGCAAAATGGTAATTTTTACCCAAAATGCCGATATAGTACCAAATCACTAATAAAAGTGATATTACTCTTATAGGACGTCGAAACTCGATTTGCCGTCGTTACATTGTCCGACAGACGTTCGCTGTTTTCGTCAAAACGATCGTTTTCCGTAAACGTGCTGTAATACCGTCAACGAAGGTACGTTCGTGTACCGGTAACCTTAACTCGATGTTTATTGTATGCATATGTGTATATTGTCCGTCATGCCAATTGTCTGTCATGCCTGTACTCCGATTGTACTACTGTCTGTACTCCGATTGTACTATTGTTCTGTACTTTGATTGTACTATTGTCTGTACATCCCACTGTACTATTGTCTGTACATCCGACTGTACTATTGTCTGTACATCCTACTGTACTATTTTCTGTACTCCGACTCTACTGTTGTCTATCATCCGACTGTATGATTGTCTCTGTCATCCGACTGTATTGTTGTTGCCATACATATCTGATATGTATACCCTATGTCTGACCATAGTAAATGATGCCAAAAGTCTAAGAATGTCTGTTGTACATATATGATGTATGTAATCATGAGGTTAACCGTTACCTGGGGTTCGATGCATGGACCTCAGCTCTTAACTTAGCTTCAGGGTCAGGTGGACCGAGAATCGAGAAGAAGGACAAGCAGCACGCCTAGGAGTCGCGACTGAAGACTTCTTTCTGTTATACTTTTGAATCACTCTTGTATCGCTGTTTAAACAGCAAGACATGCTACCATGGGTATTTTAATATATATTTCAGTTACTCAATAGCTCCGGTGCACTACTCTGATCATTTTGAAATGATGTTTAAAGAAAAAAAAATTTATACTGCCTGTGAAAAGTTGGGGTGTTACACAGGCCATTGGAAACAATATTCTAAGGGCGGCCGGGTTGACTCAATCCTTCCTCTGGCTTCACCACAACTATGTGGATACGAAAAATCTGTTAAAACGCTCAAGGGCTGAAAGAGATGAGACTCTGAAGCAGTGGAAAATAGCTTCAAACGAGTTTCAAGCAAGCCCGCTCAAGCTTGAGAAGGTGGGAGAAGAGTTGGAGAGGACTAAGGACATATTGAAGGATGCGAACACCATTATAGCAACCCTTAAGGCGGCTCGGGCTAATGACGAACAAGAGATAGATTCCTTGACAACCGAGAAGGACAAGCTGAAGGCCGAGATGGATACTTTGAAGGCCGAAAGGGATGAGCTAATCACTGAAGCTGAGTCAACTAAGGCATCCCTGTCCGAATCGATGGAGGAGACGGCCCGAGTTCGAACGCTGCTGAAAGGAGCCGTGGTGGTGGCTTTCCAGAATGCATTAACCCAAATCCGGCATCTGAACCCTGGAGTCGAGCTGAACACCGCAGGTTACCATCTTCGCTCCTTTGTTGAGGACGGTGAGTTCGTCCCATACGTGGAGCCCGTCGTTGCTTCTGAAACCCAGCTCGATGGGGATGTTGCCGGGGGGAGACCGAGAAGGGGGAAGAAGCCTCGACCGCTGCGGATCCTGCGACCGCTCCAAATCATGGGAGTTGATTCAAACTCCTTTGAAAAAAAAAAATTCATTTTCGATTCAGTTTGTACGAACCGGGTTTGTGACCGGTATTTTGTTTTGGACAATTTGGCCAATTTGGTCCTTCAATGCAAATACTATCTTCCTGTTTAATCAACTTAGTGAATATAAGTTGAGCCTAGGAATTTAATTTGCATATGTTATTGCAAGTGACCGGGCCAGGGTTAGTAATGAGATGTGCAGAATCTGCGAGAGCGCGTATGGTCTTAAAACCGTAGTATATTGAGTTATCAGTGTCATCACTGTCTCGTATAGGTCCGGGCTCGTTGACCGGGTTATCCTAGGATAAAGGGCAGTTGTCACCTACCCGGGTTCGGCTTTTCACCAAAACGTCCGAGTATTTTGACCTGATCAGGGTCAACATGGAAATTCCTCTTGATACCCCGGAGTAATTTGAAAGATGCCTAAGCTGCGATAGCTCTTTGGAGACATCTTCCTCCGACTGAAAAGCCGGGTTGAATAATAACACTTAAAGAGAACAATGTTTGGAATCTAATAAACGCCCTTATAATAAGAGCTTCATTTTTATTCTACAAACGAATTGCTAACAAGGGAAAGGCCATAAGGCCAACATTCAAATTCAAAAACTAACGAAAATGAAGAAAAATTGGAAAGAGGTAATTGATGTCAAAAGAAGATAAATCTAACTGTAATAAGCTCTCAGCTTGTCGACGTTCCACGTTCGCTTGATCATGCTCCTGTCCAAGGTTTCCAGAATGTATGCCCCTTTCTCCAGCGCTTCACGAATACGATAGGGACCGTCCCAGTTAGCCGCTAGCTTTCCGTCTTTGGCATTCTTATTTCCGATGTTGGCTCTTTTGAGAACGAGGTCGCCGAGTTGGAAGGACCGGGGTCGAACCTTCTTTTTATATCGTGCTGCGATCAACTGTTTTGCGGCGATGTCGCGACAGTGCGCCATAACTCGAACTAAATCAACCAGATCTAACTCGGCCAACAGGGCCTCGCTATTGGCCGTCTCTCCTTGCGAAAGGATGCTTCTCCGACGCCACGAGGGCAGACCTATTTCAACTGGAATCATAGACTCACAGCCGTAGATCAGCCTGTAAGGAGTTTCTTGAGTGGATGTATGGGTCGTGGTCCGGTTTCCCCAAAGTACATAGGGTAATTGATCCACCCAAGCGGTCTCAGCTTCCAACATGCGTTTCTTGAGGCCATCCAGAATGACCTTGTTGGCGGCTTCAGCTTGTCCGTTAGACTGTGGGTGCTCAACCGACGCGAAATGGTGTTAGATGCCGAACTCGGTCATCAACTCATGGAATCCAATGCCAGTAAATTGGGTGCCGTTGTCTGTAATTACCTCGGCTGGCACTCTGAACCATGTGATGATGTCGACTTCCACAAACCGCTGTACGCGGGCCGAGGAGATTGTAGTCAGAGGCTCGGCCTCGATCCATTTGGTGAAGTAATCCACCGCAACAATTAACTATCGTAGCTGCCCTGGCGCTGTTTTGAACGGACCCAGGATATCCATTCCCCATTTATAGAACGGCCATGGGGCCGAGATGAAATGAAGTTTGGCTGGGGGCGACCAAATAACCCTCGAGTGCTTCTGGCAGCTATCGTACTTTTTAACGAGGATCTTGGAGTCATCCTCCAACGTCGGCCAGTAGTACCCTGCTCGCAGAGTTTTTCTGGCGAGTGCCTTAGCGCCATGTGCTGGCCGTTGATTCCCTCATGTATCTCGGCTAGAGATATCCCTCCTCGTTTGGGTTCAAGCATCTCAACATCGGAGAATGGAGGCCCTTACGATAGAGCTGATCTTCCACCATCGTATATTTTGCTGCCTCCCGGACCAGTATTTTGGCTTGCACAGCATCGTCTGACTGGATACCTTGCTCCAAGTAATCCTCGATTGGCTTTTTCCAATCATCTTCCACTGAAATAGCCATGGTACAGATTGGATCCTCCAAGTTTTGTTGGATCACGGTCCGGTGACAACCCGCGCTCTTGGTGCTTGCTAGCTTTGACAGAATGTCGGCTCTTGTATTTTCGCCTCTTGGAATATGAATCATGGTTGCCTCTTCGAACTCGTACATTATCTCCTTAGCCTTGAAAAGGTATTTTTCCATTAGCGGGCCCTTTGCCTGATAGGTTCCCTCAATCTGAACCGCCACAAGTTGTGAGTCGGTGAAGACCTTAACTCTTGTGGCGTCGTTCTCCTTTGCTTGAAAAAGCCCAGCTATCAGGGCCTCATATTCTGCTTGATTATTTGAAGTTGGGAACGTCAAATGAAGTGAGTGTTCAATGGTGACACCCTCTGGACTCTCAAGGAGGACTCCGGCTCCGCTTCCTTTGATATTCGACGATCTGTCGACATATACCTTCCACTCTCTGGCCGGCTCGCAGCTTGTTTTGTTGGTCGGGGTTAGCTCCCTGACGAAGTCGGCTAATGCTTGTGACTTAATTGCATGGCAAGCTTCGTAGGTGATGTGAAATTCAGACAACTCAATCACCCAATTTTTCATTCTTCCCGCCAAATCTGGTTTATGTAGAACTTGTCGTATCGGCTGACTGGTTCTAACAGTGATAGGATGTCCTTGGAAGTAAGGTCGCAACCGACGGGCCGAGGTAAGTAATGCGAATGCCACTTTTTCCAACTTCTGATAACGGATTTCGGAACTCTGTAGAGTCTTGCTTATAAAGTATACCGGTATTTGGCCGTGATCTACCTCCCTTACTAGGGCCGCACTGATGGCTTCCTCACCGATAGATAAGTAAATGTAAAGGTTCTCGTCGGGCTCGGGTTTGGATAAAACTGGAGGATTTGCCAAGCATTGTTTTATCTCTTCAAACGCCGCATCGCACTTTTCATTCCACTCAATCGACGCTTCTTTCTTCAGCAGTCTGAACAAAGGTAAAGCCCTTTCGGTTGATCTAGGCAGGAACCTGGTGAGTGCAGCTAACCTTCCAGCAAGTTGTTGAACCTCCTTTTTGTTCTTTGGGGCCTTCATTTCGAGAACTGCCCTGCATTTGTCCGGGTTAGCCTCAATGCCTCGGTTAGTTAACATGAAGCCCAAGAATTTTCCGGCCGAGACTCCAAAGGCGCACTTAGCCGGGTTCAGGCGGATTTGGTAAGCCCGGAGCTTGTCGAATGTCTGTTCCAAATCCTGAATATGGAGTAGGGGATCTAAAGTCTTGACGATCATGGCATCGATGTATACCTCCACATTACGACCGAGTTGGTCGGCGAAGACCCTGTTCATCATTCTTTGATACGTAGCTCCTGCGTTCTTCAATCCGAACGGCATGACATTGTAGCAATAATTAGCCCTTTCTGTAATAAAGGCTGTCTTCTCTTGGTCCCTAGGATACATTGGTATTTGATTGTATCCCGAATATGCATCCATGAAAGAAAGAAGTTGGAAACCCGATGAGTTGTCCACTAATTTATCAATGTTCGGCATTGGGTATGAGTCTTTGGGGCATACCTTATTTAGGTTTGTATAATCCGTGCAAACCCTCCACTTCCCGTTTGGCTTCTTGACCATCACCACGTTGGATAACCAGGTAGTGTATTGAACTTCTCGGATAAATCCGGCTTCCAAAAGCTCTTGAACATGAGTTTCCAATGCTTTCCTCTTTTTTGGGCCGAGATTCCTCTTTCGCTGGG
This sequence comes from Acacia pycnantha, assembly GCA_025563575.1. Taxonomy (NCBI): domain Eukaryota; kingdom Viridiplantae; phylum Streptophyta; class Magnoliopsida; order Fabales; family Fabaceae; genus Acacia; species Acacia pycnantha. The sequence continues at coordinate 1,114,568 of JAMWYP010000169.1, read as the reverse complement.
ATATCGGCTTTGAGCCCGGGTAGATTTCCAACTTGTGGCAGCAAAATTTCGGGTCTATTCCGGGTACTTGTGATGAATTCCAGGCGAAGAAATCCTGGTTTTTCTCAGAAAATCGACCAAGATGTTTCTAAGCTCTTGGGATAATTGTTTTCCGATTTTTGTGGTCTGGAGGGGGTCTCCCAACACTAGATCCTCCAAGTCACTGGCGGGTTCTGGGCACAGCTCTTCATCCCGAAGGTCCAGTTCGACTGTACTGACATCTCGGTCAAGGGAATCCGGGTTCATCTGATTCGGATACCTCTCTTCATATGGATTTGTGGCTCCGATGAAGGTCCGCCCTGGCTCACTCTGACAGTTTCAAAGTAACACTGTCGAGATTCTCTTTGGTCTCCCCTAACCGTGATCACGGTTCCCTGGTTGTTCACCATCTTCAATTTTTGATGCTTGGTGGAGACAAGCATGTCTCACTTATGGATCGTCGGCCTGCCCAGTATTATGTTGTATGGTGAAAGGAACTCTTCCCCTATAAAGCGCACACGCTCTGACTTGAAAGCGTCTCTAGTTCCAAGGGTGAACCTGAGGTCGATAAACCCCTTGGGGCGCGAAAGCTCCCCGTTGAACCTGATGAGGGTTGTCTTGCATGGCTTCAAATCCTCCTGGTCCAGGCTCATTCTTTTGAATGCCTCCCAACTGATGATGTCGGCAGAACTTCCAGCATCCACAAAAATGCGTTTTACTCGGCAATGGACTAAGTAGGCCATCTTGATGCTCGGGGACGACATCTTTGAGGTCGTCATTTGTGAAATGCAGTGGCGAGTGAGACGGTCCGTTGATACTTTCTTTGAACCTCGGACGATCTCTAACAGAGAGGACTTCTCGTAGATACTTTTTTCGTTGGCTCATTGTATCTCTGCCTCCACCCATTGCGCCACTTATCACATTACAGTCAAACTCAATCTCGGGATATCCATCTTCATCTTCCCCTGGTCTGTTTTTTGTGTTTTTCATCTTGCTTTTTGTATTTACGGGCGGGGCTTTTGCTACGGCTTCTGGGCTTGCGCTTGCCGCTTTTTCCCTGGTGTTCAATTACGTATTGTTGAAGTTTTCCATCGTGGACAAACTTTTCGATTGCGTCACGGAGCTCATAGCATTCGTCCATTGTATGACCTCGGCCATCTATGGAACGCACAATATTTCGTTTGGTCTACCCCGGATCTGCGGTAAGACAACCGAGGTCGATCAACTCTTTTCATTTCGGCCATCGCTACCTCTTTCCAGATCTGCGATCGCGGCACATTCAGGGCCGTGTATTTGTCGTATTTGCTTTTTGTGTCAAACCTGCCTCCTCGGTTTCTATTATCTGAACCCCTTACGTGGGTGTCCTTTTTCCTACTTTCCGCATAGTCCTTGTCTCTGGGTGAGGTGGCTCTGTCTCGATCCCGCCTTGGATTATTTGCCATGCGCATCTGCTCCACCTCAAGGTATTTTTTTGAGCGAATTATAAAATCGTTAAGGCTTTTAGCCGGCTCCTTAAAAAATGATTCCGCCAGGCGGGATTCTCCGTCTAGGCCGTCGGCTAAAAGATGGACGTGTACCGCCTCGTTTAAACCGCGCACCTGAAGGGCGCATGATTGAAGCGATCCAAATAACTTTGAAGTGTCTCGTCGGGACGTTGCCTAATCTTGGACAAGGTATACTGGGACTTCGGCTGCCGTTTGTTGGTTGCAAAGTGTAGCTCAAAGGCCTCGGCTAGGTCATCAAATTTACGAATCGATCCGCCGGGCAACGTGTGGAGCCATTTTAACACTGGTCCTTTAAGAGTTGCGGCGAAGATCCGAGACATGATGGGTTCTCCAAGCCCTCTTACGATCATGACCATCTCAAAATCTTCCAAGTGGGTTGTCGGGTCTTGAGAACCATCATATTTAGTGAATTCAATAAGATTGAGCTTCTCCGGGAAACGAGCGTTGAGGATTTCGTCCGCAAAAGGGCTGTTGTCCATCTGGCCAACATACCTTCTCCGTTGATCCCCGGCTGGGGAGGCCGGGGTGGCCTATCGACCTGGGCTCCTTTCCTGGTTTTAGATTCCTTGTTTGAGGAGGCTGGTCCTCTGCTTTGGCCGGTTTCCGTCTCCTGCGTGCTTTGGTTCTCTTCTTGGTTTTCTTCCCATGTCTTGTCATCCCGGTCCTCGTTGGAAGAAGCTGAGTCCCTTCTATTGAGACGTTCTTCCAATCTCTTGAAGTAGAGGGTGTGGCGTTTGTCCATGTTCTCCATACGAGTCATCATCGCGAGTTGCGCGTTTTGGAGGAGGAGAAAATCTGGATTGACTGGCGGGACTTCTGAGTTGACAACCGGGTTTGAGTTCTGAGGATCATGGCCATGATTTCATGAAGCAGAGGATTCCGTGTCGGATGGATTGTCTTCCATCCGCTGATCATTGTTGGGGATGACAGGTTTATCTAACTGTTGCTCCGGCTGTGATAGTCGGTCTTCTGCGTCCTGCTCATTGTCACCGAGAGTGTCGATCGGGCTCTCAGTGTTGTGTGGTTGCCGAGGTGGTTGACGCTGGCCTGTCGGTCGAACCATCTCCGGCTGCTTCAGGCTTGAGCTACGGGTATTAACCCTCATTGGTCACCGGAATTGAAATTTACCAATCCCCACGGTCGGCACCACTGTTCTAGTGTAGAACACTGATGTCCAGCCTGGTGGTAGGCTGGGGGTTTGATCTAGGATCAATGTGCTCCTCCTGTATGTCTATGGGACAGGCGTACAAGAGAAGAGTAGCTCACTGTGCACAACCAGGCGTTTCGCCAAAGGGGTGGGGTGTGTGCACAGTGTGACTGTATTTAGATTAGTTCAGGGATCAAAACTGTGTACCTTGACCGCGTATCTCCTATACGTATATAGAGTGTACCTTGTGGGTTAGATCTCCGGCTCCCACGTTGGGTGTGCCCGAGAATCTAGCAAACCGCCCTGGTGACTAGGTCCTTCGGTTAGGATGCTGCGATCCTTGCGCGGACTGCCCCCTGCGTTGGCCAGTTCGCTAATGGGCCTTGACTAGGCCCATAACAATAAGTAACATTGATTAAAATTTAAAAATGATTTTAGTTGACTAAATTGGAATAAAATCACTCATGGATTTATAATTACAAAAGGTATAAATTTTATAAAGTTTATTTATGTTTCAAAAGTTATATTTAATAGTAACTAATAAATATAATTTTAAAAACTGAATGAATATTTAAGTATTATTTTTTGATAATAATAATAATTATTAAAAATAAGAGTAAAATACTTTTATTCCCTTTCTATTTTACCTTAATTACATAGAGCTCCCCTCTATTATGAAAATATAAAATTAGGTTCAAATGGTTAACTCTATTTGAAAAATATTTAAAAAATATTTTAAATTAAAATTTATATTAAAAATAATTTATATTTAATAAGTTTCCCTCCATCATATCAAATTCCTACTTTATTTTTGAACTTCTGTAAACTTCAAGAAAAAAAAAAAGTATCACTGGGTGCAGCGATGAATTATCATGTAATATCTTGAACTTATGTTATATATATTATGTGATAACAAAAACATGTGTTTGAAATATGTTTTTATCCGTTTAAAAACCCAATAAACAAGTTTTAATAAATATGATGAGAAATTAAAATTACATAATTTATAATATAATCAAAATTAATAAATTTTATAACATATCAGAAATTTTGAAAATATATATTATACTTATTTTTTGGTTGTATAATTTTTTTTTTGAAACATATAAATGTTTAAAAATTCTTATGTTAAATATAGGTATTTTGGTAAACAAAAAATCTTGAGAGTCAACTTAACAATCTATTAACGGTTAAATGGACGAAAAATGAATATTACAAATATAAGGGAGATTTATGAAATGTATATTTTGAGGTCAATGGAGGTTTATATAAGTTTTAAAAATAAATAAGAGGTCTGTATAATTAAAGCAAAACGGAGGGGTGGTTAAATTATTTTACTGCAAAAATAATTTAAAAAGGGTAAAGGTGCAAAAATACATATGGACTTTTACTCAAAGGGATCTAACACTAAATGTTTTTTAATGTGCAAAAGTACCCATGAACTCTTGAAATTGCTGCAAAAATAACATAATTGTTAAATTGTGTTAACAAATGTTTACATACAATGTGAAAATACCAAAATACCACTTAACTCAACAAAAAAAAAAAAACCCTCAAATCAAATCGTGGGTGGATTTGTTGGAGAACAGATAGCACCGAACAGACCCGCCAAGAGACTCCACAAAGATTCATTATAGAGAGTATCATTGGATATGTAAAGTTTCTCATCGTTTGGTAGTACGGATCGTCCTGGACTTAAAGATGTCATCAAACACTATGTCCTAGGGTTATACTTTGATGTACAACTCTATCCGCCTGAAAATGGGGAGAACAGTGTACTCTTGGGTGTAACTCGAATACATGAGTATAGATGGACATGCTGAGAGGACTCACAGTCCCCTACAAGGGATTAGCTATTCACAAGACCGGTAGAGCTTGGATAGCTTCTAATTAACTCGGAAGTCTGTGCACACAACAAGTGATCATGAAAAGTCATGATCCGTTATAGAGCTAATATAAGAAGATTCCTAGATCTGTGAATTAGCTACATTTAGTCAATTAAGAGAGATGATACTCTATCTTTGCTCTCAACTAAATGTGAATGACGATGTGAGGGATGATGTCTGCACGGTATTCAAATATGAAAGGTAGATCACTTGATCAACTCAATTAGTTCTGGGGCCACAATGCATTGCTAGTGTCTTATGAGGTCATTAAATAAATTGGGCCCGTTAAAAGGGTTTTTAATTGGTCCAAGTTTATTTATGTCAGTGACTAATTGGGCCTAATGGGTCACACACAAAGGTTATTCTCGATTGTTTAAAATTAGCAAACTTGGACCAATAATTGTTATTGGGGTTTTATCAAAAGTAAATGTGTAATTGGGTTGGAGTGGGAAGATTTGAATTTTAATTCAAAAGGTTAGGTTATAAAAGATAATTCTGAATTATCTAATATATATATAAATAAATATAAAGATCCAATAATGATTGGGTGAAGATAGGAGAAATAATAAATGAGGATTTATTTAAAAATGATTTTGAATTTTAGTTTAAGAGATGAATGTGATTCATCATCTTAAATTATTATTCAATCAATCAAGATATGAATTTAATTCATTATGATTTGGATTTTCCAATTCAAGTTTGGATTGGACCTTTCTTGTGAGCACTTAAATTAGGGTTAGTGCTGATTTTTTTTGTGCCCTTTTTATGGACCTTTTTTTTAGAAAAAAAGTAAATAAATGTAATTCATCATCTTAAATCAATCCAACAATCAAGATATGAATATGATTCATCATATTAAATTCAATCAATCAATCAAAATGTGAATTTAATGTGACTTGGTTGATAAGTGGTGGACTTATTACCTAAAACCCTTTTCTTAGTGCATAAGCTGAAAATTCCTAAGGCAATTAGAACTAGAAAGTTTTTGGCCCACCAAGGCTATAAAAAGGGGAGGGTTGGACGTTTTTTAGACATCCTTATACTATCTAAATTTCGGTATTTACCAAAGGTTTAGAGAGGAAAGGGCGCCATCCATAAAAGGGTAAAGTTCCAACCTTGTTCATCCTATTCATAACCTAATTCCAAGAAACCATCACCTTCTTGAAAAGAGAAAAACCCAAGGAAACCAAACCTCAACCTTGTCTTCGTCTAGCAAGCATCCGCGGAGTTCTCGTTGCAATCGGGGGATAGCTGTGTTGATCAACGTTAGAGGACATCAACAACCTTGAAGTCTTCGAGTGATCTAAGGTAATCCTAATCTCCAATAGTCATTTTATCAAATTATCCTAAACTCCAATAGTTGTTTTAACAAGTAATCCTAAAACTCATTAATATTATAAATTGTTATGAATTCTCATGAGTACCGTAAAGAGTTACGGATTAATAATGAATAACTAATTAGCGTAATGAGTTAAGGTTAATAATTCATGACGACAGTAAGGAGTTACGGGTTTTCGCAACAATTAAACAATTTTTTTGTTTTTAACCTCATGAAAATTTGCATGAAAGTCATGTAATAGGTGAAACTAACCATCAGCCTCTGGGTCAAGGTAGAGCCAAGGATCCTCTCAGGGTGGATGAGGTGCCTGTGCTCTCCTCTAGGCAGGTCGAAGATTTAATTCTCAAATCAAATTATAACACATGAATTTTTTATAATAACAAAAATTTACAAGAAAAAATTCAAAATGATTTTAGATAATTGTCAATAGCACATTAATTTTTGCTTGGTTTTCATTTCTAGATGATATGGATGAATAATAAATAAATAAAAATAAAACATTTGACTTTAATTGTTTTTTATGCCCGTAACACTTGACTTTAATTGAAATAATCTTCTATCTATTTACAAAATGAAAACCTCGTGTCGAAATTCGCTGTTTTGATTTTTTATACACGCCAACAGAACAATGTCAAATAAACTGACTCCATCCTGTTCAGGGAGTTGAATAGGGGAGTGACCACGTTATTTAAATGAATATATTATTTATTACTCCTTCAAAACACATTTTAGGAGTTAGTTTTGATTTAAATATAAGACACATTTTTAATACTTTTGAGTTTGTTTTTTTCTAATTTATTCTTATCGATACTTCCTCAACAATAATTAAAGAGGAGACTGGACGAGAGAATTAAAGAAAATGAATTTACACTTATTGATGCTCCCTCAATGCCTCAACAATAATTAAAGAGAAGAGAAAATAAGAAAATTAAAGAAAATGATTAGGATGTTTTAAGAAATGCATATCATATTAACTAATTTAACCAAATTAAGTAAATATATCTTATATTAGAAATTGAGAAGAATATTATTTTATTTCATGAAAAATTTGCAAAATAAAAATTTTGGCTAAGGCAAAAAATACCCATAAAAATGACTTAACCCTTAAAATCACTCAACATCCATTACTTTTTGTAAAAAGACTGTCACAAATAAGTAACATATTATGTGTTTTTGATAGTTATTATATCGTTTTTGCTCTGATTTTTAAAGTCCATAGACATCTTTATATCTGAGAAAAGTTTGAGTATTTTTGTACATTGAGTTTTAGTTCATGCGTATTTTTTCTGGATTCAGCTTTTGGTCTGCTGTGGACTTACGTTACGTTCGTTGCGGACCTCTATATGAAACTGTGTTGTTTTGGTGTAGATTCATGCACCCTGCCTGATCCCCTTTCTTTATGAAAAAAAATAATAAAAAAAAATTCTGGCACGTTTGGCCGCTGGGTAGTAAAAAGATAATTCAAGATATTAAATAGTATTGAAAAAATTCTTCATGATCGTGAAAAAATTCTTCTAGATACTGACTGGTACTAAAAAGATACTTCAGGATACTGAAAAAATAATTCATGATCTTAAAAAATTATTTTTTGATTTTGAAAAAATAATTCAGGTACTAACTACTACTAAAAATATACTTTAAGGTATTTATTTTAAGATACTAAAATAACTTTTTAAGATCAAAAATTATTTTTTAGTACCAGTCAGTATCTCAAATTATCCTTTTGGTACCCGTCAGTATCCTCAAATATTTTTTTCAATACCCTGAAATATTTTTTCAAGATTCTAAAATAATTTTTCAATATCATGAAATTTTTTTTCAGTATCGTTCAGTATTCTGAATTATTTTTTTAGTACCCAGTATTGTTAGAATTTTTTTTCTTTTTTTATATAAAAAAGGCGGTCAAGGTGCATGAAACGGCGCAATTTCATGTGGCGTTCCGTAGCGGACCAAAGCTGAATCCCATTTTTCCACCTTAACAAAACAAAAACAAAAAAGTTAATTACGAGTTTTTTCCATGTAAAATTTTGAAGAAGAAAAAAAAAACCCTACTGAAGTAAGAACAAAGCTTACCGTCGCACTAAAGTCTAAACCTTGTAAATCATCGCCGTGATTAGCGTTTCTCACCGATTCATTAATAGATGTTCATGCGAATTCACAACACAAACCTAATTATCTTCATTTATTAGAGGATATTTGTTCTTGAAAATACTAGCTATAAGATAGTGACTCTTGAAGATTGAAATGATGCGAATGGCGCTCTCGTTGAAGAAGGGAAACAAAACAACGGTAGTTGAAAGTTAAAGCCACGAGAGAAATGAACAGAAGAAGCAAACGGCTTTTCCAAATTCAAAGTACGGCATGTGCTTCTTTTGAGTTTTCTCATTACTGTTACATTATCTGCCCTATTATTGAGAGCGAAAGGCTACGTTAGTAGTGGTAATTTTATTTTATTTCAATTTCTCGTTCAGGATTTTCGTCAAACAATTGTCAGGTATTAAAAAAAAAATGCCTTCTTTATTGACCAATGACCCTTATTTATATCAGCAACCACCCATAAAACCATGCCTTTGTCCCACCACCACCCACCACCTCTCTCTCATCCAAGTTTAAATAATAAACCCCTTTTAATTTCTTTCGTTTGTAAGGATTATAGCTTTGTTTGTGTGTGTTTTTTGGTCGGCCTCCAAGTACCCATTTTTTCTGTATTGTGCCTGTCCTCTGTTTTTGTACTTCACAGACACGAATAGCTCATTGTTCTGTATCGTGTTTGCCTTCTGTTGTTGTATCTCACAGACCCAAGCAATACACCAAATGGGGAACAGTTTAGGAGGGAAAAAGACCATAAAGGTGATGAAAATTGATGGAGAAACAATGAAGCTGAGGGCCCCAGTGAAAGCTGAGGAAGTGTTGAAGAACCATCCAGGTCTTGTTTTGCTTGATTCTGAGGCAGTGAAGCATTATGGTGTTAGAGCAAAGGCTTTGGAAGCACACAAGGATTTAGAGCCAAAGAGGCTATATTTTCTTGTGGAGCCTCCTAAAAGGTCAGCTCCTCCTAGAAGAATTCGTTCTGGGATTAACATGAGTGCCAAGGATCGCCTTGAGAACTTGATGCTTGCTAGAAGGTCTACTTCTGATCTTTCCATTATGAAGCAGAATAGTGATAATTCTTTGGCCACCAAGGAGGAGTCTGAGAATGGTAAGGTAAAGCTCAAGTTGAAGCTTCCAAAGAAAGAGGTAGAGAAGTTGATTAGAGAAAGCAAAGATGAGGCTGAAGCAGCTCAGAGAATTATGGGTCTATACATGGCCGCCGCCTCAGCCTCAACCACCGCCTCTGCCTCCACCACCCCCACAAGCAGCAGTGTCAGAGACAGTGAGAATGAAAGTGAGGAAAGTGGGGAGCTGAGGGAACAGAAGGAGCATTTGAAGGTTGAGAGTAGTAACAAGCCACGTGGGGTAAGTTTTCCAGGACTCAAACGAAGATAAATTTTGAATCTTTCATGCATTAACGGTCATATTTTTGCTTTCAGCTGACCATAATTTAAGTTTTTAGATTTTTTGTTTTGAAAATCTGTTAGGCAGAGCTTTTGCACTTTCATGATTGATCTGATATGCTTCTTGATCATCATCTAGTTTTGTGACATGGCTCTTTAGCAGACAGCAAGGTTTTAGATTTTATGAAATGTGCTTCATATATTTTAACCCAAGCGATTTTTTCCAAAAGTAAGAGACCAATGGATGCAAATCATGCAATCATATAGATGGCATATTTATTTTATTTTTTCTTTTTTAATTACTTGAATCCAAACGACCATTGCAATCATTTTCATTTGAGAAAATAGGAGAAAAGGGATGAGATTCCTCCTTATCAAGCACATCTTGTGACGTACATGTCTGTTTTAGAATCTTGATTAACATAATGTTAGGATTTGTCATACTCATTGTTAGTTTTTCTTCTCCAGGACATTTAAAACTAGATGTCCATATTTATTCATTTCAGAATTTTCTGTCATCATTTAAAAGAAGATAATACTGTCAAAGCAATCATAGAATTATAAGGTAGATTATTGGTGACACACGAGAGAGTGAGAGATTTCATCGATCTCTACTTGTTGATTAAAGGCCAACTTATATTGACAATTTGAATGAAATCTAAATTCCCTATCAAAAGGTTATCAATTAAAGTCAATATATTGTTGAAAATTCAGAAAGCAGAGGAACAAGATTGACAAAAATGGAGTATTAGGTAGACTTTGTCTGTATAACATCTCTTGATTGTTCTTATGATTTACTATTTATTTATAAACCCATCATGCAATATAAGAAAGTTATTTAGGTTAATATCATTATTAATTCTTACAGTTTTACCGAATTTTGGTTTTAATCCCTGTAATTTCATACAGATGATTTTAGTCCCTATGCTTTCATGAGAATTTTGTCTAAATTCAATGGATGGTCTAAGTTTTGGTTTGAGTTCCTATACTTAAACTCTAGATCAAGTCCTTATCAAACTATAGGGACCGAAACCAATAATGTGAAACTACAAAGACCAAAACCAAAATTTGACTAATACGTAAGGACCAACAATGATATTAACCCAATTTATGCTGGTTTTCTTTGTGCATCCATATATAGTATGAACTCTAGTTTTGAAGATAGGCCATGCTTATAGGTTAGATGCCGAGTCCTTTTCAATTTGTTGGCTGTGCGCATCAAATAAGAAGCACTTGTCATTGAACTATTTTGTACTTTGTATAGCTTCTGCTACTAAATCTTTAAGATCAAATTAATATTTGGGAGAATCTGTAACCACTAATTTGTTTTTTCTCTTGGGACATTCCAGAAATTGCAGAAAAGGGTCAGCTTTAAGCCAATCACTCATCATGGAGGAAGAGAAATAGTGGTAACTTCATAAGCAACACTTGTAGACATGGTGGGTCTTCTCAGTTCTTAAGTCAACCTGAAAGAGGAGATTTTCTTATACTTATTATAAAGATAAGCTCAGAGTAATAGTACTATTTATGCTGTTCTTCTTTTAATTTATAGGTGTGTACCAAAAATTTCTGGTTGGACCAGTTTGTACTCTTGATGTTATATAGAAAACTTACATATGTAAGAAATTGGAAGCTTAGCTATCATGTGTATGTATATATGGCATTACTCACTATTTGTAATATAATGAGTATATTTTGAAGGTAATTTTGGGTTAAAGTGGCCTGAAAGTTCAGAAGTTTTGTTAGGTTTGATGTTGTCTTGAAAATGTTAAAAATAAAGCAATATTTTTGCCATTTGCCGTTAATTTTTTTTTTTATCATCAACGTGTTGGTTTTTTTAATGGTTCGAGAAAATTTGCACATTTTTAACACATTTAGGGTCGTATTAAGTTACAAACAACTTTTAGATGTCCAGTACTCTTAAGTGAAAATTTTTAGGGTGAATTTACACCTTAACCGAATAATTTATAAGCTCTATTGAACCAATTTAGTGAGAAAACATTGTGCATATATGGTTTCACATGGTTTTTGTGGTTTCTAGCATAAAATCGATTATACTCCCTCCGGTCCTAATTATAAGAGCTAGTTGACTTTTTTGAAGAGATTAAGGAAGCTAATTAAATTACTTTAGAGTGTTTTTATTTTTATTTTTTTCTTCAAACCAATTAGTTTAACCAATAAATTAATATATAATCTAAGGATACACAACATATAAAATGATTAAGTAACTTATTTTGCTTCCTTAATCTCTCCAAAGAAAGTCAACTAGCTCTTATAATTAGGACCGGAGGTAGTACTTAATATGAGTTGACTTAAGGTATGTTCAGCTTTCTTTCTTTCTTTCTTTTATAAAAAAAAAAAATACTAGTTAATCTATATTCAAGTTGGATTAAGTCACAATCAAGGGAAAACTATTAACATAATTTTTTTATTGGTTCAAGCTCAAGACCTTTACTTAAATATTGAGTTTCTTATTATTTAAACCAACACTGATAAAAATAAAATTAGCTTTTTTAGCACCCAATCTTTTAAGACTACCAATTTTATTCTCATATAATTGTGTAGTTTAAAAATAACCACCTGACAAGCTCTTACAAAAGAAATGGAGATTCATACTACAATAATGCAAAAGCAGCATTTGGACTGAAAAGTGTATTCTTGAAGTTTTCATATTTTTTTTTTCTTGGCCAACTTGGTGTTTTCATTCTCAAGCTACTGAAAAAAAAAAATAAATAAAACAAGTTGTTTTGTCCATTTTTCAAAATTGATAGACGCTATACTTTTTTTTTTAAAATTCGGAGATTGATAATGACATATACTCCCTCTGATCCTAATTATAAGAGTTAATTGGCTTTTTTTGGATAGATTAAGGAAGCTAGTTAAATTACTTTAGAGTATATTTATTTGTATTTTTTTCTTCAAACTATTTAGTCTGACTAATAAACTAATATATAATCTAAGGATGCACAATATATGAAATGATTAAGTAACTTATTTAGCTTCCTTAATCTCTCTAAAAAAGTCAACTAGCTCTATAATTAGGACCGGAGGTAGTAGTACTGACTAATTTTTAATTACTGAATAAATTGTATAAAGAGGAAAAAAAGTACATATTTAGTTCCTTAAGTTCATACAAAGTTTTATTTTGGCCCATTGACTTTATAAAAAGTCTTTTTCGTCCTTTAATCCTAACGCCGTTAACAAAAAAAATGCTGATATTCAAATTTTAAATGATGAAAAAGAACTTTACAAATGCCAACATATTAAGTTTAATTTTAAAAATAATAGATTGTTATGAAAAAATCATCATTTGTGACTATCAATGTTAGGATATATAGAACTGAAAACATATTTTTTAAAATTAAAAGACCAAACTTAAATCTTGTATAAAGTTAAGAGACTGAATGAAAACCTTTTATAAATTACAGCTTTGTTTGGTTTACACCCACCAATAATGTCTATTTTGTACTTCTGCAAATAGCCCACGTTACCAATTTGAGTTAAAAATCAAAGCCTCCAATTGAGAATATAGCTTTGATTTTAGTCCCTCGAATATATATATATATATATATATATATATATATATAGAGAGAGAGAGAGAGAGAGAGAGAGAGAGAGAGAGTCGTCTCAAAATGTAATTATAAATTATAAAAGTATAAGGGAAGATCATGTGCAAGTCAATGAAGAAGGCTCACAACATGGCATGTGCACATGTACAAAAGTTGTGCATTTTCCAAATTCAAAGCAAATTCATACACACTTTCCCTATCACACTCACACACCGCATGTGCACACAAAGTGGAGTTTGCTTTCATTCACATTACCTCAAGCTTCCGTAAACAACTAAACTCTCCCACCATAACTAGGTACGCGATGCGGGTTGGATATGAATTAGTCAGGGTGAAACTCTGGACACCGAATAAACAACTAAAAAAAACTAATCTTTTTCCCCTTTAACTAAGACATTTTTATTCATTACATAAATTTAAAATGAGTGGTACTATTACTATTGATCAACTTGTGCTCAAAAGAGTTTGCTTCAATTTTAAATATAAAAACTCAATTTATTTTTTATTTCCTAAATTTATAATTTTTTTCCTAAATTATTAATATTGAAAAAAGGAGGAGTTGCCATTTGTAAGAGTAATTTCAATGAAAATGCTTAAACTTGCTCTCAACGACAGCATCACCTGCCACGTTTAGATGAAGTTGCAAACTCGAGTCTAACATTAACATATTTGTGTACATGCACGTTTAAATAGTATTCCCTCCGGTCCTAATTATATAAACACATTTTGGAGTTGGTTTTGGTCCTAATTATAAGAGCAAGTTTTAACTTTTGTCAACTTTTTCCTATAATACTCCTATTTATACTTTCTCAATAATAATTAGAGACAATAATAATTGAATAATACACCTATATATTATATAAAATAAATAATGTTTGCAACTTATTAATGTCATATACATCTCAATTATACTTTTTTATATAAAATAAATTTGAGCAATTTTGTCATATTTTGCTATGGAGTAATAAGTATAGTACGTAATTACCTCACGTCGGATAGGTATGCAATTTATTTGTCCTGTTGGGCCGACGTACCCATTTTCCCACCCCCAAAAGAAAAAGAAAAAAAAAAAAATTGATGAGGAGCTGAGGAAGCAGCTCACACAAATAGAAGGAAACTGCCCAACATTAAAGGGAAAGCAATGGTATTGTTATAAAATGGGACACCAATTATGAAGTGATTAAGCAGGGGTATTTTTGGAAAATAATTATAATTAACTAATTTAATTTCTCTCCTTAATCTTTCTAAATTCTGGTAAATAGTTCTTATAATTAGGATCGGAGGGAGTATAAAGTCAAAAAAATATGTAAATGATCACAAGGGTATTTTAGAAAAACTAACCTACATTTTTTTATGAATAAGTAAATTAATTAGTTTAATATCTATAAATTAAGTATCTAACTCTTGCATTTAGCATAGGAAGGAGTATATATTTTCTTGGCCCAAGTACCATTTATGAATAATAAATTATTCGATTTGTTAATATTTTTATATTTTTTATTGATAATGATATTGATTTCTTTTTATAAAATAAATCGCCGTAATATAAATCTCTATTCACATTTCTCTCACCATTGAACCTGGCAATGTATTATTTATATAACTATCTAATTTCTAATATTATTGTATTGCTCTTATATTTGAGCATTATCAGATCTAATTGTAAGTAATTTTTTCAAGATAATGTTTTTTTATTCAAAATTTTTAATTAAATAATCGAAAACTATTTGTATTTAACTTAACCAGGGTTTATTTTTTAGTGAATTAACCATGGTTTATTAACCTCGATGTATTTTGACTTCAACTTTGTGATTCGTTGTCAGTTGCGTTCTACAAGAAAAGCTTTAATTAATTCCAGTTATAAAGGAATTACGAAACTATAAAAATACTTTTCTTTTTCATTGTTCAGAAGTCACCCTCTGATTATTAAGACTTTTATTTGTTCTTCCATTCCCACGTGTGTTTAGAATAACTCGTTTTGGATCATTTTTAGAGACTCAAACAAAAAAAATTAATATATTATATAAAAAAAATAGATAAAACCTAAGGTGACGGGAATACATTAACCTGAAAAAGTAAATTGGAAAAAGATTGTTAAACAATTTAAGTCAATATAAGTTAAAGCTAGAGATCAACTTTTTGATGATGTTCTAACAACCACACAAAGTGATTATCTAGTTCAGCCCTGACGTAATATCCCCTAATTATAAAATGTATAAACTAGTTGGGAAGTCTAAATATTTTTTTTTTTTTTGGTAAAAACAAGTTTTGGAGGGGTTCGACATCAGTCCCCCACCAAGGCCAGGGCACGGCCCGAGCTCTTTGAGCACTTAATGGGGACTTACGAGATCGCCTACCAAAGGAGTCACAGCGACGGCAGCGGGGATCGAACACACATCCCTTTGGGACTCGATTAAATCCCTTACCATCTATGCCAACTCTCTTTGGCCTAAATATAATATATTTATCCATTTTATCTTATAAATTTATAATTTTTTTTCTTCCAAATTATCCCGATGATTGCACATATACTAAAAAATGGTTTCAGTCGAGATAATTTTCAAGGAAAAATTCCTCTCTAGTCTCAAAGGACAAAAAAAATATCAAAAAAATCCTACATGAATGTAAAATGTAAGAAAAGTCCTAAGAAATTGTTAATCAATTTCACAGATGGAATTGTTAATCCCCTATTGAAGGAGTTGTTAATAAGACTTTTCTGACATTTTACATTTTGTTGGTCCCTTGGGAACCTAAGAGGAATTCTCCCAATTTTAATGCAAATTATTGAAAAAGATATTTTAGAAAAATCAATATATATATACTCAAAACAATTAGTTTAACTAATTTTATTAATCTTTGTAAATTAATTATTAAAGTTACATTTAGGACAAGGAAGAGTATTCATATTATACATAAATCATACAGCAGTACATTCCATTGTTCGACATCTTCACAATCCAAGAAATTTAAAAAACATATATATACATATAGTGTCTTGTTATATATTGTCTCAAATAGAGGATATTCAAGCAGGGCGAGGATAGGGGTAAATTTTTTTTAAAAAAAAAAAGAGAAAAGAAAAGAGGATATTGGAGGGCTAAGATGTAAAGGAATGAATCTCAAAGCTTGTGATACAGAGAGTAAAGAAGGAATCTTCACAATTTCATTAAGCTCTTGTTAAAAGAATAAAGTGCAAGGTTACAAAAGACACTGCCGAGGGATATATGAACAATTAATAATGTCACCACCAACTCTAATCCTTATTATTAACCAATGAATGAAAAATAAGATCATAACGATAATGATACTATATTTTTGAGGTAGGTCATGAAGACCACTGATCTGGTAGGGTGAGGAAGTAGGTAGTCATGGCCTTCCTGAACCTTTTCTTGTACTGCTTTGGAGAAACAATGGTGGGAGCAGCATTCCTTGGACCACCTAGTATCCCAGATGCCTTCACCCATGTTTCCAGATGTTTGTCCCATGTGTATTGTCTCATGAAGTCAATTATGCCCAGAACCAGCTCCTTTCTTTCTTCATCCACCCCAACCAACAATGAGTAATCCATCACATCCACTGACTGCACAAAAAGAAATTTCAGAATTTTCAGTAACATCGTAATGTAATAGAATAACTGTAACAGTTAACACCGTTCATGCGCCATGAGCAATATGACTCATCCCCCAGACTCCATGTAATGTACAAGACTCGCACACATTAAAAAATAAACAATAAAAAAGGTACGACTCAATGCACAAGGCTCCCCACCAAATGAGATTTGGAGAAGAATAGATGTATGTAGCCTTACCCCCAAGCAGAGAGGCTTTTTCAATGACTTGAACCTGTGATGTTTAGGTCACAAGGTAGCAACCTTACCATCACTATGTGGTTCACCTTCAAGAATCTAATGGAGACTTGATAGTACGGGATACCAAGTCCCACATTGAGTACAATGGGATGCTCAATAGGGTATTTAAGTGGGTTAGTTCTTCCACCTCAACAACTAGTTTTGGGGTAGGGTTCTTTATTCCACTTAGGTACAATCAAACTCACATGACGAGGACCATTATAAGAAGTTTAAATTGTTAAAATCAGGCTCATAATGGTGTTTGTAATCTCTAACCAGTTTTCCAGTACAGGTCTTCTAAATTTTAAGTGTAAAATTATGACAGCACAGTAAAAATAATCTCTGCCCCAAAAACTAGTGTCAGGACTCAGAATGATTGGCTGTAATCATGGTTTGATTACACTCAAGATTCCATTTAATAAAACTAGAAGTAATGTTACTGATGGTAGCAACCAAGGAAGCCAGAGGCTCAAGCATAGACTTAAAATACCATAAAAGTCCTTAATGAAAAGGAAAATGTAAGTGACAACGTTGAAGCATATAAAGGAGGTTAAAGGGCCAGAAGGAACAGTTACATACCGCCAGAAAGGACGTGTCATTCCAAACGGCTCTCTCAAGGCTCCTCTTGGCCTTGCTGCCAAGGAATATGGGTTTGGTTCTTAAGGCTTCTAACAAGTTCATGTCTAACATGACTTTGTTTGTCCCGGTTGTATCTGGGTTGTACCTAGATCTCTCTGAGCCCTTAAGATCATATACCCTTGCTATATTTCTCCTATAAAAGAGATTCTCCATTACCATCACATCTATTTTTGTTTCCTTGCCACCTTTCGGGTACTTGACTGTGACCTGTTACAAAAAAAAGAAAAACAATGAGAATTTGCACTATAATTCCACAATTCCTAAAAGCTGTCTAGAGTCTAGATCATCAGCCATAGAATGAAGCCTCACCTGATAAATACCAAGAATTTTGGCAAGGCATGTTGGGCTTCCTGAGTTGAGGGAATCTGTCAAATACTTGAAATACTGAGGTGCGAATTCCTCAAAAGAATCTAATTCTGTCTTTGTGACTTGCTTAATAATAAATCTTTCATCCAATGATTTGGCAAAGTATACGTTACTTTTGCCTCCTTGTGCCCTCCACCTCCTGCACCGGCTTAGGGACCGTACAAAATCAACTTCATTTGGGCAGCATTTCTTTCTAAGCAAATCAAACTGTTTTGCAAAATAACAAGTGACAGAAAAATTCACTTTCCCTGCTGCACCTGAGGAGTCATCGCCAAAGGAAATTCGCAAATGTACAGATGGAGCATCTTCAGGGCCGTAGTTACCATAATGGATATAATCTAAGTTCAGTGAGCCCCAGGCTGAAAAGGTGGAAACAGCTAAATCTTCCCTGCTTCTATCACGGGTAATCCAACTTCCATCACGCAGATCCAACTTATCAGTAACCCAGTCATCATATTCCTTAGAACTGAGGGCATAGGAAATTATACTAGAGTAATCATTATCATAAACAGCAATAACCCTATCACCCCGCGTAGTTTGGGAATGCAGTAATCGAACACCTTCAGAGATGCGAGACCCAGAGGAGATGAATGTTGGTGTGGTGCTTAGTATCAGATTTAGCTTCTGGGCCTCCAATGACAACATTTGGAAGTGAGTCTCCAAAACATTAGAGACAGGTTCTCCAACCAGACTCCTGTAGTCTCCTGAGGCATGGAAAGATCTTGTTGATAAATGTGATGAAAGGGGCACGCTTTTCCTGATTTGTTCCTGAACTCTTATAGCCGAGTCAAAAGAATGAACTCTCATCGGTTGATTCAGTCTTCTGAAAGAAGGGTTATCATTTTGACTAGATGGTTTTATAGATTCAGCTTGGGCACCATCTGCTTGACCTGTATGGAGAGGTTCAACACTCGAAGAAGGTTGATCTGTTCCAGTCCACGCAGAATCTATTCTCTCAGAAAGGTTGGATTCATCTGAATTGACTTCCTCTTCATCAGCATGACCCAATGGAGATGGTTCGGGAGGACAAGGTTTGGGCACCTCATCCTGCTGTTTGAGCGTATGACTTTCAAAAGGTTCCTGCAATTTCAAAGGATGAAGGTTAACTGGCTGAAGCCTGCTGTCATAAATGGAAGTTGAAATAGCTCTTTAATCTTAAACCTCTTCACGAGACTTGTTTCCATGATTAATACTGGAAGTGGGACTCCCTTTAATACGAGAATCCAAGGAATGAAGGCGATGATCCCATAAACGTGAACCGATTAGAAGAGAACGTTTCAAGCGATTTAGTTCAAGAACATCTAGATCTATTTTCCCTGGTTCTGAGGTCTCTGATGTCGCTGACTGTAGCAAACTCTGTACACACATACAAAAGATCTAATGGTAAACATATTGTTAATGAAATGGGCATATCCTCCACTTGCACTCTACAACGTATAATGGACCAATGATCTTGATATAACAATACATCTATACCAAATATATAGTTTAACTCACTTGATAATCATTTCCTTCTATTCTAAGCATATCTTTTAGCTCTGTTATATGGCTATGAATGTCACAAGAATCTGTAGGAAAGGAACTCTTTTTCTCCAAGCTTTCAAGCACATCTGATATCTCCCGGTACAAGGTTTCAACATGACTCAAAAGCTGTAGAAATAAAGGAATTAAAGATTAAAACATACAACACACGTTATTCAGGAGATGTTAAAAAATTGAAAGTAAATAAGAGAATTAGTATCATAAAGTGACCTCTCTAGACTCCTTTCTAATCCACTCCTGATTGTGATCAAATTCCATCACTAAAGGAGGCAAATGGACACAGAGAATATCAATAGGTGAATACCGGAAGAAGGCAACCATGCTTCCAAACCTGTTACATCAGTTCATTTATCAACTCTCAAGTGTCAATAATAAACAATAATGAACCCCTAATCTGAATGCTCTTTACCCATAATATCGAAGACAGTCCCTCTGCAAAGAATGGCCACATGGTGCAACTCGATTTGCAGTTGCATGGTTTGAAAAGCTTAGTTCCAAGAACTTTCCTAAAGACAGTCCCCAGGCAGCATCTGACATAACCACTCTTCGGGTTGCAGGTGGAACTCCATTCTCATCATGAGGACACTTCAGGCAACGGTGCCACATCCAAATCTTGCCATCTCTTTCCCCAGGTAACTTGACAGAGGGAAGGCACCTAACGTTGATGGTAAGATTTCCTTGCTGGTGTGTATAGCATTGGACATGGGCTTCCACAGGCTCCTTACACGACGGACAACAAGATGTCTGGGGAAGGAAAACATCAACCAATCATTTTCACTTTAGAATTGAGAGGTAACAATAACAGTACAACACAACAAAATAAACATGAGTTACCTCATCAAATAGATCATCACGAAGATATCTCCCAAGAGGCTTATCAAAAGATCCATAGAACTTTATCCGCAGCAACCTTGACTGTTCGCAGATTGTTCCCTTCGACACACAGCGGCTAGAAAAGTACACCAAGATGCTTTGATGATCAGTGGCAGAAAAGTAGTCACCAGAAAGTTCATCCTCTTCAATATTATCTTTAGTTGATTTAGAAATTTCACCATGCTGCCCCTCCTCTTGAACCATGGATTCTTGCAAGTCTGATTGCGAATGGTTTCTCATGCCATAAGAAAGCATACAGTCGACATATGATTCACTGTATGAATAAGAATTAACTAATTCTCCTGTCAAATTAGATGTTAAATCATCCTGGCATGCATCAAAATGTATATTTTCAATTCTATAATCTCTGGTGCACGCATCAGAAGGAAAACTGAGATCATCAAGATACCCTGGTGCTGATCCCGAACCCTCAAACTTTGATTCAAGACCCTCAAGTTCATCCAATGCAGAGGTGTTGGGGTCAGTAGTTAACCTATCTGGCTCAGCCATTGAGTGATTCAGTCTCATTTTAGGTAGGGTTGCACCCTCATCAGCAAGGAAGGATGTCTCAAGAGACAAATGATAGGCTGCAAAGACTGCATATTGAACAACATGCTTAATTTTCTTTAGATCTTCACGGCATGCACCTTTCAGTAAGACCTAAAATAAAACAAAATCAGAAACTGATACTTCCACACATCTTACTCAGCCATCACACATTACATAAAGTGTAGCTTGAAGGAACTTTGAAGGGAAGAATGTATGAGACAGCACTGGAAATAAACCTTGTTAATGAATACAAAAATGTGAGAATGCAAAACAAGAAAGAAAGAAATTACCGTGCAACCCAAACGCCTAGGACAACCTTTAAAAAACATTAAGGTCTTTGATGACTTTTTGTTTGGCTGGTTGGCAGTCTCATGATCTTCTACCATTCTGTCTAACCAGAACAACTCACAGTGCCCCAATCTTGCTTTAGATAAACTATCCACTGATGGAGTGATAAGTGCACCGGTGCAGCGAGCAATGCGATCCAGCAATGGCCTTTTCACATTCAACACCAACGAAATTTCCTTTGCCAGCAGATATTCCAGAGCAATTGGAGCCACACTTTTTTCAACTAGCAAAACATTAGGACGGAGAGCCTCAATTTTTGAAATAATCATCTTCAAATGATCATTTTCCTGCCAG
Organism: Acacia pycnantha; assembly: GCA_025563575.1. NCBI lineage: Eukaryota > Viridiplantae > Streptophyta > Magnoliopsida > Fabales > Fabaceae > Acacia > Acacia pycnantha. Next base: position 1,093,152 of record JAMWYP010000169.1, on the reverse strand, counting down.
ATTTTACAAAAGCCAGACAAATTTGTTAAAAAAAAATAACTCCATGAAAATTGTATGCAAGATGAACTCATTCATTGAGTCAAGAAAGGCACCTGCTGTAACAATGTATCAAAAGAAGCCAGTTGATTTGGAACTTTCTGAAATTCCAATGCTCCACCTAATAGAAGCAATCTGGGCTTTCTATACTGTGAGGTCATGCGCTTATGCTTTATGTTTTTTGTGCAAACTACTCCTTTGATAAGGGTGCTGCAAACATAAAAGCCCACAATTTAATAGTTAATCTAAAAGAATAGCATAGAAAAATATTTTGTTGGCGAAGTTTGAATCACATAATACCTCTCAGTTGGACTTCCGGTTGCAATACATTTAACCTTTACATAATTACCAGGATCCATGCTCCCTCCTTTGCTAGTATCTGGTCTAACATAGTTAGCAGCTTGCCAAGCTAATGTTGCAACTATGTCAAGCCAGTCTTCAGAACCATCTTCCTTACCAACTTTAATACCCTCTCCCTGTAGAAGCTGCAAAACAAGAGCTCTAAAATGACCCTGTATGACAGCTTTCAGTGGTTCTTTGTTTCCCTCATTTTCTTTCTCTTTCGCGGAAAATACATTAGATAGGCTGCAGCTGGATGAGAACAAGGCGCCTGAGTCACCAACATCATCATCCTCATCATCATATGGAAAGAAAGTACCTTCTGCTTCATCATTCTCATCATCAGGTGGAGGGGGGAACCAGATAAGACCACAGTTTTCAAAATTCAATGGCCTCTGTGAACTCTCAGTCTGGTTCCGAAAAATCGACAAGTCGTCAGAAAAATAACCAGTATTATATGCATCCTCAGTCCCTTGTTCAGGCTTTCCTAAAACAGCCGTAGTTTGTTTATCAAAGGGACCATCGTGCTGAGAAACAGGAATCCTCTCTTGTCCCTGCTGTACAGGAAGCCCAACCTTACTGGAAGTAAAATCATTCCTAGAAGGGCTCTCAGAAGGAGACTTATAGCTGTAAGTCTCATTTTTAGCACTAATACTACTAGTATCTATATCTGAATCATTATGCCAATATGTAGTTGAAGAGCTGAAGTGGTGCTTCCCAAAATCCTCAGTACCATCTTCATCGCTCCTGCTTTCATACCATGTTCATGTTAAAGCAATTTCTCCAAATTTTCTAGATGAAGAATCAAAAGACATAAATAGAAGCATACAACTATCGTCTAATTAAGATCAGATTATGGTTACCTGCCAATAGATTGATGAGTAGACACCGAAGATGCAAGAGCACCAGATGAATCCATACTCCTCTGGAGATAATACCTATAGTCTTGGTCTATAAAATAGCGTTCAAAATTATTTCCCTGATTCAAATTCCAATTCAGAGGAGAACTGATTCTTTCACTTTGAACACTAAAACACGGGGATGGAGGCTCAGGACTTTGTCTGGGACTATCTTGAGGAGAGGCTGAAGGATGCACTTTCTCAACACACTTCCTCTGACCTTCATATTTTCTATCATCACCTGAACAGAACTTGCAGGAATTGACAGTTTCCCTGAACCCGGGGTTATCGGATTGAAGATCAGGAAAATCAGAATCTTGCATACATTTCCAGCACAACCAGCGGCCACAGCTTTTGCAATTATACTTGTTTGACATTTCATTGAGGTTTCTATTACACTCACAACACATTTCTCTGCTGTTATTGAGCATATCACTTTTGACTGATAAAACTTGCAAATCACTTCCTCTCCAAGAAACCCAAGACCTCAACTTTTCTATTAGATCTAGTAGTGAACTATCAGGTATTCCCATAACATGTAATCCCCCAACAGAGAATTCAACTAGTGCCTCTAAACAATACAAGAAAACTGTTTAATCCAACTCGTTCTTCTCCTCTTTGAAACTGAAGTATGGGCTTTTTCTTTAACAAAACTAAAACGGGAAAAAATATATATATATATATCCTTCGGCACCGGAAAACTAATTGCTTTCAGTGTCTAAAATTGTAAAATATATGATGAGTAACGAAAGAAACCCGTGATAAAATTGGGGATGACTAAAATTATCTAAATCAGATTCCTAATGCTTTTTTTTTTTTTTTGGCCCTTTCTTTCCCTTTTCGGAATTTTGAAAACTTAAAAATAGGAACAAATCCTCCAAGATTCAAATAATATCAAAGGAGGAATCGACGACGACCGACCCAGACTCACCAATCTAAAATTATTTACACTAAAATCTTAACATGATAACGAAAAAACCCACAAAACAATCTCCACTGTAACAGCGGAGAACTGAAATTCCGCTAAACCCAGGAAAAGATAACAAGAAACGCAAGTTCATATGCCAATGACCCCACTAATTAGCCGATCTCTGATTCATCAACGAAGCATTCAGAAATCAGTTCTGGCATTACCCCATAAATAATCATAAAAAAGAAACAATACCCTAAATAGAATATAAGTTTTCCTTTTTGCCCAAACTAAAAAGTTGAAGTCTTTAATCTGAGAGAGAACAAGATGAAGAAGAAGAAGAAGAAGAAGAAGAAGAAGAAGAAGCCACAGTAATTTCAGGAAACAACAGATTAAAGAATGAAGGAAGGAAGGAAGAAGAAACTTTAATTAGTGGGAAGAATGAGAATCAAAAGGAGAAAGAGAAGAAGAAGAAGTACGAAGAAGGTTCCCTTTCTACCGGAGTCAGGTCAGCTCGCATCTCAAACAACACTTCCTTCTTACCCATCTTTCCCGGCCACGCTGCTTCCCCCTTTTTATTTTCCTTTCCTTTCCTTTTCTTTTCTTTTTCCTTTCACCCACTCTTCTCTCACCTTATTATTATTTATTGATTTTTTTTTTTTTAAAAAAAAAAAGAATTCAGCATTCTCTCCCCTGTTTATTTTTGAGGTTTTCTCTTTCCTCTGTTTCTTTATAAATATTAAAATAACGAGGGTGATGATTCCTTCGCAGTTGTTATAGAAAAGTTTATAAAATATTGGATTATTTTAATGACAAAAAAATATGCCTCTTTGCTTATTGGTCATTAAGGGGCATGCTTAACCAGATTTAATAAATCTCGAAATCGACCTTTTGGTTAATTAATTTCTATTTGGACCTTTTTTAAGGTTTTGCTGGTTTTGATTTATCTCAAAGCTTCATGTTCCTTGGTCAGCATCAACCGAATAAACCATAAGCAATACATTTTTTTGTTACTTCTGAAATATATAATAAAATAAATCATCCATTTTTTAGCTAGGAAAAAAATCATCCATAATCAATATACTATGGATATGGATATCATTTTATTATTAAAAACCCAACTATATGAGGGCTTGTTTAGATTAGCGGCTGATTTTCCTTCATGATTTAGGGTTACGAGGTAAGTATATAAAAAATTTTGTCTTAATTTGCATAAACATATTTTTTAAATGTCAACTCAAACATGTCCTAAGTTGATCATGTCCTTAGTTGAATCATTTTATAAAATTCAATTAAATAATAATAATAATTAATATTCACAACATCATTAGTAATATAAAAATTTTAATATTATATAAATAAATTACAAGTAAATAAATAAAATGGCCTAAACGGGCCAGGCCTCAACCATTTTAGGCCCTCGGCCCTTTAGGGCTGATCCTTTTAAACCCGATTGTAATTTAAGAGGCAAATTTTTAAACCTAGTCCTCGTGATAAAAGTGTGTAAACGAGCCGATTCATTTTCCCAACTTTAGATCATACCAGTGAATTAGTGAACCAATCTTCTGATTTGTCATTTTATAATTTTCTTTTACCACCTTTTTTTTATCTTTAATAGATCACTAAGGGTGTGCATGGTAATGCTCCCAGAATGTGTTTTTTGTTAATTTCTGTTCCCCGGAACACAAATGGATGAGAAATCTGTTTGGTAAATCCGGTTTTTTTTTCGTTCCCGGGATGAACCGATTCAACTTTTGTGCTGGGGAATAGAAAAAGAAGCGTAAAATTCATGTTTTTCTATTTCTGGACACAAAATCAGAATTTATTCCTCAACGTACAACCTCTCTTCTTTTTCTCGAAAACCTTTCGCAGTGTCAACTACCCTCCCCACCGCCACCGCTGCTACCACCCCCACCGCACCGCCGCCGCCACCACCACCACCCCCGCCGCCGCCGCCACCCCCACCCCAACGCCACCGCCGCTACCACCCCCACCGCACCGCCGCCGCCACCACCACCACCCCCGCCGCCGCCGCCACCCCCACCCCAACGCCACCACCGCCACCCCACCCCCACCACCGCCGCCACCACCACCCCCGCCGCGCCGCCACCACCCCGCCGCCGCCACCACCCCCCCACCACCCCCACCGCACCGCCGCCGCCACCACCACCACCCCGCCGCCGCCGCCACCCCCACCCCAACGCCACCACCGCCACCCCACCCCCACCGCCGCCACCACCACCCCCCCGCCGCCGCCACCCCCGCCGCCGCCACCACCCGCACCACCCCACCGCACCGCCGCCGCCACCACCACCACCCCGCCGCCGCCCCACCCCAACGCCACCACCGCCACCCCACCCCACCGCCGCCACCACCACCACCCCGCCGCCGCCGCCACCCCCGCCGCCGCCACCACCCCCACCACCCCCACCGCACCGCCGCCACCACCACCACCCCCACCGCCGCCGCCGCCACCGCCACCACCACCCCCACCGCCGCCGCCGCCACCGCCACCACCACCCCCACCGCCGCCGCCGCCGCGCCGCCACCACCACCACCACCCCCAACCCCACCTCACCGCCACTACAACCACCACCCTCGCCGCCACCGCCGCCACCACCCCCACCGCCACCACCACCCCGCCGCCGCCGCCACCTCATCGCCACCACCGCCACCACCATGACCGCCACCGCTGCCGCCACCGCCGCCGCCACCGCCACCACCACCACCACTACCCCCACCACCACCACCACCACCACCCCCACCCCCACCTCACCCCCACCACCACCACCACCCTCGCGCCACCGCCGCGCCACCCCCACCTCACTGCCACCACCACCACCACCACGACCGTCACCACCGCCCCCGCCACCACCCCCACCGCCACAGCCACCTCACCGCCACCACCACCCTCGCCGCCGCCGCTGCCGCCACCCCCACCTCATCGCCACCACCACCACCACATAAATAATTTTTTAAATATAAAAATTACATAAATAAAAATAAAATGAGTTAACAAACGTAATTCTGATTCTCAAAACTCTTCCAAGGCACAGAATCAGAAAAAACTGTTTCATCTCAGAAACAGTGCTGGGGAACAGAATGGTTGTCATGCACACCCTAATCCTTAAATCACAGTCTTTAATCATAAGTTCATTTTGAGCAAAATGATTAATATGAATACATTATATAAATTTATAAACGGTTATACACAACGCAATATTTTTAGAGTGTAATCATTTTTTTTTTAAAAAAAATCTTAGTATATATTTAATGAGTCTCAAGCAATTTTTTTTTTAATTTATAAATATTTTTAAACGGAATAAAAAATTTAAACAAGGATAATATTTAAAAATTTAAATTAATATTTTAAATATGCTTGCACCAATTAAAAATATCTAGCTTTATATATAGAAATATAAATAAATGTGTGCTTTGATTGGCTAAAACGCATTCATTTCATCGTTGAAGGGATAGGTGGAGCGGATAAATTCCCTATTTACCCGTTATACCTTTTATGGTACATGTTTTAAAAGCCGTATCTCTATGTTATAAATATAGATTGGTGATTTTGATTGTACGTTTTGATTTTTAGTAACTCTCATTCTAATTATAAGACTTAGTTGACTCTTTTTTTGGAGAGATTGAGGAAACTAAATAACTTACTTAATCATTTTATATGTTGTGTATCTTTAAATTATATATTAGTTTATTAGTCAAACTAAATAATTTGAAGAAAAAAATAAAAATAAAAATATTCTAAAGGAATTTAATTAGCTTCCTTAATTTCTCTAAAAAAATCAACTAGGTCTTATAATTAGGACCGGAGGGAGTATAAAATATAAATCATACTAACAAATTTAAGTAAAACCATTCATTGTTTTTATTTTCAACATCTACAAGATCCTAGTAATAAATTGTAGAATAAAATTATGTTTTGTGAGTCAGAAGAAGATTTTTCATTTTTTAAAAAATAAAAACCCTAAATTTAACAGAAACATCTGAAACAAAAGCCTCTAAAAATAAAAAGGACCAAAAGCCCAAACAACACAATATTACAAACCCTAATATTAAGTGAAAGTCATCAAGCGGTCACATGTAGCACTATTGTTGTTGTTGCCGCCACAAAAGAGAAGAAACACCGCTAACGAAGTCCAAAACAAAATACTTTCCCACATCTACTTTAACTAATTCACAAGAAATGAGAATTGAGAGTTAACTCATTAAACATATCATAAACTGAAAATATTCTCACTTTTACCTTTATTGAAAAATATGTTTGAAAATATAATAAATGGGAAAAATTGGAAATAAGCATTAATTACATTGATAAAACTGAAAAATGAGTATTAATTATTTTATAATTAACTTATATTTTGAACCTAGCTATTCTTCTAGGAGTGTCATATATCATCATCAATCAATCAATTATCAATCAATCAATTATAAAACACTAAACCTCTAAGCGACTCAGTTATTGGTCCACTTGGCCTGCCAACTCTACATTTTATAACATAGTTATTGGTCCACTAAACCTCAATCAATCAATCATCAATTATCATCAATAAGAAATTCGTCATCAATTATCATCAATTAAATGACGAATTTATTGTGATTACCATTATACTGACTTTTTTTATACATCATCATAATAATAGAAATTCGTCATCAATTATCATCAATTCGAAATTTTCACCAGGAATAAAATTAATGACGAATTTATTGTTATTACCATTATGCTGACTTTTTCTATTCAATTTCGGCGCCAATCAACTGCTACTCTCCTGACTGTATTCCTTTTCCCGCCAAAATTAATGTTTATATAATAAAATTATGGTCATGAAGCAACAGATCATACAAGGACTCTGCAATACCGTTTACACTAAACCTTTAAGCGACTCAGTTATTGGTCCACTTGGCCTGCCAACTATGCGTTTTATAACATAGTTATTGGTCCACTAAACCTCAGTCAATCAATCATCAATTATCATCAATAAGAAATTCGTCATCAATTATCATAAATTAAATGACGAATTTATTGTGATTACCATTATACTGACTTTTTTATACATCATCATAATAATAGAAATTCGTCATCAATTATCATCAATTCGAAATTTTCACCAGGAATAAAATTAATGACGAATTTATTGTTATTACCATTATGCTGACTTTTTCTATTTAATTTCGGTGCCAATCAACTGCTACTCTCCTGACTGTATTCCTTTTCCCGCCAAAATTAATGTTTATATAATAAAAATATGGTCATGAAGCAACAGATCATACAAGGACTCTGCAATACCGTTTACACTAAACCTCTAAGCGACTCAGTTATTGGTCCACTTGGCCTGCCAACTATGTGTTTTATAACATAGTTATTGGTCCACTAAACCTCAGTCAATCAATCATCAATTATCATCAATAAGAAATTCGTCATCAATTATCATCAATTAAATGACGAATTTATTGTGATTACCATTATATTTCGGCGCCAATCAACTGCTACTCTCCTAACTGTATTCCTTTTCCCGCCAAAATTAATGTTTATATAATAAAATTCTGGTCATGAAGCAACAGATCATACAAGGACTCTGCAATACTGTTTTGGGCCAAAGATATCTCCCACAACATTTTGCAGAAGCATCCTTACGTAAGCAAATACAATTTCAGTTCTTTGAAAGCTGATCCTATATTTTCCTAAAGTGCATCAACATCATATTTTATATGTGTCAGGAGATGAATAAGACTTTCTTCTCTGATGTCAACGATACCAAGGACACATGGTCAATTCTCGCTAAAGTTCTACGGAAGTGGAGTGTCAAAAGAAAGGTTGCGACGTATGCAGTGTGGAAAGTTGGCATGTTAGGCTGATGAAAAGGTACATCTCTATATATACTTCACTTATGTGTCATTCAACATTCATCTACCATCTTCCGATTTTAGTAGAGTCTCTAATGACGGTTTTTTAAACTATATTTTTTGTTAGGGTTCAAGAATCGAGGTTTCTGGTACTCACAAAAATCTCATTGGCAAATTGAAAGACGAACCTAGAGAAGGCATGGTTTACAACTTCCAGAATCTTCAGGTTCGGAAAATGATGATAAATATAGAATTACCACAGGTCCGTGGAAATTAAACTTCCACCCCCATACGTATATTGAACAATCTGACAAACTCATCTTGGGTGAGACATATAATTTCAAGAATATTGCAGACATACAACAAGGCAATGTCAGTGATGAAGGTTTAATAGGTGCGCCTAGTATATGTTAATAATGTTGACATTTATTTTAAATATGTCATTTGTAAACAATTAAGTAAGTTGAAAGGAATGATTTGCAGATGTCATTGGCTTTTGCAAGCTTTTGGACGTTTGCGGGATCAAAGAAGGGAGTGTGATATAATCAAGAGATTAAATTTCGTATTGCTGATCAAAGGTAAAAAACAACCTCATTATTATGTTTTCGTTTAATGTTCAGATTTCTAATTTTATCTCTTGACATATGTTTTTCCTATAATTATTTAAGTGAAAACACTATAAATGTTGCTCTTTAAGGTGATTGCGCTGATGAAACTTTTGGAAAGAAGCATGACGATATGGAACCTCCAATTACAGTGCTTGTACATTTTGCCAGACTAAATAGAAACACAGGTTCTGCTCAGATTATGATATTATCTACCACATAAGTATAGTCTCATTTTTTTTCTCTTTGTTAATTTTATAGCATATTTTACTCTTACCAGATTATGGACATCTGAGTAATGCATTTAATGCTACTTTGGTCACTCTAAATCCAAATATTCCTGAGGAAAATTTGATGAAGGAAAGGTGGGATAACAATATAAGACTATATTAAAAGAATTTCAAATGCTATTGTCTTTCCTATTGAAGAAATATATATTTTCACTTTGAATAAACGTCCCAATGTACAGACTTAGTCAAGACTCTCTTGGCACACAGTTGTTTAGTCAAGTATCAAGTGCAGATTATCCTACATACTCAGTTGAATCAATGTTAAGCTTCAGAACAAGGATTCCACTGTGTGAAATTGCAAAGTTAGATCAAGTAAGTATTATGTTTTTTGTTTTTGGGTATTTATTTTTGTAATGTTATTTAGAATTAATAAATCAACGATGACTGTATTGCTAATAATTATTGGTTACGTAAGCAAATATTTTGCATGTTCTTCATTGATCGTGACGACAATGCAAATGAAAGCTTTGCGGATTTATATGACATAGAATACCTGAATGCAATTAAATGCTCTAGCTTTCCTCATCATAAATTGGTTTTGAAAATAGGTGTACCTGTTATGTTAATAAGGAACATTAACCAAGCTGCAGGATTGTGCAACGGTACAAGACTTCAAATTACACAACTTGGGAAGAATGTCGTTAAAGCTAAGGCATTGAATGGAACAAGCGCAGGTGAAGAGATTTTGATACACGGATGGATATGAATCCTTCGAAACTACACTGCCATTCAAAATGACAAGAAGACAATTTCCAATCATAATTTCATTTGCAATGACGATAAACAAAAGCCAAGGTCAATCATTGTCAAATGCAGGCCTTTACCTACCAAACCCAATTTTCTCACATGGGCAATTATATGTTGCCATGTCTAGAGTTAAGAATTTCAGTGGTTTAAAAATCCTTATACTAAACAAGTTTGGTAAATGCAGTAATACCACAATAAATGTTGTTTATAGAGAAGTTTTCCAAAACCTTTTGTTTCATTGATATAGGGTAGGTTTCAGAATGAGTACTATGTTATGATCTTTGTAAAAGTGTATTGATTTAATAGAACGGTTAATTTGTTACATATTAGTCCATCTTATTCATTTCAAGTCTTTTTGGTACAAACATATCACGGGTTGAAAGTCTTGTTGTGGACTAAAGGGACTATAAGATGATAAAATAAATTATTATTATTTCGATAAAATGATCAAATATAAATTATTATTTATTGGAAAAAGACAAAAAAAAAAATACCATCAAAATTGGTAAAAGACAAATAAGTATATTGATTTCAATAACTCCAAAGGGAGTGATTTGAAATTTTGAAATGTTGCAAAATTTGAGAAATTACCTAACTACCCTTAGCTTTTTTAAATTTAAAAAAAAAAAAAACTAACAACCCGCTCGTTGGTCGTTGGCTGCCGGAGCTTTGGCCCTAGTGAACAACGGCGATGGTTGTCACTAGATCTGCAGTGACCTTGCTGACGACCGGCTGCCAGAGCTTCAGTGAAAATTATTAGGAAATATTCAATAAATACCCTATTTACAACTTTAATGTTTATATTAACAACTTTAGCCTAAGAAATTTTAAAAATAAAAAAATAAAAAGTAGCCTCTAGTACTCCAGTGAAAGTTATTAGGATATATTCTGTTAGTTCTCGGAGTTTTGATGATAACAAGACTTAGAAGATTAAGGTTTTATATTGAAAGTGATTAAGGTTTTGAATCAGTAAATATTGTTATGTTAAGAGTCACTAGTGCAAAAAAGAGCTTTAAGATCGCCTCATTTAAACCAGATTATAGAGAATCAGGTCTTAAAAGTATGACCAGTGGCATTTTCGTAAATATAAAGAACTTTTTGGACCGGATTATAAAGGATCTGGTCCTAAAAATATGACCGGTGGCACTTTCTTAAATATATAGAACACTTTTAAGACCGGATTATAAAAGATCTGGTCTTAAAAGTATGACCGGTGGCAATTTCGTAAATATATAGAACACTCTGAAGACCGGGCTATAAAATATCCGGTCTTAAAAGTAGAGATGAGTCCGAGAATGCGATGATTTATTCATTCGCTTAATTGGAATTATATACATATGCTAATAAGTAAATAATCTTCTGACCTAGGCAGTTCCTATAATCTAGGGATTACAATCAGGAATATAATTACGAAATTCAAAAAATCATGATCTGCTAACTTAATTCCTAAAATCTCTCTAAGAACTTAATTAAGATGATTACAATCAAGAATATAATTACGAAATTCAAAAAACCATGATCTACTAACTTAATTCCTAAAATCTCTCTAACAACTTAATTAAGATGATTACAATCAGGAATTTAATTACGAAATTCAAAAAAACATGATCTGCTAACTTAATTCCTAAAATCTCTCTAACAACTTAATTAAGATAATTGCACAATATAATCGTATATGCTAACTAATTAAATCTTAACTTCCAACAAATATATAGAACACTTTTAAGACCGAATTATAAAAGATGCGGTCTTAAAAGTATGATCGGTGGCAAATTCGTAAATATATAGAAGACTTTTAAGACCGGCTTATAAAAGATCCGGTCTTAAAAGTATGACCGGTGGCAATTTCATAAATATATAGAACACTTTTAAGACCGGATTATAAAGGATCCGGTCTTAAAAATATACTTTTAAGACCAGTTTTTACAAACAACCGGTCTTAAAAGTGTTAAAAAAATGTTAAATTCACTAAACTCGTTAAGTTCGTGAGCGTGCTTGTCTTCTTGGTGATATAACATTTGCTTAGTTATAGATTCAACGAATGTCCCAAGAGCCTCACGGGTCAAATCCTCAGCAAGAATGACATCTTCTTCCTCTAACCTACTCGCAATCTTCGTAAGTCATCCTAAGAGCCACACAATCAAATCCTTGGCAACGTTGGCAGTGAAATGCTTCGAGGGTTTTGCGATGGCATCAACTCCAATCCTCAGCAACAGCGCAAGCGTACTGCTTCGAGGATTCTGGACGACGGCGGCTCCTTCCTCTTCGATCTATGGCTCCTCCCACACCGCCTTCGCACAGATCCAGTTTAAAATCAAACCCATATCTCTTCTTGCTTAAGTCTGTTTGCTCCTACCTTGACCGCTCCTGCTCAGATCTGAACTTTGATTTTGGTTGCTTGAAGCTTTGCCAGCATCGACAAGAGGATCCTGCTCAGATTTGGTTGCTTTAAGCTTGTGATTCTTTTGTAGATTTGGACTTCAATTTCACCTCTAATTTTATATTGATTCAAATTCGATTTCCATGGTGAATGATTTCTATTTCTTGTTATGTTTTCTTATTTCTGGACTTTGTATTCATCTTTTTTGTTTTCTTGTTGGTATTGCTTCCAATCTTCTCTTCTTTTTTGTTTTTCTTGTTGGTGTTGCTTCCAATCTTCTCTTGGTTCTCCGACCCTGATGACGGAGGGACATTCAAAATGTTGCCAGATCTGATGATTTGGGACCGGTTGTTTCATTTGAATTTTTTCTTTTTTTATTATTATTTTGAAACATTTTTAAGACCGGATATTTCAAAAGTTCGGTCTAAATTTTTAAGACCGATCGTTCATCCGGTCTTAAAAGTTACAGACTTTTAAGACCGCCTGGAACAAGACTGGTCGCAGATCTGGTCTTACGATACCTTTTTTTCGTTCGGTCTTAAAAGCGTTTTTGTACCCGTGAGTATTACTCGAGTATACCCTTGTGCTTACTTGAGTATGCTCAATCTAATAGTTATTTAAGTATTTACAGAACACTACTCAAGTATTGGTTCAAAACTACTCGAGTAGTATATCAATTATATCATCCTACGCTTATATCAGAAAGATAATTACTCGAGTATTGAAGACTCAAAGTAAAGTTCAAAGAAGCTATCACCATTACTCGCTGGGTTACTCGAGTATTCTACCCAAGTAAAGACTTCTATCTACCCGAGTAACAGGGTTCTTGTGTTAAGCTTGGTCTCTGTCTTAGCGTTACTCGAGTACAGGGTAAAGTGCTACTCGAGTACCATATTCGAGTAAAGGTATACGTTTACTTGAAGTATCATTGTTATGTTTCATAGTTGCTTTTTGTTTAAGATATACCCGAGTATAGACAATGCGCTACTCGAGTAAGGTAATCAAGTGACGGGTTCTTACAACTCGAGTATATATATTTGAAACATACATTTGCTCTCTGTCTGAAGGCTACCCGAGCACTATTCATAATGCTACTCGAGTAAGTTACTCAAGTATGAGTATTATGGTACTCGAATAACTATTACTAATGGTTTCTCTTAGTGTGTTGTTTTAGTAGAACCGATGATACTCGAGTACAATGTTTAGGTCTACTCAAGTTTTCTACTCAAGTAGATACATAATGCTACTCGAGTAAGAGGTTTGCAAAAGTCACTGATATGAAGTGCTGCGATGTTACTCGAGTACTATAGAGTGGTTGCTTGAGTATGGAGCCTTCAGCTTTCAGACTCCTCCGCTGTAATAGTAATCATAAATTTAAATACTTTAGGCTATCAACTACTTTTGCTTAAATCTTACTCAAATGTGCTTATGCTATTACTAACTATTCTTTGAGTGGATTTTAGTGGATTAGTGAATGCTTAAACCATGATTAGTTGAAAATTCATTCGATGTGTCAGAAGCATTTATTACTTGCAGAAAACAGAGCCTACAAACGGAATGAGCTTCATTGCAGAAGAAATCATTCCTTCAAGGCATACCTATTATGGCAAATGGTCTAAGTCAACTTCTAAGCACAAGTACGTCGATGATGAACGAGTTAATGAAGCAACGGTCGACTGTACCTAACGAAAACCATCTATGCCTAACGGAAGTTCGAAGAGTCTCAATGACTACATTCAAAGCTTCACAATGGCATTAATGGAAGATGATATAAAAACTCGTCACATTCAATTCCGCCAACTACTGAAACTCTGTGCATTCAATTTGACGTTATTGCAATCAACTGTTTCATTCTACTTCATTTAATATCTTCGGATATTCTTGTACTTCAGTGATTATTATTCATCTACTCGTGAGGAGTTAAACACTTATTTGATTATTTGTTATCTGTTTAATCTCAAGGTTGAAGAACCTTAAGTGTGAGTGTACAATTACAACTTGTAAAGGGGAGTGAGTCCTAGTGTGAAAGGATAATCTCGAGTATAGTGTGTGTAATTGTATTTGTGATTAAGAGTTAGTGAAAATCCTAGAGTGTCTGGGGACTGGATGTCAGTCAAGGAGTTGGACCAAACTAGTATAAATTCTCTGTGTTCATTATCTCTATCTCTGTTTCTGTATTTATTGCTCGTCGTTGTTTTTCAGAAAAAGATTTTGAAATCCCCTATTCTCCCCCTCTAGGTGATATTCTCTTTTCATATTCAACAAATACCTTGTTTTAAACTTTAGAATCGCTATTAACAACTTAAGTGTCAATATTGATGACTTTTGCACGAGTAATTAACACACACACACACACACACCATCGTTTATAACTTTTGTATCAATATTAATAACTCAAGTATCTATATTAACAACTTTTGCTTGAGAAATTAAAAAAAGAAAAATTATGTTGTTAGAGCTCCTATCACCAACCACTAGCAAGGTCATCGGAACTCCAGTCGGCGGCGGCTGATAAGGGATTTGAGGGTTTTTTTATTTTAAAAAATAGGGGCAATTAGGTAATTTATCAAATTTTGCAACATTTAAAAATTCCAAATCAATCCCTTGGAATTATTGAAATTCAATATACTTATTTGTCTTTTACCATTTTTTGATGATATTGTCTTTTTCCCTTATTTTATATTTAGAATGAACAAAATAATAAATTATAAAAATAATAAAAGTTATTAAAATAACTTCTAATAGAAGAGGCATATGGAAGTCAATTGCGTTTAATTATAAGAATTTTTTGCTTGTTGAAACAACGAGCAAACACTACTACAAAATAGGGCTTATAAACTGCCACATTTAGATCAAATATAGAGGATCAAGTCTAAAAAATATGACTGGTGATAGTTTCATAAATATAAAAAAAAAAAAAAAAACTTTTTAGATTGATTTCTTTAATATGAGGTCTAAAATATATTATTTAGACCGGTTTCCCAAACAACTGGTTTAAAAATTTAAAAATAAAAACATGTCTATTACTTTTAAAACCGGTTGTTACAAATAACTAGTTTAAAAAGTTATATATATATATACACACACACACACACACACACTTTTAAGACCGGTTGTTACAAATAACCGGTTTAAAAAGTTAAAAAAAATGTCTATTAATTTTAAGACTAATTGTTAAAAATAACCGATCTAAAAAGTTAAAAATAATAAATAAATAAAATGTCTATTCCTTTTAAGACCGGTTGTTACAAATAACCGATGTAAAAGATAAAAAATTTTAGACCTTATATTTTTTTAGAACCGATCTAAAAGATTAATCTTTTCTTTTATCGTGTTAAAAATTGAATTTCCCTCTCACAACCTCTCTTCCTGTAAATTGAATCTCTGTAGAGAAACAATGTATAGTGAGCTTGTGACTGAGAGCGAAGGTATGTGTATGGTGGCCACTCTCCGCCCTGCTAGCTTTCCCCTCTGCATCGTCGTTTCTCCACCATCTTTTGACAGAGCACCATCTTCTGCTTTGCCTCTACCTCCAACAGCAGCCATGTCTCAATGCTCGACTTTGTTGTCTGCGCAGGTGGAAGAACCAATGGAGATTGTGAAGGAGCAGTGATCGGCTTCACCTTCGGCGACTCCACCTTCGAAGCTTGAAGACCTTTTTTAAGTTTTTTTTTTTTTTTTGTTAGGGGAGAAACAGAGGAGCTTGACGAAAGTGGGGTTGAACGTGAGGAAGAGGAGGATCGTTTGGGGGGGGGGAGCAAAGGGACGAGGAAGCCGAAGTCAGTGGAGGCGTCGTCGCGGCCATCACTATTGGGAGTAGGGATGCACTATGAAGATGGCGAGCCTAAAGACTTTTAAGACCGATTATTTTACACAACTAGTTTTAAAAGTCTTACTTTTAAAACCAGATATTTACTCAACCGATCCTAAAAGTCATACTTTTTAAATCTAATATAAGCCATGTCAAGTTTAAAAATTTTGACTTTTTAGGCATAATATTTGAATAACCGGTTTAAAAACAATTTTTTAAGACTAGTTGCGTAACTAGCTTTAAAAGTAGCAAACTTTTAAGTCTGCCTATATTGAGACATGGAACCGGTCTAAAAAGCGATTTTTGTAACAGTGAAAACTGTTGCTAATGTGATTGAAGAATATACTGCTCTTTTTCTAAAGGATTTTGAATTCATTTTTATTGGAATTATATCCCTTTCTTAGAACCTCAAGTACTTTTTATGCTTAATGCTTGTTTTTTTTTAACTGTGCTGCTTAATGCTTGTTCTTCTTGTTCATTTTCTATGTAATTGTGACTGTTTGTTTCTCTTTATTTACAAATGCATTTTGATATTTCATAAAAGAAGATAAAATATCATATTTTTTTTAGTGAAAAAGAAGTATATTAATCAAGTATGTACAAACAGAATACAAAACACTACCATCTACGCTGCAGGTGTGAGAGGCCAGAGCACAAACAGAGATGTGATATGCTCTTGGTACATAGATTCATTCATGAATATGTTTTTATTTCTATTGTCCCAGAGCTTCCAACAAAGTATGCCAGAATAAACACCAATGGATACCCATAAAGCCAGGATTTAGATTCCACATAAGCCTCTCTGGAAGGTTAGTTGAGGGAAGTTTGCATTATGCTAGGAGCTATTCTCTCCAAAACTTAATATAAGATATAATTAGAGAGTTTTTTTTTTTTTTTTTATAAGAAAATTTTAGGAGAGGGGTTGGGCTCACTCACAATCCAAGGGCAGGGCGCTTGAAGCCCAGTCCACAGGGCATACTGGATAGAGAGTACACATGCCTCCACCTCTACCAGCGTTTCCACTGCTTCCTAGACCCCTAGGATGCCTCCCCCAGCGCCTTGACCAATGCAGTGATCGAACCCCCTCCCTTGAGGTGAGGAAGTCCGACCCCTTCGCCAGTTGAACCCAATGACGAGGGGTATAATTAGAGAGTTAATCTTAATTAGAAGACATATTTTTCAATATTTTTGTTATGGAATAAAATATTAGGCCCACTCAAGGTGAGTCCCAACAAGAGGGAACCAAACCCTAACCCTAAGGTACCCACTATAAATAGATGGTAAACCCTAAGATACACAAGCTTCTACACCCTCTCCTCTACTATTCCGCCACACAGAGCACACACCCCACTCCATTGGGTGAAAACCCTCATGTTTGTGCTCTGTGATCTCCAATCCTCTTAGGTATCTCATCCATGGATACTTGGGAGAGAGCTACTTGATCCTATATCAACATACTAGTCCATCTAGGGCTAGACACTTATGTTCTTATGACAGAACAATTTTCCTAATTTACCTCTATTGATACTCTATCAAATTAGAGAAGATGATTATGACAAAGTTCAAAGTTGACAAGTACCTTCCATTATGTCATTCCCCTTTAATTTGTATGTTCGACATTG
This sequence comes from Acacia pycnantha, assembly GCA_025563575.1. NCBI lineage: Eukaryota > Viridiplantae > Streptophyta > Magnoliopsida > Fabales > Fabaceae > Acacia > Acacia pycnantha. Next base: position 1,075,654 of record JAMWYP010000169.1, on the reverse strand, counting down.
GTTAGAAGCTTGCTATGTACAACAAGCCAAAGGAAAGTCTTTACTCTTTGGAGTCCTGGCCACTTCCAAAACTAAGTCCATCATCGATCTTGGTGGTTCCAATCAAGTTCATATCTAGCTTGGTAGGCCGAGATAAAGATCTTTTTACATTGACTAATTTTCTTTATGATTTTTGTTTATGTATTTCAGATAATATTTATTCTCTTTTAAACTATTATATATACCCCTGTTTTATAAAACGAGGATTTATTATGTTGTATCCTTTTTATGTTAACTTGTGAATTGTTTTTTATTCAAAAAATAACAAGCATATGGGATAATAAATTTTAGAATAAAATATGTTATTTAACATTTTAACATACCCAAGTAACAAATTATAAAATATAATAAGTTGTCAACTACATTTCTGATTGTATGGGACGAAATTTTTTAATAGGTTTTTCAAATTCTTCCTTCGTTTATTTCTTCTCTGTATTAAAATTATTATCTATCTAATTATTAATTTAAATAAAAAAGGTTTAAACATTTAATTTTCTAGGGAAATAATATTTAATTTCTATGCACTTCCTGCCTATTTTTGCAGCTTATTATATGACTGTACATATTTTCTCTTATATTAATATCTTATCTCTTAAAAAAAAATTAGAAAAAAACATTATCAACTATTTTAACATTATCATCTTATCATCAAAATATTTTAAATTATTAAATTAAAAAATAATAATATGTGTGTGCGCCCATGCAAGTTGAAGTAATTTTAAATATTCACTTTAATTTTTTTAACAAGGATAATATTAAAATGCAACACTGCAAATTATGTCTCTTTCTAAGAAATCATTTTCAAACCTGTACGTATATGTGCGAACGCGCTTGCGTATATTTGATTGTATAAATATATGTACTTTTCTGTTTATTCTTTTCCCATGTTTGGCTTAGAATATTCATCATAAGTATATTAATGTAACATCATTGCAATTATATATATTCTTCCTTATGTTTGAACGATACAAGGTTAAAAAAAGTGAAACAATTAACTATGAACAGTGAACTTAATATTTTATTTTAAGAATATTTAAATATATACTATCATAATCATTTGAAAAGATAATCTAACAAATGCATGTGTGTCTTATGGTAATATAAAATGTACGTAATTATCATATTTATTTAAGTAACATCATTAGTCGCATTTATTTATATATAGGTTAGATATATTGTATGGGCAAAAAATAATATGTAGTAGATTGGGGGCCGTTTGTGTATTTTAGTGGGAAAAATGACTCTCTGCAAGATTGAAATATTTCTTATTTTGCATTTTGAAAATTGAATTCTTAACTGATGGTTAAAAAAAAGTTAAATTCTTCTTTAACATAAAAAGACACATTTATTTCTATTGATGTTGTAGTTGTAAACTTGAACGAACGAAATCAATAAATTAAATACTTTTTATGACGGATCTGCTATAGTACAAATTGCTGGTGAAAAGAAAATAAAGTGCTCAGGCAAAATAAAAGAGGGGAAAAAAGAGAAAAATGCGGGGCAATGGTATTAATAATTAATCATAACAATTATATATGCCATTACAATCCTTTCTAAACTTCAGAAGAGAGAGGAAAAAGGAGGTGAAAGTAAAACCAAAAGGGATGGAATAGAGATTTAAAAATATGTTTAATATACACTATTATAGGAAGCACTTTTAACGTTCGTTTTGAGGACCATAAGACACCTGTTTTCAAGGGTAGTGTAAGTGAGTGTCGTTAAAAAGTTAATAGACGACTATTCTTAAACAGTCGTTGTAAGGCTAACCTACAATGACTGTTTTATTAAAAGCAGTCGTGTATATTTTTTTGTTCAAAAAAACTATATTCGTAAGTCTCACTTATAACGATTGTTTTACTAAAGGTTTAATTAAATGCATTGAATCTAATTTGTTACCTCTTATACGCTATTATCCTTTGATATTTAAGTAATGAGACAAAGACAATAAAAGAATTATGAGATTTTTTTTTGGAATAGGGGTCACAACATCTACCACACACAAAAAATACTGAGAGAAGTAGTTTCATTCAAAAACAAAGAGAGGGAATCAAGTACAAACAATCTTGGCAACAAAAGAAACACACAATCTTGGCATTGTCTCCTTGCCCTAGCAGAACCAAAGCAACAAAAATAAAGGACAGAGAAACCATAAATAAGCAGAGAAACTCATATAAACCATAAACTCAAATATTCACCTTTTCACAACAATAACATTTCAAAGTAGAGAAACACACAATCAAAAGGTCGAATATAAGAAATGAAAACGAAAACAAACATAAAGAAGAGAAAGAGGAAACCTTTGAAAGACCTGGCTATCACCCAAGAGGGGGGGTGAATTGGGTGTCTGATTAAAAACTTGATACTTTGAAAATATTTTACGTTTTCTAAATCAACAGTTAGATATTCAAATAAACATATACTGGAAATATAAGAGATAAGGGAAGAGAATATGAAAAACTGTGATTTATACTGGTTCAGCCCAATCCTTGACCTACGTCTAGTCCCCAAGCTCCACTTGAGATTTTCAATCCACTATCTTCTTTCAACTTGATTACACGTTCTGTACTTGAAGTAATCATCTCACTAGGATTCACTCCCCCTTACAAACTGTAATCAATACACCCACTTGATTACACACTCGGTACTCAAAGTAATCCCCTCACTAGGATTCACTCCCTTTACAAGCTGTAATCAATACAATGGGTTTCCCACTTAAGATCACCCAATCTTGAGTAACTCTCAGATAGAATGATAGGATGATTACAATAAATCTTCTCTCTTAGAAGTGAATGGATAAACACTGAAGTACAATACAAATAATTTCACTCTCTATGATAAGCTATGTAAACATTGAAAACAGAGAGTAAATAATATGAATATCAGAGTATGAGCATTTTGAAGATGTAGGCTTGTATCTCGCTTCTTCTGTCTTGAATCTGTCTTCTTTTATAGGTAGAGATCAATATATGACCGTTTGAAGATTCAATGATTGTTGGATAAAGAAACATAGCCGTTAGACTCAGATGGAACTAGCCGTTAGAACTTTTGCACAGCTTTCGATGTTCTGACACAAATCTGAGATTTTGAGATTTGCTTCTAATCCTTCGTTTTAATCATCTGAAACTCACTAACAAATTGATTAAACATAGTTAAGAATAGTAATGAGTGATGATATGAAGTATCTAGATCATATATGAAGATTTCGCAAATTCGAGAAAACTGATTTTCAAACAGAGCGTCGAAAACTGGAGTTTCCAAATGAAAACTGAAGTTTTCAACTGTTCACTTAAATGCAAACTCGAGTTTTGAAACACAAACTCGAGTTTTGGTCTTTCTCAGGTAAATGTCAAGATTGAGATTTGAAGAAAATTTTGAAATAGAAGCAAAACTCGAGTCATTAAGTGACAAACTTGAGTTTTGGAGTTGCTCTGCCCTTGGTTGCTCTCTGTCTGATGGAAACTCGAGTTTTGGTCTCACAAACTCGAGTTTTGAAGATGCTCTAACGTTCGTTGCTCTCTGTGTGATGGAAACTCAAGTTTCCAACTTAATGACTCGAGTTTCGGTCTTTCCCAAAATCATATTTTGCTATCTGTCCCCGACAAACTCGAGTTTTGGTTCCAAAACTCGAGTTAGCTTCATTTGATAGCAAACTGTGCAACATCTTGAACAAACATTCAACTTTCGAGGGCCATATCTCCCTGGTCGGAACTCTGTTTTTGTTGGTTCAAGTCTTGATGGAAATCCCTTTGAGTCTACTTTCCAATTCCGCCAATTTCAGATCAATTGGATTTGTAGTGTATGAGATACACGTAAAACATTGAAGGTTGGTCTGCTGAGTGTCGTGAATTCCACTGTCAACTTCATAAATTCATAGCTCCTTCATATGAACTCCTTTCGGCTTGAATTTTATATAAAAATGACTCATTTGGAGTCTAGTTTCATATGACACTGGTTTCACCTCAATCTGATTTTTGGTTTAGGAGATATCATCGAATTACCAGACGTCGCCCGAGTGAAACGCTGAATAGAGTAGAACATAGTTGCTGAAGACTGCTGTAAAGTCGAGTTTCTACTTGAAAACTCGAGTTTTCCTTGTCCAGAGACACCAGAGATGCTGAAGACATTACAAACTTGAGTCAGTTAGTGATTAACTCGAGTTTTGAGTACCAAACTCGAGTTTTGTGTCCTAAACTCGAGTTTTCTCATACCAGAGGAGCAAATCATTGTGGCGAAGTTGGAAACTCAAGTTTTTAGATCTGAACTCGAGTTTTCTCATCCTGGAACTGATTTTTTGCTGGTTTTAACTCTGAATCGACCCATTCCAACTTCCATATGACCTTGGAGACTTCTAGCATCAATATTAGAACTTGAATAATGATATTCCACTACATTGTGCAAGTTCTTCTTTCTTCAATTTCTTCTCTCCTTCTAGATTATCCCCCAAAATCATTTGATAACTTCTTGCTTCCTTGACATTATGATATACCCATTATATTGTGCAAGAACTTCTTTCTTCAATTTACTTTCTTGATCATTCTCCATCATTTAGCTTGGACTCATCATTCTCTGCAAGTTCTACCTTCTTTAATATCTCATCTTCTTCTTGAACTTGACATTCTCTTCAATTTCTTCTTTCTAAAATCTATTATCTCCTTCTTGAGCTTTTATTCAACTTGGACTAATCTACATTAAATATAGTAGTTAGTCAATGTAGGAGATAAATATAGCATATAAACTTTTTGCTCTTAATAATGATATTTATATAAGACATCATCAAAACTAATCAAAACAAACAACCTTTTCGCGATGAGTGTCGTTGAAGCGAGGGTTCAATGGAAGAGGAGGAGGAGGGACTGTAGTTGGAAATCACAGAGTTAGACAAACAGAACAGGCTTAAGCGAGGGCCCAACGGAGGAGGAGGAGGAGGGAATATAGCTAGAGGACATAGAGTTAGAGAAACAGAAAATGCTTAGGGCTTGGACAGAGTTCAAATATTGGAGGAAGAGTGGGAGGTGCGGGTACAAAGTGAAGAAGGGGAAAATTGAAATATTCACATTTCAACGACTGGTTTCTTGAAATTAGAATTAAAACGACTAGTTTCAAAAATGAGTCGTTATAAATCTAAAAAAAATAGGAGTAAATACCCTTTCTGGTCCCTGACAAAAAACACGGACCCCATTTTGGTCTCAGACAAAAAAAATGTCATTTTTAGTCCATAAAAAGGACGAATAAGGGTTGATTGGTGGACATTTTGATCCCTCATAAATTTCCAAAAGGTCCTTTTTAGTCCCATAAAAAGGACGAATAAGGGTCGATTTTTTTGTCAGGGACCAAAATGGGGTCCGTGTTTTTTGTCAGGGACCAGAAAGGGTATTTACTCAAAAAATAAATGGTGTGAGAGGGGTCACCTTTCAACGACTGGTTCCATAAAACCAGTCGTTGAAAGTTGAGTTACCATGATGGGTTTCCAATACCAGTCATTGTAACAAGAAAAAAAAATGGTGTAAGCGAGGTTTGAATCTCGACCTCAACATAATTAAACAAACACTCTAGCCAATAGAGTTACCAACACATTTGTTAAAGGATTCAACAACTGTTTCTTATTAAACATTTGTTAAACCGGTCAATATGACCGAAAAGGGAAAAAAATGATACGAGGTCAGGGAGGCTCAAACCCTCGATCTCAGGAATACTTGGCAAAGGTTCACGCCAACTGCAACAAGACATCAGCTTGTTGAAATGTTCAACGACTGTTATTAAATAGTTGTCATATCCCAAAATAAAAAAACACATTGAGTTTCAACGACTAGGTTAATAAAACCAATCGTTGAATTGCAACTTTCAACGACTAGTTTTAAAAACCAATCGTTGTAACTAACAAATATTAATTTTTTATTTTTGGGCTTAAATTTCAACGATTGTTTTTAAGAACAGTCATTGAATGTTAGATCCCAAGTGTTTTGATGATAACAAAAGATTTAAAGGTTTCAAAACAGATTAATCAATTCAGCATTTGTGAATCACAAGTAATCATTCTTGAGAATGAGCTTCTGATTCTCGAGAATGATCTTATAATTCTCGAGAATACCCTTAGGACTCTCGAGAAAGGCATGACAAAAACAAATGTCTTCATGTTATTCTGATTCTCGAGAATCAAATTGAATTCTTGAGAATTGGACCAATTCTCGAGTACCCACAATTGATTCTCTAGTATGCATAGTCTGTAACAACATCACTTTGAATATAACATTCATTCTCGAGAATGAGTAATCCATTCTTGAGAATGAGTAAGCAACTCTCGAGAATTAGTTGAGAATTCTCGAGAATGCTTAGTGATCATATAAAGATTAAAATTTCCTTCTGTCATGTGATTCTCGAGAATGAGAATTTGATTATCGAGAATATCATATTGATTCTCGAGAATGCTCAATAAATGATTAATTGCTTCTCAACTTGTGATTCTCAAGAATGTCTACTTGACTCTCGAGAATGGAAGCAATTCTCGAGAACTCACTCATGATTCTAGAGAATGTTAAGTGAATGAATATAATGATCAAATATTTCCTATTACATGATTCTCGAGAATGTCGAATTGATTCTCGAGAATACAGTATCAATTCTCGAGAATGCCTACCATCTAAGAAAAATCATTAACGCCTAATTCTCGAGAATAATCATTCAATTCTCGAGTATGGCATCATTAAATATTCACGATAAGCTTCTGGCCATAGGATTCTCGAGAATGAGATAATCAATTCTCGAGAACTCTTACAGGTTCGCCTTCTCAACTCTTTGTTTCTAACATGATTCTCGAGAATGCTTAGAACAATTCGCGAGAATGTTTTCCTGAAACGTTTACGATGAATGTACGCTACTTAAATCTTTTCTGGAAATTCATGGGCTATTCTCCAATGTTTATTAATCATCTTTAATCTCACTTATATCATATCTAACCATTCTTTGGTTGAGTTTTAAAGTGATTAACCAGGCTATATTTGAATTCAACCGAAAGGCTATCCAACGTGGCAGTACATTAAATGCAATACAGAGAAACAGAGCAACATTAGGAATTAAAAGTTACAGCAGACGAAAACATTCTTTCGAGGAACACTTATTCCAGCTTGCACTCTGTTTATCTCTCTGCACAAGGTCGTCACCGCCGAGAGCATTTAATGAAGCAACGTTCGAATATTCCCAGTCATTCTGCTTCTGTGTCTAACGGAAACACAGAGAGTCACAACGGCTAATTCTTGAAGCTTCACAACGACATTAATGGCGTTCACTATAAAAGACCATCACATTCAATTTCGCCAACCACCGAAACATCTTGCGCATTCAATTTGAGTCTACTGTATTTATTGTTTCAACTATTTCATTAGTATCTTCGAATATCTAGCACTTCAGTGATTATCATTTATCTACTCAGTGAGGAGTTTTATTTCTTAAACATTTATTTGATTACAGTTTAGTTGGTATAGCTTAAGGTTGTGGAACCTTAAGAGTGGGTGTACGTTTGCAACCAGTAAGGGGAGTGAGTCCGAGTGAGAAAGGATCATCCTTGAGTTGTAATCGTATTTGAAAAGATTAGTGGAAATCCCAAGGTGTGCTTGGGGACTGGACGTAGGTCGAAGTATTAGGCCGAACCAGTATAAATCGCTCAGTGTTCATTTACTCATTCTGTCTCAGTTTAAATTCTGTCTCCGTGTATATCTTCGAAAAAGAATTTGAGATCACCTATTCATCCCCCTCTAGGTGATATTCCACTTTCACTCTTGTGTGAGAAATCGAATTTGTTCCTATATTTCATCTTAATGTTTCTGGAGCTTTTAATATTTTTCATCCTTATTATTTCTTCGAGGTTTTTGCTGACTGATAAGTCATATTTCTGCCATATATTTCCTATGTGTTATAACTGTTTTGCATGGTAAAACTGAGCTTGAATGTGATTGTTATGTTGAATATGTTAGAAATTATGCACAAATGGAAATAAAGGATAGTTGAAGTAAGTTTGTGCATTTCTAACACTATTTCACATGTAGGAAAAAGAATATGATGCATTTAATCACATTATGAAAGAGTATAACAAAACTGATATAATGGTACAACGTTGAGTTCCTTTTCTCTAACCTAGCACCATAATATGACCACAATGTTGTAGCATCGTAAGTGATGAATTGTTATGAGTTGCGGTATGCTGATCTTTTCTCAAGAGTATTTCAGGAAGTAAATACAGGTAATTGAGCTGGATGTTAAGACGACGGTTGACTTAACAGAGACGAAAATAGTAGACGCAGATAATCGAATTGAAGATCTACAGAATCCCGCGAAATTAAAGAAAGAATCAATCAATCGAATCTTAGGAGTCGGGCCTCACAGAATTGGAAAGCCCAGTCCATTGGACGTACAATGCGAAGGACCTAGATATAAAAGGAAAAGATAGCTAAACCTAAAAAGGTCATTGTGAGCCAGAGAGTCGAAAATCAAGGAGTTGAGAGTGCACTGTCTAAATTCTATAAGACTCGACTCGAGTTGAGAAATCAAGATTCACTGAGAGAGTTGCAGAATGACTGATCTATATCTAAGGATTAGACGGAGCTATAGAAGACATAGAGATGTTGCGTGACAGGATGTTCCCTGCACCGTCATATATTCCGGTAATCTCCTCTGTTTTATTTTCCTTCTTTAAATTTTCCATGGATTATTTCTCTGTAATTTCTATTATGCTTCTCTCATTAGTCATGAACTAAACTTCTATTAGCTAAGCAATGATGAATTCTTAAATTGTAGTATGAACCCAGTTTGCTAGTATTTAATTAAATAAATTAAGTTTGCTTAATTGTGTTATATCGTCTTGTTTGTTGGTTGGCCGCTAATAGGAAAGGTCAGTGGTCTTAGCTTACTGGAAGATAGTTAAGGTTAGAGCTCTATTAAGTAGTGTGTGTTAAGCGAGCTTGTGTAGGGCTCGATCTAAATGTAAGCTACAGGAATGAGTTTATCTCACATAGCCAATACACCTAGGTTAAATTGACATCTTAAGCCCGAAAATCACCAAAGGAATATAGGAGAAGTAAAGTAAGGGATGTACTTACAGGATGCAAACACTTCTATATAAATTAGTGGTGGGTTAACTGAATAATGTTACAATAGGTGTTTTGTTGTAGCATTGTGGAAGTTGTGCAGTAAAATGCTGTAGCAATGTGTTAAATGCAAACTGGGGGATTAATGCAACTTAAGATGAAATTTGAGCTCTTCATATTTTAACTCTGATTTTCTCAACCGACTCCTGATCAATTGTTTTATTTCTATTTATTAGTAGTAATACTCAAAACAACCATCATAACTGCTTCCATCACGCAACTTTCAATTGAATACTGGCTGCATAATTAGTGTTATAGTCTCTATGGGACGATACTCTACTTACTTTTTATTACTTGTTCGACTGGTTCACTTGCCACAAGAGGATTTTACCAACAAGTTTTTGACTCTGTTGTCGAGGACTGGAAATACCTTTTATGCTTGTAAGTTTTGTTTTGAATATAGTTGCGTTAAATTCACTAGTCTCTTTCTCTCTATTTTTGATTTTCATGTACCATTCTGTTAGTGTATGCGCATCTTACCCTCTGCTGATCTTGAGCCAAACGATCTTTTATTAAAAGAACCTATAAGCAAAGGCATAGAAAGCAGAGGCGAAGGAATCGCCTTAGTGACTCTGCACACATGACAGAAGTACTAGGAAATATGAATCTAGATCGAGAGGAGCAAACCCTTCTCTATGGCGACAGAAATCATATTCCACAATCACCGAATGGCAACAATGATGATCTAAACAGAGCTATCATGGAATTTGGAATTCATAACTTACATGGACTCAACTCTGCAATAGCTCCTCCAGACATCACTGCAGTACAGTTTGAGCTGAAACCTGTCATGTTCCAGATTCTCAACTCGGTAGGACAGTTTGGGGGATTGTCATCAAAAGACCCTAATCTTCATCTCAAAATGTTCATGGAGTTTTGCGATGCTTTCGTAATCCCAGGAGTGTCAGTCGACGCCCTCCAAATCAAATTATTCACATTCTCACTCAGAGATAAGGATAGAACGTGGCTAAACACTCTTCCGACTCACTCAGTCACCTCCTGGAATGATTTAGGCGGGAAATTCCTACTAAAATTCTTCCCACCAAATAAGAATGCCCAGCTGAGAGAAGACATCACCAGCTTCTGACAATGTTCTGGAAAGTCCACATATGAGGCCTGAGGACGATTCAAGGATTTGATACGGAAATGCCCAAAGCACGGACTTGTACCTTGGGTGCAATTGGAAACATTCTACAAGGGCCTAGATGCCCAAACACGATCGAAAGTTGATGCCTCTGCAAGTGGATATATTCTGATGAAGTCTTATAATGAGGCATATGAATTGCTAGAGCGAATGGCCATGAACAGTCACCAATAGCCAACAGATAGACTACCTTCCACCAGAACTGTGGTTAGAGTTCATGAACTTGATGCTATGACTGCCCTTACTGCTCAAGTGTCTTCACTGACCAACATGATCAAGTCAACAAGTCTCCCTATCGGTACCTCGTCAATACAACCGGCACAGGTAGCATGTGTTTATTGCGAAGGAGAACATCCTTATACTCATTGCTCTGCCAACCCTGAATCTGTTAACTATGTGAACAATTACAAAAGGGGCAGTAACACCAACATTAATTGATATTAATCGTAAAAAAATAAATGTATTTTTTATAAAAAAAAAAAAAAAAGAAAGTTGTTATTTTTATCATGTGAGACAACACCAAAGAAAAAAAGCAATTTTTAATTGAAAATCAATTAATTGATATTAGTGATAAAAATAAATGTGAGTTAAAAAAAAATAAAGTTGTTATTTTATTAGGTGAGACAAAACCCAAAAAAAGAAAAGAAAGCATAACCCATACCAACTTCACGCTTAGCAAAAATGAATTCAAATAAAAGGCATTTTTATCAATATTAACCTAAACCAGAATAATTTTCTTTATAACACATAAATGTGAGTTTTAAAAAATAATTTATTTAATATTTCAATTTTTAAGTTTTTAATTCTTTAATATAAATTAGTAATGTGAATTATCTATTTTTAACAAGTGGCTTGTTAATTTCATATACTTCTAGGGATTTCAGAAAAAAAAAAAGATGTAAAATGCACTTAAAAATTCATAAAATGGTTTACATCAATATAAAAATTTCCCAAAAAAACTATATATGTGAGTGTGAAAAATATATTAAAATTCATACTTAATTAATATATTTACCAAAATATATCCTTTTTATAGTGACATATATTACAAGTTTTTCTTTAAAAAGATTGTTCATGTTAATAAAATGAACTCTTTGCTCAAAATATTGTAGGTTTTTATTCTTACAATGATAGGTGATATATTTGAACTATAGATGAATCATATTTTGTTGTATTAAAATTAATTTTGATATATACAAATATTAGGAAACATAAGTTAGTGAGTAATAAAACTCTTTAATGAAGAGAGAGAAGAGGGTATTAAAGTTATTTTACCCATATTTTGAAATCCTAAATTGAGTTAATTCAATTAAAGATTTATTGAACTTACCAATCCGATTTAAAATTTTTCTATTTTAAGTAATGGGATTTTCCCATTTATATACGAATTTGATTTTTAGATCAAGGACATGCAGTGAAGGTCTTAATGTTACCGAAGAAAAAGGCAAACTATAAACGCAGTAAAATAACACTTTCAATGATGATGATGAGGGCATTTCTGTCAAGTAGAAGAAGCATATGGAAATGAGGTCGCATATTGAGACGGAGGGAGTAAAATTGTTATGTTTTGGTTACTTTTTGGAAAAGATTAATTACTCTTCAAAAAATTTCCGGATACTCAATACTCTTGAATAAAAACTTTGGATTTGGCTTACATCCTATGTAGACATTAGTGCAAAAAAGAGCTTTAAGACCGCCTCATTTAGACCGGATTATAGAGAATCAGGTCTTAAAAGTATGACCGGTGGCAGTTTCGTATATATAAAGAACTTTTTGGACCGGATTATAAAGGATCCGGTCTTAAAAGTATGACCGGTGGTACTTTCGTAAATATATAGAACACTTTTAAGACCGGATTATAAAAGATCCGGTTTTAAAAGTATGACCGGTGGCAATTTCGTAAATATATAGAACACTCTGAAGACATGACTATAAAATATCCGGTCTTAAAAGTATGATCGGTGGCAATTAATTCGTAAATATTGTGAGAAGACGCTAATCAGAGATGAGTCCGAGAATGCGATGATTTATTCCTTCGCTTAATTGGAATTATATGTAGATGCTAATAAGTAAATAATCTTCTGACCTAGACAGTTCCTATAATTTAGGGATTACAATCAGGAATATAATTACGAAATTAAAAAAACCATGATCTGCTAATTTAATTCCTAAAATCTCTCTAAGAACTTAATTAAGATTATTACAATCAGGAATATAATTACGAAATTCAAAAAATCATGATCTGCTAACTTAATTCCTAAAATCTCTCTAATAACTTAATTAAGATGATTACAATCAGGAATTTAATTACGAAATTCAAAAAACCATGATCTACTAACTTAATTCCTAAAATCTAGCTAACAACTTAATTAAGATAATTGAACAATATAATCGTATATGCTAACTAATTAAATCTTAACTTCCAACAAAAATATAGAACACTTTTAAGACCGGATTATAAAAGATTCGGTCTTAAAAGTATGATTGGTGGCAATTTCGTAAATATATAGAAGACTTTTAAGACCTGATTATAAAAGATTCGGTCTTAAAAGTATGACCGGTGACAATTTCGTAAATATATAGAATACTTTTAAGACCGGATTATAAGAGATCCGGTCTTAAAAGTATAACCGGTGGCAATTTCGTAAATATATGGAACACTTTTAAGACCGGATTTAAAGGATCTGGTTTTAAAAATATACTTTTAAGATCGGTTTTTACAAACAACCGGTCTTAAAAGTGTTAAAAAAAAGTTAAATTCGCTAAACTCGTTAAGTCGGTGAGCGTGCTTGCCTTCTTGGTGATATAACATTTGCTTAGTTATAGATTCAACGAGTGTCCCAAGAGCCTCACGGGTCAAATCCTCAGTAAGAATGACATCCTCTTCCTCTAACGTACTCGCAATCTTCGTAACTCATCCTAAGAGCCACACAATCAAATCCTTGGCAACGTTGGCAGTGAGATGCTTCGTGGGTTTTGCGATTGCATCAACTCCAATCCTCAGCAACGGCGCAAGCGTACTGCTTCGAGGATTCTAGACGGCGGCGGCTCCTTCCTCTTCGATCTATGGCTCCTCCCACACCGTCTTGGCACAGATCCGGCTTAAAATCAAACTCGGATCTCTTCTTGCTTAAGTCTGTTTGCTTCCTACCTTGACCGCTCTTGCTCAGATCTGGACTTTGATTTTGGTTGCTTGAAGCTTTGCCAGCATTGACAAGAGGATCCTGCTCAGATTTGGTTGCTTTAAGCTTGTGATTTTTTGTAGATCTGGACTTCAATTTCACCTCTGATTTTATATTGATTCAAATTCGATTTCCATGATGAATGATTTCTATTTCTTGTTATGTTTTCTTATTTCTGGACTTTGTATTCATCTTTTCTTTTTCTTGTTGGTGTTGCTTCCAATCTTCTCTTCTTTTTTGTTTTTCTTGTTGGTGTTGCTTCCAATCTTCTCTTGGTTCCCCGTCATTGATGACGGAGGGACATTCAAAATGTTGCCAGTGATTTGGGACCGGTAGTTTCATTTGAGTTTTTTCTTTTTATTATTTTGAAACACTCTTAAGACCAGATGTTTAAAATGTTCGGTCTAAAAGAAACTCTTTAAGACCGGTTCGAGTTCGGTATTAAAAGTGAGACTTTTAATACCGCCTGGAACAATACTTAACGCGGGTCCGGTCTTACGATGCCTCTTTTGTCCGGTGTTAAAAGCCTTGTTTCCACCCGTGAGAGATTCGTCCGCTACATCCCAAATAGCGCCGTTTTGGCGCCAACAACACACTGATCTTTTAAAAAAAAATCAGGCACTGCTCGGAAGTAAAAAGATAATTCGGGATACTAAATCGTATTGATAAAATCCTTTATGATCTTAAAAAATTATTTTAGGATCTAAAAAAAATATTTCAGGGTACAGACTGATACTAAAAGAATACTTCAGAATATTGACTGGTACTTAAAAAAATTATTTTAGGATCTTGAAAAAATAGTTTAGGTACTAACTGCTACTAAAAATACTTTAAGGTATTAATTCTGGATCCTAAAATAATTTTTTAAGATCATGAATTATTTTTTATGTATCAGTTAGTATTCTGAAGTATCCTTTTAATACCAGTCTGTACGCTGAAAGAGTTTTTAAAATCCTAAAATAATTTTTCAAGATTCTAAAGATTTTTTCAGTACAATTCAGTATCTCATATTATCTTTTTACTACTCGACAGTGCCTGTTTTTTTTTTTTTTAAAGGACCAATGTGTGGTTGGCGCCAAAACAACACCATTTGGGATGCAGAATCTCTCCAAAAACTTTAGGTAACATTGCACCTTAAAGAAACAACTATCACATATGACATGTTTATATTTATAAGAAATATTTAGAAAATGTCTCAATTTTTTATTATTAATTTTCCATTTTACCCCTCATTTAATTACTTATATTATCTGCATACTGCACATTCTCTCTCTTATACATATATCTTTGGGTAAATGTGTAAAAATATACATGTGTTTTATCCTAAGGAGCGCTCAACATCAAATGCTTTTTTTAGATGCAAAACTACACATAAACTTTTAAAATTGGGGCAAAAATACCATCATTGTTAAGTTGACTTAATAGAGTTACTTTTTCAGTGGGCCCCACATTATTAAAAGAAATAAAAATACCTGACTTTTTTAATTTACGTTACTGCCTTCCTGTTCCCACGATCTCACACCCTCTTCGTCTTCATCAAATATATTCCTGCTTCCACTGCAATTCGTACAAGGCACAAATCTCACATCTCCACAACTATCACAGAAAAATCCCGGTTTTCTCTCTATTCTCTCTTCTCTTCGTTGCAATTCATGACCTTACTCCTTAGTTTGCCATGACTTCGATTTGTTCTTGCGGCTTTTGGGAATGTGGGTGTTTGGTTTGTGTTCTGGGTCTATTTCCCATTTGCAAGAAAAAGGAGATTTTGAGTTCTTGTTGAGGAGGAATTTCAGTGCGTCATCATTGTCCTCAATTTTGCACAATTTCATCTTAGATTATGGGTCTGTTGTGATTTCTATTTGCAATTTACAACGTCATCCCCCGGTTTTTCAAAACTTCCACGAAGAATCAATTATATAGTTTCTTGACCTTCCCTCTAAGAGAAATTCCAGTGAATTTCACAGATTCCATGGGATTGTAGAATCTTTTCATTGATCTTGAGCGATCAAGATTGGATTGAAGGAGAGTCTCTAAGGGAAATTGCTACTCTGGCTTGAAGACTGTGCTTAAGACCGACGCCGCTTGCCTCTGTGAGGCCTTTCGAAGCAGCATTCAATTGGGCATCATCTTGAACGTCACCAAGGCTGTTACTCTTCTGGCTGCTTGCAAAGTCTCTGCTCCTTCTGCTACTAACTATCGATGTGAGTGATTCTTTGTTTCTTTTGCTTAATTGTTCCCTTTTTTGTGTCTCAGATTTTGTTTATTTGGTTTTTGATTTGGTGGTGAGGTTGATGGAGGGGAAAGAGAAGGAGGGCTCAGCGAAGGTAGAGTTGGGGCTGTTGGAGGAGGAAACAAAGGCGTGGCCAATGAAGGAGCAGTATTGTTGGTCACTAGAGCCGACAGCGACGATGGTGCCAGAGCAGGGGGATGGGCGGACGGCGTGCGACTGATAGGGAAGGGAGGGTAGTAAGGTAAATTTAAAAAGTCAGGCATTTTTATTTCTTTTAGTAATGTGGGGCCCACTACAAATATAACTCTGTTAAGTTAATTTAATAGTGATGATACTTTCGCCCCAATTTTGAAAGTTTATGTGTAGTTTTGCATCTAAAAAAGAATTTGGTGTTGAGCGCTTTTCAAGACAAAACACATGTGTATTTTTGCTCATTTACCATATATCTTTTTTTCTTATTCTCTCTCTTACCCCTGTCTTAATGAAGAAGGGTATTGTTGAAGCAAAATGTTACAATTTTTATATATTTATTGTCTTTAATAAATTTTTTGATCGGCATTAAATATTTTTCTTAAAAAAAATTCTTATAAAAATGAACGGTTAGAGTATATAGACTAGGGTATTCTAAATTTAAAATACGCATATTTTATTTTGTAAAAGAAAAGGTTGCGGTTCCTTAAATGGGAAAAAAGAAGAAGAGAAGGTCATAGAAGGCAGCGGCACCCACGTCAAAAACAAAAGCGTGAAACACACGCTCCCAGGGCATTGTCAGATTGTGGTAGGCGCGTAGGTCTGGTAAAGTCAGGCAAGTAGGTCCCTTAATGCGACCCGATCCAAATTCCCCCACCTCTTTTTCAAATTTTTGAAATTCTGACCCCTTCTTCTCAGACACATTTCCTCAACTATGTTGACCCTCACCATTTCCCACTTCCATTATCCAGTCAATTATTCTACTATTTTTATTTTTGTTTATTACTCTTAAAAGTAAGTTTTATGGTGATTTCTATGAGAGAGAGTTATATATTAATGTGATTTAACTTTGTTTGATTTGGATTGATTGAAATGCAATGTAATTTCCTTAAAAATGGTTGGTCTATATTTTTTTTTAAATTTTTAAAACATTTTAGTTTATGCTTGGATGGAAAAATAAGAAAAATAGTAAATTAGAGGGAATAAATAAGAAAAAATATGCATATTAATTACATTCCTTTTCTTTGTATTATTTTTTGTTTAAAGTGTAAATATACTAAGAAGTATTTCACCAATCACATGGATAATGGACACTATGAACTTTTTTTAGACACAAATGTACACGTTAAATTTTTAAAATGGTGCAAAAATGTTAAACCGTTGAGTCATTTAACATTGATTTTTTTTTTTTCCAAATATATTAGTAAAAAGAGGTAAAAATATATATATGAAGTTTTCAAATTAATACAAAAATGCCACGATCGGTAATTGAATCAATTTCAACTATTTATTAAAGTCCTCACATGAGTTTCACAATGTTTTCACTCTCCAATGGCTTTGTCCTCATTTATGGGGTCTTTTGCACTATACAACAATGGCACCTCCTCAGTGCTGAAGCCGCCCCTCCCCCTATTGCTTTATCATCCACCATCCTTTTATTATTATTATTATTCTTTTTTTTTTTTTATCATCCATGGTTTTGCCTTGAAGCAAACGAAACTATGAATTAGGGGCATTGTCTTTATAAATTAACCTATCCAAATCGTTGATAATATTCATTGACGGTGAAAAAAGAAAAAGAAAAAAAGAAGATGATTTGAGTGCTCATTAGGTGTCCCTTATGTGTCTATACCTCTATTAGAGGTAGGGGTAGAAATAGGCCAGGGGCCTACGGCCTAACCTGTTAAAAGCCTGGTCAAGTCTGACCTGTCAAGCTAAAACATTAGGCTAAGGCCTATTTTGTCTTAACAGGCCAGACCTAGGCCTCCAAATAGGCCTGTTAGGCCTGACAGGCCGGCCTGTTAAGAATAATTTTTTTTTAAATAAAAAACATTAATTAATATCCCTCCGGCCTGTTTATATTAGGCCTATTTTTGGCCTGTATACTGTAGGCTTGTTTCCGGCCTATTTACATTAGGCTTGTTGTCGACCTATATACTGTAGGCATGTTTCCGGTCTGTTTGCATTTGGCATGTTTTCGGCCTGTAAAAAATGCAGGTCTCTTAACAGGCCACAGGCCAGGCCAGGCCTTTAACAGGCTAGGTTCAGGCCAAAATTTTAGCTTGTAACAGGCCATAGGCCAGGCTTAGGCTACTTCCTTGCATAACAGGCTTGACCTGTTAAGGGTGAAGTCTGACCTGACCTGGTCTGTTTCCACCCCTAATTAGAGGGATAACATTTTTATTTTTTATTTTTTTCTATATTGTATTTATTTAGATTTAAATTATATGCTGATTTCTAAAATGTTTTTTTGCATCCAGTATCTTAAATTAATTAGTTTCTAGTCTACTGGTGTTACAGACAAATATTTCTGAATGCAGGACTGAAAACTAATTAGTTTGTGATACTGGTTGCAAAAAATATTTCAGAAAAGTAGCATATAATTTAAATATAAATAAATACAATATAAAAAATAATAATATGATCATCCCTTCAATAGAAGTATAAGCACATAAGGAACACCTAATTATTGGGCACCTAATGTGGACTCAAAAAAGATAGGGTTGTACAACCAGGTTCTTGCACAAGACTTGAAGTGGCATAAAGGGCTGCTGGGAGAAAAACACTATATAATGCCTGGTACTCTTAGTGTAACGGTTAAAACGTTAGTTAATTTAATGATCGTGATATTTTTACATCATTTTAGAAATTGTATGTGTATTTTTGTATTATTTTCTTGACTAACATATTTACTAAATACTTAAGACGAGTTGATCTAACGAATGATATCTTTACATCGTTTTGAAAACTACATTTATTCTTTTGTAACTATTTTTTTTTTTTTTTGGTTGTTGTTGTCAGGCGCCCAAAGAGGAATACTGCATGAGTATATTCAAAATCCTTTTTTTAATTCATTTAAATATAGAAAGGGAAAAAAGTATTTTATTTCCATTTCGCTTTTTCTTCTTTTTTCCCCGGCCCCTCCTAATCTTAAGCCTCCTCTTACTTTTTATGTTTTGTTTCGTTTAGGAGTATATTCGTGTATATATACTTGCAGTTATTGAGAAGATTCAATGCAAAGTCAAGAATCTACGCTCGAAAATTCAACACGTAAATGAATTCTTATATCCATAACATGTTTCCAAGTATGGCATATATGTCGTTTCTTGTCATCTTACAATATCCATCAACATTTTGCCCGCATTCATGAGTCATATATTTACAATACGATTAAAACTTTGTCATAGTTAAAAAACATCACCAACAAACAAGCTATTGATTAAGATGGTAAGGAGACTTACCCAAAAATAAACAGAAGAACACAAGTTCTAATACTAGAAAACGTAATTATTGAGAGAGGTGAGAAATATTTACTTTCTAAGCCTCAAGGAGGAAACCTTTAGGGTGTGTTTGGTTTGAGGGGAGACAGTGGGAGGGAAGGGAGTGGAATTGATCAAATTGTCATTAATGAAGAGAATATTCTTTTTTGTTGAGAGTATATTTTTGAAATATTCACTACTACAAAAAAAAAAAAAAAAACGTAATAAGATCCAATTAACGTCAATTTTCAGAGGGACGTCTCGACAGGGATAGTTAAAAATGTACACTTTTGGCGTCCTACATAATATTCAGGACGTCTTATTTAAGACATCCTAAAACCCAATAAGGATGCCAAAAATCTGATTTGTGGCGTCCTTATTCTAAAATCAGGACGCCACAAATTAGGACTTCCTGATTTTAAAATCAGATTTGTGGCATCCCGATTGATTTTAAAATTAGGACGCCACAAATCTAATTGTTGGTGTCCTGATTTTAAAATCAGGACGCCACAAATCATATTTTTGGAGGATGCAATTACTCAAATGATTAGCATGCAATCCGACAAATCAGATATGAACCCAAGCAGAATGAAAAAACATGCATAGCTCCAATGTATAAAAAATGAGAGATGCATTGTTAGTTATTCATGAGTCATATATTCACAATACAATCAAAATTTTGTCCTATATAGTTAAAAAACATCACCGACAACCAAACTATTGATTAAGATGGTAAAGAGACTTGCCCAACAATAAATAGAAGAACACAAGTTTAAATACTAGAAAACGTACTTATTGAGAGAGGTGAGAAACATTTACTTTCTAAGCCTCAAGGGGGAAACCTTTAGTCAAATAAAAGAGAGAGTAAAAGACATTTGTTAATACTTTTTTAGCTATTTCCTCCCGTCCTAATTGTAGGAACACTTTTATAGTGTAAATTACATTACAAAAGTATTCCTATAATTAGGACTGGAGATAGTAATACAAATCAAATATTCAAATCAGGTGGGATCATATTTAATGGGAAATTTCTCCCCATGCATTTTTATTTATTCATAAAATTCAAATTCAAACCTTCATATTTAAGTTTGTTTTTTTTTTTAAACTGCCAACTGATTTGTATACAAACTATCTTTATTAATTTGCTATTTTGGGGGGGGGGGGGATCTCTATAAAGTTAACTTTCTTAATATATATTGTTCGAATTTGAAACCATAACATTTAAGAAGTATTGACACAATGTGAAATAAAATGAACTTGATTCCATAAAGTTCATGAAATTTTATCAATTAAAAATGAATGTTTGAATATGCTCAAGATATTAAAACATAATAAACTATAGTGACATAATTAAAAAAGGAGCTAAAATTATTACTTTTAAAAATATTATAAAATTCGGACTTATGACTTTTCATAAATAGTGAAAAAGGATTAATGTTATATTCTTCAACATAAGCTAAAATATAAATTAAATATATGATGAAGAAAATTTGAAGTAGGAGTGGTTGGCTTCTAAGATAGCAAAGCTAAATTGGTGGAGTCTGAATGTGTTTAATTTTCTCTCAAGCAAACCTTCTGAATTAAACAAAAGCTCTACTTCTCACATTTGCGTAACTAATTATTTAAATATTTGTGTTTAAATATTTTTATTTGTCTTGCACTCCACTCCATCTCCACATATTCTTTTTCTCCATAAATTATTATTTTTTGTTTTGCTGCCGAATAATCCCAAGTTTGATGCTTTCTCCACTCAATTGGATAATCAACAGAAAAAACACAAAATTATCCTGATATGCATTGATCAGAGTTGCGATGGCTCAAGCATGATGTCTCAGATTGACTTTCAAATTAAATAATTTAATTCATTTTCTTTGTTTTTATATAATTCATTTTTCATTAATACGAGTACCTTATATATAT
Organism: Acacia pycnantha; assembly: GCA_025563575.1. NCBI lineage: Eukaryota > Viridiplantae > Streptophyta > Magnoliopsida > Fabales > Fabaceae > Acacia > Acacia pycnantha. Next base: position 1,054,553 of record JAMWYP010000169.1, on the reverse strand, counting down.
ATATATATATGAATTCTGGTATGAAGAATCCATCATTAATCTAATAAAAAGTCAATGGATGGCAACTTTCTTTCTTGTTTTTTTTTTCCTTGCCCAACGGATAGCAACTTTTCAAGAGCGTGGAGGTGTGTTATTTCCTGTGCGGCCAACTGCGTTAATTTAATCAAATTATATCTAATTAATTAGTATTTGATTAGTGATGACCTAAATCGTTTATACCAGATTTTGATTTGATCACTTGATAGCTTTATTATTATTTTATTACATTTGCAGACGGCAGCCTACCAATGGCGGAACCAGGATTTAGAGTTTATGGGTGCACAATTAGTGTAGGGCTGCCCTTGATTTTTTTTTTAAGGAAAGTTTTAAATGCTTTAAGATTGTATCGTTGACATTTTCTGGAAGGAAAAAAGTTTAACAAGATTAAAGAACAACTTCTCAAATAGCTAACGGGAATTTCTTGAGTTGCTGACTCTGTGACTGTAAGGATTATTCTCTTTATCCCATAGATATATATCAAGATAAACTAACCCATTAATGTTCAGTATATAAAAACTCTGGACCACTTGGTGTAACATCCCCGATTTCACAAGCAGTATAATTTTTTTTTTTCAAAATATCATTTCAAAATCATCAGAGTAGAGCAACGGAGCAAAGAGTAACTGATATGAATACATTCAAAAAGCCGTAAGTCTGACTGGTTACAACAGCGGTACAGTAACCGCGTGGTTTAAAAGTGATGTACAACAACAAAAGGAAGGCTTCCACTGGAACATCGAAAGGAAGTCTTCAGCCGAGTCTCTATGCGGCCTGCTTGTCTTTCACCTCGGTCCTTGGTCCTCCCGACCCTGAAGCTATATGGAGAGCTGAGGTCCATTGCAATCGGACCCCAGGTAACGGTTAACCTCATATTTACATATACAGTATATGGACTACAGAAAAACACAGCATCAACAGTATAAGAACACATAGTACAAGCATCTCCCAAACATGTGTACCCCGGTTGGTTAAAACGTAATCAGGGATATCCTATCAACATAACAATGTACTTGTTAAGGATCTATCATTACGACAGAAATTTTTAGTCAAAATGACCATTTTACCCCTGACCCCCTAATCGGCGGAATTTCGCCAGCACTTCGTTACTTTGACCCTAATCTTCCAAAATTTCAACATAACTCCTACTCCAACATAATTTTTGAAATATAAATCATATTAATTAATGATTTACATCATAACAGGCATTTTAGGTAAAAATTACCATTTTGCCCCTGATGCCCCTAATCGGCAGAATTTCGCCAGAGCTTCGCTATTTTAACTCTAATCTTCCAGAATTTTGCCATAACTCCGACCCCATCATGATTTTCGAAATTAATGACTAAAATACCCCTAACATATGATATCTAATCATACTTGGAAGATTAAAGACTAATATAGCATTTCTACTCTAACTATCGAAAGACTACGAAAGCTTAAGTACCGAAAAACTTACGCAGAGCTTCGCTGCAGAATTTCCCCTAGAGCTTCTCTCTCTAAAATCTATCTCTAATTTCGAATTCCACAAGAGGAAATGGTGTGAAGAATGAAGAGAAACTCATGCCTATTTATAGGCAAAAAGTGTGCCCATTTGGTAATTTTTCCCTTCCAACTTTGGTAATTTTCCCTTCCTTATTAACCATGCAAATTAGGGTTTTCTAGAAGCTTTTCCCTTGGCCATACAATGCTTGGCCGACCTGAACCCTCTCAAAAAGCAATAGAATGAGTCATCTTTGCTTTTGCTTTTTGATTTTGTACCGATAAAATTCCCCGATCGGTGTCCGATTTGCGTAATCTTGTAAAATCTTAGAAATCTGGAATCACAACTTTGAAGACATTCTCTTTCTCTTCAAAAGTATCTAGGTTAACTTAATTTTTGATTCCATTCAGGGTTCCAACGGTTCAACCGAAGTTTCTCGAAAAACGTGCCGGTTACGGAATCAACTTCCGGAATCGTCAACCTCTGGACAAAAATTCACTGATTCCAAATATGTCCAGAAAATTCTCAACTCATTCCCAGATGTTGAGTTATGATTTATTTTCTTCAAATCCTAATTTTATGCCTATCTGCCTTTTTCTCAGATATTCCCTATTTCGTCTTATTATCAAAATGCTCCACCGATCTCAGAAATGACTCCGGGAACAACTCAATTTGAGATAAAAATCCACTCATCCTTATTATATTCTAACTTTAGAAATCCTGTTCCTGGTTCTCTAGATAGGATCCAATTCCTATCGGTGTTTATTTTCCCTATTTACTTTTACTTTAATTAATATTTAATCAAGAGTTTTAATTTTTCACTCTACCTATATTCACTTTCATTTTTCTTTCTTTTTTATCCCAAAGATGTCGGCCCTCACACACATATCTTATATATATTTTTATTTTTATTTTTTTAATTAATTATTATATAATTTAATAATTATTTTTACATAATTTTTTTATAACATTTTCCTATTGGCCTATACTTGTATTTAGGCTCAAAATTACCTAATCTCATTTATTTTTCTCAATATTTTCCAATTAATTAGCAAACATATTTATGCTAATTTTCTAGCCATAAATTACTAATTATAGAGTTCTACATAATTTATCACAATTATTCCATTGTTCAAGCTTAAATAATTAACCAATAATTATTTAATCAATCACTTATTATTTGTTGATAATTTTCTTATCTAGAACTAATTAGTTACTCTTAAAATCTGAACTAACATTGCTATTTTATCTCCCATGTAAAATATCAATAATTATGGAGTTAGTTATGATCTCCAAATATTTTATAATTGTTATTTTACAATTTTTCCAAGCTTATAATTTATTAAATTACCAAAATTAGAGACAATATATTCTCTCAATTTTAATAATTATTTTACTACCTCTCAGGATTTTTCACAATTTTCCTAAGTTATTTATGTCCTACAAGGGCATTTTCGTCATTTTGGCACTCTAATTTTCAAGAGATTTTTCCCCTACAAATTTGATATCACATATTCACCTATTTAATAGGTATTATTTCTTAATTTATGATATTTTCCCTAAGTCAAATTTTATGGTATTACACTTGGTCATAAAAACTCTAGTACTAAGTCAAATACTATTCAACTAAAAAACTTAGAAGGCCTATTGCAATATCCAACATCACAAGTAGAGGATTATAGGAGGAATTGATAATGCTTCTCATTTCCTAATTGCAATTTTAACTACACAATTAAGCCACAGCTTTTCACAGGAACCACTGATTTCTAGGGGGGAAATCACCCTCTTTGAATCTTTGGTCAATATCAACAACAAAGATGAATTAAAAGACCCAAATCTAACCATATGCATTCTGTATCAGAATTATTCAGTATATAAGAACAAAGTCTACTTGCGAACCTTTTCTAAGTTCAAAATTCTCCAGTCTACTAATTCATATTTTGTTTTTTCATAAGCTATTTGAGATTTCTCCAGGCTTTAACTAATATCAAGCAGAGAGATCAAAAAACGACATTGATATGACTGAGATTTTTGAGAGAATGAGAGTCGGGCGAAATTGGCAACGCCAAAAAAAAGGGGGCGGACGGAGCATGAGTTGAGCTGTTGAGGGTTGAGAAAATCAAATTGCCAAAAACAAAGGGATAGCAAGCGTTCGAACGCGGGACCTTTAACATAGATGGCTAAAGCTTTAACCAATTAATCCAACTAGATCTATTGTAATAAAATTCCTTCACAAAATATATATATTTTAAATTTTTTATGGGTTCACTTGCCCACATAAAAACCAATGTCCCTCCGCCCCTGCAGCTTACGATAATAACTGTTCTGGTGTAGAACACAGATTGTCTAGCCCTGAGGGGCTAGGATGTTGGTGTAGATAGGGACTTGACCTAGGAGTGATTCCTAGGGCCTACGTACCCTGAAGAGGGATCAAAGTCCACGTAGTTCGAGTATTGATGGAGGCGTTTAGCCTAAAGGGGTCTGTGTGCTCTGTGACGGCTGTATGTGAATAGCCGGAGCGTAGACCGTTGTCGATGATCTGTAGAAGATGAAGATAGGAGGTAGGAGATAGGAGATAGGGGAGAATAGATAGGAGATCCCAGATAGCATCGTGTCATCGTGTGTTGGCAACCTCCCCTTTGAATAGGTCTTGGCAGTTTAGATCTGCATGGGTCGGTTGAGATCATGGGCCTTGACCAGGTCCATAACAGATGCCCCCAAGCTCGGTAGTTCAGGTGTCTGAGCTGCCGAGGTTAATTGTTTGGTTGACTGTGAAATACAGACTTGGCCGAGCTATATCCAATGTGTGCAAACGGTGGAGTTTGCTCATTTCGAATGCTTGTTCGAATTTGCATTAATCCCGGTTATTGACAACCGTATAGTAATTGTATAGTAATTGCCCCCCAGCCTGGTAGTCCAGGTTTCTGGTCTGCCGGGGTGGATCTGGTGTTGAATCCGGATATCGTATCCGAGTTGCTACCACTCGTTTGATTTTGATAAAGTGTCTATCCGAGTTTCAAAGAACTCCAGAATTACTTGTCTTCTGATTGAATTGCCCCCAGACATGTAGTCCGGGTTAATTTGCTTTGAAACTTCGTTGACTTGATCATTAATGAAAGTTTGTTCACTTCCCGATCAATTCGAATATTTATGTAGTATTTCATCCGTGTCCACGATGAATTGATATAGTGAACTCACATTTGTTTTTGGAGTACTATTGAGTGACCGGCCAAGGTCATAGGTGTGATATGCAGAATCTGCGAAAGCGCGTTTGGTATTGAAACCGTAGTAGTGAGGATCGCATTCAAACCGCCTCGTATAATTCCGGGTTCGTTGACCGGGTCATCCTAGGATAAAGGGAAGTTGTCACTGCCCGGGTTTGGTTTTTCACCAAAGCGTCGAACATTTTGACTCGATCAAGGTCGGCATGACGAGCCCCGCTTGATATCCCGGAGTAAGTTAGGAAGCGTCCGGGCTGCGATAGCTCTACGGAGACAACTCTCTCTGACTGAAAAGTCGGGTTTTAGTCTTCAGTTTGTATTTGAATTACGACCGGGTTCAGTGACCCTGTATTCGCTCTTTCGTTCATGTCTTTGTCGTTAGAGTAATTTGAGGAGATTGAATCAATGCTCTCGATTGAGAGTTTCTTTATTTATTTGCAAGCCGGGATTTTAACCGGATTTGGTGTAACCGGGGTCCGCCTTCAAAATTCAAACGGAGCTGGATTTTAACCAGATTTGGTGTAACCGGGGTCCGCCTTCAAAATTCAAACGGAGCCGGGATTTTAACCAGATTTGGTGTAACCGGGGTCCGCCTTCAAAAATTCAAACGGAGCCGGGATTTTAACCAGATTTGGTGTAACCGAGGTCCGCCTTCAAAACTTTACACAGAGCCGGGATTTTAACTAGATTTGGTGTAACCGAGGTCCGCCTTCAAATTTTAGACGGAGCCGGGATTTTAACCAGATTTGGCGTAATTTCAGGGGGAGATATGGTACCATCATACCAATCCACTTGAGAAACATTACCTAAGATGATTTATGGAAATATTTTGCATATCAAAATGTGACATTTGGTGGTAATGCACTCCCTCAGTATTTTGTGGTGCCACAAATATTTTGACAAGGAGCTTCTCCAATCAAATAAAGCAATTCAATAGCCAGTCCTGTTCAAGTTTTGATTGAACAAGGATAGTCCATAATGATACCATAACTGATGACGGAGCTAACGCAAATAGCCCCCACTGATGTCCCAAGCCTTTAGCCTTAGTAGCAATAAGGGTGGATTATAAAGAAACACATCCATACAAGAGGTGCAACAGTCAAGGGAACTAAATAATTCAGCCAAGGTGTCTCCCATGATTAAACTATTAAAATAACTGTAGGTTTCAAGAGCGCATGAAAATGTGAATGTGTCAGCATTAAGGCCTTTCTCGCGCCTCGTAGAGACAAATTGCAATGCTTGGGGACTACCATTACATGCAAGGCCAGCAATGATATTAATTGTTCCAAAATAGCCCAACATTGGATTTAAACCCGGCCCCCCTCAAGTACCCACGCTTGATGCTAAGGTAATGGATATTGCAAAGCCTTAATATCCACGAATAATAAAATAAGAATTATTTTGTGGCCAAAGAAACATTAGCATCTCTACTTATATCCTTTAAGTTAAATTTCACGGTATGACACTTCTGGAGCCCACGGAATTCCTTGCACAAGAATTGCAAAGTGACATGGATTTGGAGGTGACCCACTAATATGCCCTAGCCTCAAATTAGTAATGGCCTTAAATCCAAAGTAACTAAACGCGCAAGCAGTAATCATTATGATATATAAATCCAGGCAATGAATCCAAACCCATCTCGAGCCTTCTTTAGGATTTTCCATGGAAATACTTCCCGTGGCTCAAAAGACATATCCTCATACTTCCGATCCTGACCATAGTAATTTACTGGTTGCACTAGAAAGGTAAAGATGATAGCCACCACAGAACTAAACCGAAGACTGAATACAACTAACCTGGTTTGTGTCCCGGTTTAAAGTGATGGAGGCCGTATCAGCGTGGTGGACTTAGCAAAGGTAGGCGTGATCAGTTTGGTGCTGAGCAACCGCAAGCTCCTATAACCTCTTTGAACCAAATCACCGATTCTGCTAGCAACCTGTCCAGCCCACTACCGTGATTGGATTTGCCAAAACCATCAACTTTAATGCCGTCACTTAAGTTACTAACCGGCGCCACCCAGCTCGGCACCCCCTCCGCCATCTACATTACGGCACCTTAGCGTCTCGACGTGTCGGCATCTTGGGACAGCACCGAATGTGTACCTCGGCATTCTGAATCCCAGACTAACCACGTAGGCCCATAATTTATTGTGAGTAGTAGGGAAGACATCATATGCCACTGTGAACACCTGATGGCGGTCAAGCACGTGGGGATATCCTGACCTCCGCCTACCTCGGCGTCTCATGGCATCTAATCGGCATCTAATCGTCTTGGCCTATCTCGGCGTCTCAGCATCTTGGCCAGTTCATGACAAACACCCAGGCATGTCGGACCCAGGCTAGCCATCATCTCAAAGACAAAAATACTAAGCGTCTCGGCACGTCGACATCTTGGCTGTGAGTTGCTCGGACAGTGAATACACCATGCATCTCGGTTCAATCATCTCGGCACTTCACTATCTCAGGACCAGGTCACCTCGGCACTCAGTCTCGGTCTTATACCTCCGGACATGCACGCATATTAGCGTCTTCCACCTCGACCTTTCCAATCTCAGATCTGAGTTTTTGGCGCTGCTCCTGCTCAAAAGAATCTCGGCCTTGTATGCCGACGTTGGATCTTGGCCATCTGCAAACCATTTAATCTGGTATACATATCTCGGCCCCATACTCTACTGAGGCATTGCGACATTGGATCTTGAGGCATCTCAGGCATCTCGGACCTCGGGAATTGATCCTGGTTCAGTTATCCCGCCACAAATCAAAACCGAAAAATATTTGAGTCACCTCGGCCTCCACACTTGCAGCTTCATTTTATTTTTGCTTCTCTGAGTGAGCTTTGGGCATTTCGGAAGCTGAAAAACTCCACAACCTAGGCTCATGTGGTGCCGGTGGCTGAGGTATGGCTAGCAATGAAGAAACCGCCATATTTGTCCGACCTCGTCTAAGCAATATAGAAAAATTACTGTGGAATGTGATCACAGATGGTGTAACATCCGCAGTCTTCTATGGCCCAAAATTTCATGATTTTTGACAATGTAGGAGAAAGGGAAAACAAAGAAAACACAGCTCATTTGACTGAGATTTGTAATTGATAAGCCAAGCCGTGGCTCAATGCGAAACGAAGGCCATTGAACATCCAAATTCTCGTCTTCCTTCGGTAAACAATAACAGAGTCCCTCTCAGAAAGACATCTCGTGAATATATGAACATGGGACATAATAAGGAAACTGGGAATCTCAAGTCGCCTTTCGTGCTTCACCTTCAGAGGGTCCTTTGACGCTCAGATCTCAGTTCAAAACGTAGTGCAAGTCGTTCTTGTTTGTTAGGCCTCGATTCAAAGCGCAGGGGCGTGGTTGAATTGGAAATCACCTTTCGTACGCTAATCATGTTTCCCTTCTCGTCTGCCTTAAGCATCTTGAGAAGCTCAAAGCAGATTCTCATCCACTGTGTTCACTGTTGCACGACGCATTCTCATGCTTCTCATCCATGCTCCCACCTTCGGCAAGTCCGATCTCGACATCTCATGAAGAGGATCCTGACATTGGATTCCTGTTTGAATCTCCACTTCGTCCCGTCTCTTCAGCCGATACGAAGGCAAGGATCATGTTAATCATTTATTGTGCCACGAGAAATCAGGTAACGGCCGAACACACGTTGAAGAACCCGTAAACACGCACATGACAAGGAAAATTCAAATAATTGGGATCCCTACAATATCGGCTTCAAAGTTCTGCAAGCCTACTTCGATTACCTCGGCTCCCAAATGGTAATCCCGGCATGCATATCTCAGCATGCACCCCATCTCGAATGTGGAGGTTATGGAGAAGACTTGATGTAGAGTCCCACGGAGTTTTCCGGCATCAAATGCTCGTGCCTTATTTGAAAAAACGAATTGAGCTCTCTGAGTCGCTAAGGACTTTCTGATTCAATTCATCGCCCTCGTGTAACAATCAATCCGCCCCTGCCATCAATTGAACAATCTTTGAAATAAATAACGGAGTTCACATGAAAATTGATGTTTCTTGGTTGAACCATCGTTGGTCACAGGAATCGAAATTTAACGATCCCCACGGTCGGCGCCACTGTTCTGGTGTAGAACACAGATTGTCTAGCTCTGAGGGGCTAGGATGTTGGTGTAGATAGGGACTTGACCTAGGAGTGATTCCTAGGGCCTACGTACCCTGAAGAGGGATCAAAGTCCACGTAGTTCGAGTATTGATGGAGGCGTTTAGCCTAAAGGGGTCTGTGTGCTCTGTGACGGCTGTATGTGAATAGCCGGAGCATAGACCGTTGTCGATGATCTGTAGAAGATGAAGAGAGGAGGTAGGAGATAGGAGATAGGGGAGAATAGATAGGAGATCCCAGATAGCATCGTGTCATCGTGTGTTGGCAACCTCCCCTTTGAATAGGTCTTGGCAGTTTAGATCTGCATGGGTCGGTTGAGATAATGGGCCTTGACCAGGTCCATAACAATAACATATTGCAAATCGCATCCGACTAATTAGTTTAACTAATAAACTAATATATAATCTAAGGATACACAACATATGTTATGATTAAGTAACTTATTTAGCTTCCTTAATTTCTTTTAAAATAATCAACTTGGTCTTATAATTAGGATATTCTCTAAACTAATTAGTTTAACTAATAAACTAATATATAATCTAAGGATACACAATATATGTTACCATAACTTATTTAGTTTTTTTAATCTTTTCAAAAAAAGTTAACCTGATCTTATAATTAGGACCGGAGGGAGTAATGTTTGTGGGCGCGCTTTTGTTTTTGTTTTTGTTTTTTTTTTAATATAGAGTATTGTGAAATATTAAATATATGCAAAATAGAAAGACGAAGACCTCTACAGTTTGATATTGCGCAGAAACAATGGCTAAGAAAGAGACCTAGCTACAATTATTTTTCTTTTCAATAAAAAAGACTTAAAATGAATATAATTAGGTCTTGTAAGTTTTTTGTTGGCAAAAAAGAAAAGAAAAAGGGTCTTGTAAGTTTTTTAGGGTCACTGTATGCTTTGCCACTTAAATAGCACTTTCGATATCTATAAATTATTTATTCGTTTTATCCTCCTATCAACAGTGAGATGTGAACCCATATTTTTATAAGATATGCGACGATACTCTTTATAATTTTTTTTTTTTTTTTATTGTCAAAGATAAAAGGTATAAAGATCATTATCTGGTTGTAAAAAGAGATTATTTTTATTAGTTTTTTCAATACGTAGTGCCGAGATAATTAACCCATCAATTACATTAAGCATATATTAGAACATAATCTAGGGAGAAAGACATGTAAGAACCATTGAAATATGAGAATTCCAAAATGCTCTCTTGATATATGACTTGAATTAATTCCTATAAAGTTTTTAGGTGCTATTTTCAAAAAAAGTTTTTTTGGTGGAATGACCTAATTGCCCTCAATAAGATTAGTTGTCGGTTCATATTGTTTTTTTTTTTTTTGAAAATTCTCATTTAGCCCAGTTATTGCATATGAAAGATATTTTGCAATATTTTATGAAATTCTGGTTTATATTGTTATATTTGAGGATCTATGTCTGATGCATTCAATGTATTTTCTTTTTTAACTACTCATTTTCTCTCCCTCATGTTGGGAAAACTTTTTCAAATGACAATCAACTAATCATGTAGTATAAGTCTCTTCAATCCATTTGTTTTCTTATGAAACATCATTTTGATCCATTTAGAGACAAACAAGAAGAATATGGTTCTTACCCAACATATATATATCCCATAACTTTCTTGGAATATTCATCCATGTGTATTATTATGTTGGAATAATAAAAAAAGATATTGCACATCCTAAGATGAAAAATGTCTGGCTCCTGACCAAAAGCCAATTATGATAGAAGATTCAGGCTTGTTTGGAATAGCTTTTAAGAGGGGTTTATGGGCTTATTTACTGTTCCAATCAGGCTTATGAGTTTTTTTGTTGCTTTTTTCGTTTGGATGCAATCTATTCCCAATCGAGCTTATGGAGAAAAATGAGCTTATTTCAAAAGCTTACTTTCTTGACTTATCAAAACGAGCTTATTTGGAAAGCTCTTCATTTATGGCTCTCGTCAGTCCTTTCTCTCCAAATGCCCACTGGAGAAAAATTTATATCCGTTATACCAACCCGCTTGAGCTTCATCTTCAACATTTATCTTCTTCTCATTTAATTTGCCAACTACCTGTCTTGGCTTGAAGTGGCTCATTTATGCAGAATTGTCTTTAATTTTGTCTACTCACCAATTGCCTGAGCTTGAAGGTATTGCAGAGCATTTAAGCGAAACTTGAAGCAGAGCATTTCACAATCCTTCGCTGTGCCTCTCATTTCTTCGCCACTCGAAGTCAGATCTGTGGATATTTCTCCTACTCTCTCTCTCTCTCTCTCTCTCGTCGATAGTCTATATGATATGTCCAAGGATACAATTATTACTATAAACATGAAAATGAAATGATAACTAAAAGGAGAATACTTTAAATGACATTAACGTTTAAAGTACAATGACTTGCCCCTAGGACATAATTTCCAACAGATAGGGTAGTGAAAGCAGGTATAGGAGAAGAGAAGGTGATAGGTGAGTGAGATGGAGGTGAGGCAGGCCTAGCAGGAGAAGTGGCAAAGGGACCAGCCTGAACAGTAGAAGGCTTCATAAACTGTTCAAGTTTGGAGTTTATGATGTGGAGCATGGTATGAATGCCAGTCAATTTCTTAGCATAGTCCTCAAGAGCGCCTAACATGTTCTCCATCTTTTCTCTCATATCTTCAAGTGTCTCAGCTTGTTCTTCTTGAACCTTTACCAATTTATCATGGCTCTTGGTTACCATAGAAACCAACTTTTCAATCTCTGTCTCAAGTTTGGTGGTGAGCTCATGGTACTAAGCAATCATAGCAGTTTGCAAAGGAGCAACACTTTCAGCAATGGCCTTCTCAACAATGGCCTGATAGAGGCACCAAGCATAGAAGGAGGAGGATGTGAAAATGTAGACTGAGCACCAGTAGCAGCAGGAGAGGATTGAGCCTCATTGACTCTAGATTGAGTGGCTTTGGACTTGGTAGGTGCTCCGGATTGACCTGACCCTTCTCTAAAAGAAATTCCCATATGGTTTAAATGAAACTGGCCAAATAACAGAGGTTTAACAGGTTTCTCGTTCAATTCCAGGTACCATATTTGTTCTTGAAAGAGAATCAAGGAAACTATGTTGGGAAAAGGAATAGTGACTGTTGATTTGGAGTCAAACCTAAACCTTTTCATTTCATTGTAAACCCATTGGCCAATATTATGAGGGACTTTATCAACTATTGAAGCAAAAAGGGAGTAGTCCCTTCGAGCAAAATGGGTAAATTTTTTCCTTTTTTTGCATAAGGTTTCTGGAATAGATATACCAAAGAGCCCTATGAATGGGAGGCATAGCAACAAGAGTAAAGTTCAGGGACCCTAATGGTTCACCTGGCCTGAGAATTTTGAAAATTTCCTCTTAATCATAAGATATTTTAGGGATAGGAGGAGGATCAATGATCCTTAAGAGAGACTTTATATATTTAGCATTCATGGCAATTCTCTTCCCCTTAACAAAAGTAATTATTCTTTCTTCAATAAGATAACCATTATCATCTAAGATATTGGCAATTGAGAAATGAAAATGAATGATTTAACTCTTGAAGGGCTGTAAGGAGTATTAATGGCTAAAAGATTTTCAAAGGGTCTTAGCCATGGGGATAAGTCTAGATTACACTCATCCTTAAGTTTATCTAGATTAACATAGACAGTGGGACAAAAGCCATGATTAGCATAATGCTCAAGAAAGAGTTTCAGGTCAAACTCAGAGTAAACTATGGGATTGTAGCGATAGTCAGGAGGGGGTCTACCAATCCTTTAGGTTTCTAAAAGAGAAGGAGTAGGTCTAGGTACCTTTGAAGATGAATGTCCTCGAAACTCAGAAGAAGAGACAATGGTTTTTCTAGGTTTCTTTGGAGAAACAACCACTGGTTTCTTGTCCTTTCGCTTTGCAGCAGCAGGGTCAATCTTCTTAGGAGGCTATTCAGAAGGCTCATTGATCAAAACACTCTTGGCCATTGTTTTTGGAGACGTTGTTGCATCAGAAGCAACTTTAGGCTGATACCAATTAGGAGGTTGCTTTTCCCTTTTAGGTCGCTTCAATGGCGGAGGAGATGAAGATTGGGTAGCTTCAAAGTCTAAAGATGAAGCTTTAGAGGGGTTTTTGAATGCATAATGGAGAGTTTGGCTCAAGTTAGGGTTTTGAGTTGAGAGGATTTGTAGAGAGAAACGAGAGAAGACTCGAGGTTTTGAGAAAAGTGAAGAGAGACAGACAACACAGGTATATATATAAAAGCACTTCACTCGAGTTACCATGAGATGACTCGAGTGTTCATATAATCTTAAACCTGGACTTCAAGTGTGTATTTGAGAATACTTTAAAATGCCTTTAACTTGAGTTCACCAAGTCTTGACTTGGGTTGGCAATTCATTCCAATCTCGCTTGCTCTTTGTTTGAGATTGACACGAGTTTACCGTGCCTTCTAATGACTACTATTTATGCCATATTTTCCCTACATTGTGTGACTATTTTGTATGATGAATGTGAACTTAAATGTGTCTAAACTGAGAGAATATGTCATAATTCACGCATGTAGGGAAAGATAGGATGAATTTCATAATTCATGGTAATTGCATAATTATGCTACACATGTGCATAAGAAAAGGGTAAGATTGAGTTTTACCATGAAAGCACATAGCATAGCCGATGCAATGCTATAGCACCGGGTCATCCATAACAAACCGTAATACAATGTAAAACTTGGGTAAGTGATTTGCACAATGTCTGTGAATGTACAACATTACTCGCGTGCTCATTAGACAACTTTCAGAGAACATGCGAGTAACTTGCGTAATCTCTTGCTACTGATCACTGTCACTCGAGTGCAGCACTCAAGTACTTCAATATCTAACTAGAGTGGTAATGAATATCTCAGAGGATTCTTCAGTTTTTCTCTTTCTCACTCAAGTGCACAAAACCGTCACTTGAATGATTTGTCTCAACATTCGATGCCTTTGCAAGCCACTTGCAAATTCTTTCGAGTTAATACTAAATCCAATCACTCAATTCATCTTGTACAGAGGTCAACTTTCAAAACGCAAGTTTTGGAGCAACATTTTGCAACTTCTTTGTACGATTATGAACTTCCAAAATTCATATCTCTTCCATTTTTTTCCATGATCTTGATGTTGCTAAATCAAGTTTTGAGTCTAGTTTCATATGCAACAATTTCCACTTCAATTGGATGTGTAGTTTGTGAGATACATCTAAATTACTGAACCTATGTCTAATATAATACGTGAATTCTAATGTCAACGTCCAAAATCCATATTTCTTTCATACAAAATCCTTTGAGCTTTATTTTAGTGTCTATTTACTGAATTAGGAGTCTAGTTTCATATGAAACAAGTTTCACCTCAATCAAATTTGTGGTTTGAGAGATATGATCAAATTACTAAACCTTGTACGTGTTGAACATTAAATAGGGGCAGATAGAGGAGCTGAAATACACAATGCACTTGAGTGCATAGTGTCATACTCGAGTGCTAAAAAAATCATACTCGAGTGATCTGCTATAATGCTGCCTAAATTGACGTTTTGGAAATTATTGGTGCCAAACTGTCATTTTTGAATGTTGAGCCCCAACCAATTTCTTCCTTTCTTTTTCCTCTTAATCAATCCAATTCAATAACTTCTTCATTGATCTTTTTCTTGATCATTCTCTATAATTGAAATTTATATCTTCTAATCTTTAAATCTACATTAAATATATGAACTAGTCAATGTAGGAGATAAATATACTATGCAAACTTTTTGCTCTTAATATTTGACATCATTAAACTTGAGTGTTGAAAAGATCATACTCGAGTGATTTGCTGTAGTGTGACTAAATTGATGTTTTGGAAATTCGTGGTGCTAAACTGTCATTTCTGAATGTTGAACCCCAACCAATTTCTTTCTTTCTTCTTCCTCTTAATCAATCCAATTCAATAACTTATTTATTGATCTTCTTGTTGATCATTCTCCATAATTGAACTTCATATCTTCTAATCTTTAAATCTACATTAAATATAGGAACTAGTCAATGTAGGAGATAAATATACTATGTAAAATTTTTGCTCTTAATATTTGACATCATCAAAACTAATCATATCTAACATTCTCCTCCTTTTTTATGATGGAAAATATTATTAAGAAAACTATGTATGAGTTTGAAAACATATTGGATGTAACATATTTTTCTCGCCACCATCCTCTCCCCCTATTTGACATCAGCAAAAAGTTTGAAGTATAAAAAAGAAATGCTTGTGAAGAGATAAATATGAAAGACAAAATAGAATATGCCAAGAAAACAATTTTCTCTGCCCCTATTTGAAAACATTTTCATTTTTAACGTGATGCAAGTGAAATAAGGTTGTCATGAAAACAAGTTTGAAATAATTTGGAGAGGTTTTCAAAAAAAACTTTCACAATTAAAGTATATTGATACCAAAGATGTGCAAAATATTCATAGAATAAAAAGAGATAAGGTTCAGAATGCTTAGTTATATTCGACAGCAAGTTGAGGTATGATCCATGAAGTCCAACTTTCTTCATTTGGGCTTTCTTCCATAAGATCATGTCAAACTAATTACTGACTTGTATTGGCAAGGGTGATTTTGCTCTGAATGTTATAACCAATATATTTTTCTTGATTGATCGCCAAAGTATTTGTCCTCAAATTTGATAGTTTCTTCTTTTAGTACTTTGAGGAATGATTTAGCATAGAATAGATTCTCCTGCCATAGTTAAAATCATTCTTGCAAGGAGAATGGTTAGTGTAATCAAGTATACAAAATTTCATTTCGTTACCATATTTTTCAAATTAAGACCATGGAAAGGAAAGAAAAAGATTAACTTATAATCAAAACTTAATAAAAGATAGTAAACGCAAATAAGTATGCTTAAAATGATTTTCTTCAAATAAAGGAGATGAGATTTTAAGATATAATACACATGTAAATGTGAAGCTCCCCCTCAATGAATGCGCATCGTAAATAAGTTTAATTAAGCAAGAATACAATACCTCACTCAAGTAATGTCATAATAACTCGAGTCATATTCCTTTGTAGTCCATTGACGCATCACTGGCTAGTAACTATCTGATGATGTGATCAATATTTAGGAACTCCCAGATTTGATGCATAAGGATGAGTTTTTGTGGCCAATGGCTCAAAAGGCATCTCAGTAGTAGAAATCTCAAATGATCATTGAATAGGATCTCAAAATAAATCAGTTTATGCTCATAGCTTCTTATCAGACTAGTATGCTCCCAATCTTGTCATTCAGATAAGTGATGAACTTCAATATTGTTTATAGTAAGTTCAATGTGAGATTGTCGAAGTTCCTCTCTTAGATAGCCCAAGGATTGACCAAAGGAGGGATGATCAAGGGACCAGCTCTAGCACAATACTATGTCTCATCTATCCTCAAAGTCTCAGCTTCCACCCTCTTTCTCTTTCTCTTTCTTTGACACATCGCTAGCTAATTACTTGCTAGTGATGGGGTGTCACTCAAGTGATCACTTGAGTGATACCATAGATTCTGGAACCACTTCCAATGAGATATACTTTGTTTGTCTCTTTGTTCTTTATATCCGACAACAGAACATTTTGGTCAACTCCTACAAAAGTATAAGTACATGTTCTTTGGTACTCAAATTCTTCTTGGGTTAAAACAAGGTTAGACATAACAACTATTTTGATCTTATATAATTAAACCATAAGATATTTAAGCAAAGAGTATACTAAGCCAACAAAGATCAGAATTAATAACAGCTATTTTGGAGCAGTGTTTTGCAATGTCTTTGTACGACCGTGAACTTCCAAAATTCATATATTTTTTAGTTGTTTGTTTTTCAAGATATTGATGTTTATGAAATGGGTTTTGAGTGTAGTTTCATATGCAACAAGTTCTACTTCAATTGGATGTGTAGTTTGTGAGATACATCCAAATTACTAAACCTGTGTCTGATATAAGGCATCAATTCTAGTGTCAACTTCCAAAATTCATATCTCTTTCTTCCAAACTCCTTTGAACTTGATTTTTGTGTCTCTGTACCAACTTGGGAGTCTAGTTTCATATGAAACAAGTTTCATCTCAATCAGATTTGTGGTTTGAGAGATATGATCGAATTATTGAACCTTCTACGTGTTGGACATTAAACAAGGGCAAATAGAGGAGCTGAAATACACAATGCACTTGAGTGCATAGTTTCGCACTCGAGTGTTGAAAAAATCACACTCGAGTGATTTGTTGTAGTGCAGACTAAATTGGTGTTTTGGAAATTCGTTGTACCAAACTGTCATTTTTGAAATTTGAGCCTCAACCAATTTCTTTCTTTCTTCTTCCTCTTAATCAATCCAATCCAATTACTTCTTTATTTATTTTCTTCTTGATCATTTTCCTTAATTGAACTTCATATCTTCTAATATTTGAATCTACGTTAAATAAAGGAAATAGTCAACATAGGAGATAAATATACTATGCAAACTTTCTGCTCTTAATATTTGGTATCTATATTTGATATCATCAAAACTAATTATATCTAACACATCAATGTTTAACATATATACTCTTTGAGAGAGTTATTTACAAACGTTTCCAATCGTTGTAAAATCTCAAGGTAGTGGGACCTTGAGTGTGATTGTTAGATTACAACTTGTATGTGGGAGTGAGTTCTGTTGAGGATTGTTTTTGTACTGTGGTGCCAAGAACTCGTGGAATCTTTGAAGTATAGTGAAAATCTCAGAGACGCTCTGAGGACTGGATGTAGGTCAGAAAGTTAAGGCCGAACTAGTATAATCCATTATCACAATTTGGTGATATTCTTCTGACTCTTCCTCTTTTATTTAATTGTTTATCATCTTTGAATTAAATTTTTAATATCACCCAATTCACCCCCCTCTTGGGTGAAATTTTGGTACTAACATTTGGTATTAGAGCCAAGTCTTCTAATTTCAAGATTAACGTCCTAAGAAGGATCTATGGAAAGAATACTACTAGACGGTGCATCTATCTCTAAACCTCCTGGCTTCAACAAAGAACATTTTTGCTTTTGGAAACTGAAGCTCAGAGTCTTTGTGATGACCATTGAATACGGTATTCGAGGATGGAAACTACATTCCAACAAAAAAGGTTGAGGAACATATAGTTCCAAAAACTACTGTAAAGTTCGATGAAAATGACAAAAAATTGGTAACTTTGAATAGTAAAGCTATTTTGATGATTCAGAATGCCCTTAGTCAAAGGGAGTATTCCGATATGCAATCTCTCACCAGCCAAAGAAATGTGGCAAGCACTTGAGATCGCTCACAAAGGCACTTCAGGTATCAAGGAAAACAGAGTCAACACTCTATTCACCGAATACAACCTACTTTGAATGAAGTCTGGCGAATCTATAGCTAAGTTTGAACTCATACTTACGCATATGATAAACCAACTAGCTGCCTAAGGGAAAACATACGATCAAAATTTCTAAGTGATAATAATCTAAAATGTTCTTACAAAGGAATGAGAGGCGAAGGTAACAACTATCAGAGAAGCCATGGGTGAATCAATGAGATCTGTAGCTACACTATTTGTAATTCTCTCCGAGTATGAGGGAAAGATGAAGTTTAAAAAGGGACTAGACGAAATCAACAACAACAACAAGAATAAAGGCGTAGCATTCAATGCCATGAAAAAAAAAGAACTCAAGGAAGTGGAGGAACCTGAAGAAGAGAACAAGCTTTGGATGATTGTCTAGAGATGTAAGAGTTCTACTTAAAAGATCAACGATTTCCCCTAAATTCCATAAAGGTGGCTTAAGCAGCAGACTGGAATCAAAAGATCAAATTATTTGTTACGAATACAAAAAGCATGGACATATCAAATCAGAATGTCCATTTTTGAAGAACAATGAGAAGAAAAAGAGCAACCATTTCAAAAAGAAAGCTTATGTTTTTGCTATATGGGGAGATAGCTCGGCAAATGAAGAAAGTAAGGAAGAAGAAATGACGAACATCTACCTTGTAGCTCATGAAGAATCAAAAGGTGAAGAGGTAAATGATTCTGAACCTACTTATGATGAACTATTATCTGAATATAATGCTCTACATCCAGAGTTTAGAAAAATACTGAAAGAACTTGTGAATTCAAAGAAAAGAATTAAAGTTCTTAGCAACAAATCAAAGATACCCCCTCTGATCTCTTGTGAAACTTGTCCTCAATTAGAAAGAAGAAACTCTTATCTCAACAAGACTCTTGAGAAGTTCACTAGGGGAAGTGAAATGCTCAACGTTAAAGGTTTACTAATGACAAATTTGGAATAGGGTATAAATTAGAACTAAACAAGCAGAAAGGTAAAAAGAAAATGAGAGGAAATTCATATTTGAATTATTTTCAAAAGTCTGTGCACTTGTCTAATCCTTTCACTCACTACAACTATTACAACAGAAAGGGGCATAACACATCCTCTTACTTTCATAAGAAAGACTAATAGGTAGCTATAAATGGGTACCAAAAGGATCATATGTTCATTCTATGATCTGGACTAACCAAAAGGACCCAAGAAAAGTTGGGTACCTAAAACTTATTTTTCAATTTTTGAAGGTATGTCTAAGAGCATCAAAGACCAACAAATGGTAGATTAATAGTGGTTGCTCTAGACATATGACTGGTGATCAGTCCAAATTTTGTCACAATAAGATCAAAAGTTGGTGCTAAAGTGAGATTTGGAGGAAACCATTCTGGAAAAATAGGCGAGATAGGTGAAATTGGAGATGGAATTTAAATCAAAGTATCTACTATGTAGAAGGTCTCTGCCATAACCTTCCCAGTGTTAGTCAGAGTGTAGATAAAGACAACTGGATCATTTTTTATTCAAAAGAATACCTTATTGTGAACAAGAGGATCTCTAGATAAACAAAGATAAACTCAAGGTTTTAATCAAAGCCTCAAGAGAAGGTAACTATTATATTATCAATATGCCTAGATATAATACTAATTTTGAAAATTGTTTACTTAGCAACACCGATGAAAGTTGGTTATGACATAAAAGACTGGCAAATGTCAATATTGACCAACTAGGAAAATTGTTTAAAAATGAATTAGTTCTTGGTTTACCCAATCTTAAATTGAAAAATGATTTGATTTGTGATGCTTGCCAAAAAGGTAAACAGACTAAATCTTCTTTCAAATAAAAAAAAAATGAGGTCACGACAAAAAAACCACTCCAACTTGTATATTTGGATTTAGTTGAACCAGTAAGAGTCAAAAGCCTTGGTGGCAATCTTTATACTTTAGTCATTGCCGGTGATTACTCTAGATTTAATTTGACCATCTTTCTTTCCTCTAAAGATGAAACCTCTGATCAATTTATTATTTTTGCTAAGAAAGTGCAAAATGAGAAAGATATATGTATTTCAAGTATAAGAACAGATTATGGAGGAGAATTTGAAAATTTGACTTTTGAAGAATACTGCGATTCAAATGAGATTGACTACAACTTTTCAGCTCCAAGAAATCCTCAACAAAATAGAGTTATAGATAGAAGAACAGTGTTCTGACGGAGATCGCCAGAGATGTGACACCCCTCTGATATCCCTATAATTATCAGAGTAATAGCGTGTAGCACAAATGAGTTATTAGAGTACTAAAAGAAATAGCATTAACATACTGATACAAAATTAAATTTGATTACATAACATGGGAGTTTACAGGGTTTATACCCATTACAAACAGTGAAATTAAAAATGACACTGTCATCCTTATCTTCTTTAGCAATTCCTCCACTGGTTCGTCTTCAAGCGACACTCCCTTCTTGAGTCTTGTGCAGTACTTTTCTCCAGTGCTAACCTACCTACTGTTTGGTAGTGAAAGGTGAGATTCAGAGGAATCTTAGTAGCAAACAATACCAAACAATGCATGCAAGATAAATGCTAATGTATGATATACTTTCCTTGTACAAGCATGTTAACATAATGACATTACTGCATGCTCAATACTTCATGTATCATACTCATGGCCATAGCATAATCAGAAAATAGAGCTTCAATCATTCAAGTATGTTAAACATAACAAGCAAGCATAACAATCATACATATACACATAAGCAACTATATCAAATATATGCAAGTAGGGTAAGTTCACTACCTTAAGGACTAATGTCCTTCATTGGTTCCTCTTTTAGAAACCATTGGAGTTGCTTGAAGTTCCTTCCTTCTCCTTATGGCCCTAAGGACATAACCATATCTTTAGAACCAAGGAAAATGAATTCCTAACAAAGTTCTCTTACCCTTACAACTTTTACCCCTTAATTTCTTATTTTTCGGATTTGTACAATTTTTTCCAGAGCTTTCACTGAAATTTGAGAATTCATATTTAATTGTATAAAGATTCAATTGGGGTGGTTCCAAAAGCTATGTAACCCTTGATATATCTAGTTTGTAGGAAAAATACCATTTTCAGTCAGGCACATTCTTACTATTCCAAGATTAACAAAACAGTACCACTGCCCCAGACTGAAATTCCAAAAGCATGGGTCACTTTGTAAAATTCATATCTCTTAGCACAACTCCAAATGATGTGCTTCCAAAAATCACGTGTCTTTTAATATGTCTATTTTCACATACAAACACTATTTCCAGTCAGGAACATTCATAAAATTCCCATTTTAATTAACTTTCTCCACTGTCCAGATTGGATTTCTAGATTCATAGGTAAACTTATAAAATTTGTTTCTACTTGTACATGATTCCAAAAATTACACATTACCCATCAAATTAAAGCTCTATATATGTCTTCTTTAAATCTAGAAAGTGTCGTGATTTTTAGACTTCATTTACTTAGTCAAAAATTGTCCACAAGTTCACCACCTCTCAAAATCTTAAATTGGCAGTTTCGGAGTTTTTGACTAACTCTATCATTTTATGCTCCAAATCACCTTCTAACTGATTAATTGGCCCTTAAACATGTTTTAAACATTTTGGAAGAACCTTTCCTTAGGGTTTGAGGTTTCCAAATCAGAATAAAACAATGAGAAATTAACAACAAACCATCAACAAGCTCAAGAAGATCTTCTTACTTTAACTTTGGCTTGTGTTCTTTGAGCTTTTCTCTTTCTCCTTGGCTCCCAAATGTTTCGGCTAGGCTTCCAACAACACCATGCAAATGTGTTTCAAGGGATTAGAGATTGATAGGAATGAAGAAATGTGAGGATGAATTGGAAAATGTGGTGTGGGTGTGTGTAGATATGGTTTTGTTTTGGGAGAGGGAAGAGAGGATGATTTGAGTGTTTGGAAAAGATGAACGAGTTGTGTGTGTGTGAATTGTGCCGTGAGTTTAGAGGGAAAAGTGTGTGTGAAGTGTGTGAATCTTGCATGTAAGACATGTGTTGGATCAAGAGGAAATGAGTGACAAGTGGCATGAGAAGAAAGGGCTCTGGTGTGTGTATGTGTGTGTGTGTCACAGTTTTTAAGGGAGGGAGTATGTGTGTATTTTTCATGTGTGACATGTGTCATAACAAGAAGGGAGGGGGATGACAAGGGGTTTGTTAAGAGGAGAGGATGTGTAAGGTGTCAAGTTATGGATGGTTACACTTGGCTAACATGCATTGGCTTAGGTATCTTGAACTCTCATCACAAGATGACACTTGGCATTGTCTCTTGTATACACTTGGCAAGATCCTATAGCATGACTTGAATACCAAGATAACTTATCTTATCCTCTTTAGACACTTGGCACTGTTGCATGGCTTACTTTATTAGGGCGTACCTGGGATTGCAACACATATACCGAGACCCACCAAATGATACCATGTACCAGTGTCTTCTAAAAAACGCAGGGTACTCCCATCTTTCTTGGAAATGTTGTATACTCACTTATATTGGCATATTTTCGCTGAACTAATCGTCCTATACCTCAGGACATAGTTGAATAGCATCTTTACCAATCAATTAGCACCATATAAGTGTTTTGTGCCCCTTTTTCACTGGCACTTTTAACTCTACGACATATGCATATTAGGTCCATTGACCAGTATGGACGAATTACTTTGTCACTGGGAGCTATTTTATCTATCGACATTCTTGGGACTTCTCCCAAGCTGGACTTAGTCGTCCGTCTAATTTAGGCTTACTCTTAATTTTCAAGGCCCCAAATTCAGGATGTTACAAGAGCTATGTTAAATGAAAAGAATATCAAACAAGTATTCTGGGCATATGCAATGAGCATAACTTGCTACATCTCAAATAGAGCTTACATTAGAAAGAAGCTTGATAAGACTCCTTATGAGCTATACAAAGGAAGAAAACCAAATCTCGTTTATATGCATATATTCAGTTGCAAATGCTTCATTCATAACAATGGTAAGGAAAATTTAGGGAAGTTTGATCCTAAATTAGATGAATGTATATTTCTTGGCTATTATAATAGAGGTAAAGCATACAAAATTTATAATAAAGGTACTTGTGTTGTTGAAGAGTCTGTTCATGTTGTGTTTTCCAAAAATGAACCTCTAGTCAAACCTTTGAATGATGAACTTGAAATGTAGCATCAAGAGGAGAATATTTTGAAAACACTTTCTTTAGAAAATGAGCTAGAAACGATCTTGAACTATCTAATCAAAACCAACATATAGCTAGAGATATAACAAGATTCATCCTTTAGACCAAGTGACATGTGATGTCAATGAAGGAGTAAAAACCAGAAACAAAACTCTTAATGAAGTAAGTTTCTATGCTTTGATATATGTGTTAATTCTCTGTTTGTTTTGATGATAACAGACAAATTTAAATAAAATGAAGTTAATGATTCAAGTAAATATAACTCGAAGACATTTGCGGAAATGATATTGACTAGAGTTAGAAATACATTACTTAAGTGACCAACTTGAAGTGAGTATTTTAAACTCGAGTTAAATTCTTACAGAGACATCTTCTCATTCTTAACTTTTGTTTTCAAACATATTTTTAGTGAAGACAAAACTGTGACTCAAGAGATGAATGCTCAACTCGAGTGAGTTAGTAATTAACTCGAGTTGGCTTTTCTGGGTGTTTGTAAAGATAAAATCATTGATTGAGATTCAATATCTTTTTATCATCACTCATTATTGTTCCTAACTATGTTTAATCCGTGTATTAATGATTTTTAGATGATTATGCGAATGATTAACTTAGAAATCTCAAAAAGCATTAATCCTGTCAGAAGCATTTAATGTGTAACATCCTAATTTTTTTTTAATTTGAAACTATAATATTATAGGATATATTAATTTAGGATAATTGATTTATCAGGTATTCAATATGAGTAATTTTTCTTAAGTTAGAATTTAAAATTTTATTTTATACATAAATATTATATTTTAATAATATAATAATATATTATAGAATAGAGACGGTGACAAAGAGAAAAAGTGATGGAAGGAAAATAAAGAAAGAGAAAAGAAGAAGAAGAAAAAGAAAAGAGAGTGGGGCCCACATTTGAAAGGTGGGTGGCACCTATCCTTTTGAAAATTGAAGGAGGGGGTGCCTACCATTTGACATCGGGGGAAGCGGAGCCACAATTAGTGAGGGGCGCTATTCCCGCCTAATGTTTTGCGTTGGGAGATTTTTCCTATAAATACCCCCACTTCAACACACACACACACTTTCATCGTTCGCAGAGGAGAGCGTGAGAGAAAGAGAAGAGAGAGAAGGAGAGTAAGGTTGTAATTATTTGGGAGCCATGTAGTAGCTTTTTGGTGATTATTTGGGAATTAGCGAGTAACAGGTAACTCTGAATATTCTTCCATATACTTGTGAATTATGTATGATTATAAATTATATTTTATTTTAGATTGAATTATATGTATATGTATTATAATATTATTATAATAAAAAGTAAAAAATTACAGGAAAATTACAGTTTTGTGCCCAACAAAAATTTACGGTTTTTCCCCCGAATTTCATAAATGACAGTTTGGTCCTGAATTTTAGAAATGACAATTTAGTCCCAAATTTCAGAAATGACAATTTTTTCGAATTTCAAGAATGACAGATTTGTTTGATGAGGTTTTATGAGATGTTTGGTTTACCTTTTGATTGAAAGCAGAGCAAATCACCAAGAGGTGGGTGAATTGGGGATTTTCAAATTCTTATAAAAAACACTCTGAAACTAAACACAAAAATAGAGCAGAACAGAAGAGATGAAATAATAGCAAGACACAAAAAATTTAAACTGGTTCGGTCTTAACTCTTGACCTCCAGTCCCTAGACACTCTGAGATTTTCACTATCACTCAGAATTAGTTACACACGCTGTACTCGAAGTTATCCTCTCACTAGGATACACTCTCCCTTACAAGTTGTAAACAGATATACCCAATCTTCAAGTCCCACGACTTGAGATACTTACAATAAATGATTTAAAAAATTGAAAATCTCTCTAAGAGTAGATGAAATAATCACTGAAATGCAAATGTTTCAAAAGATACTTTACAAGAGTAGAAAACACTAAGAGTAGTTGAGACTTTGAATGCTTTTAGTTTTCTGCAGATTAGTTGTTGAGAAGACTTGAATGCAACTCCTTATATATGAAGAGAGCATTAAATGACCGTTGGATTGATCAATGTAACTGTTGGAGACATTGAACTAGCTGTGAGGAACAATTTGGTCACTTCTCTCTCTAATCTTCAGTTAATCCAGGTGCACAGAAGTTTATGGTTGACTTCCCTTGAATTAAATCCGTTGGAAGAGCAGCTTCTTGATAGGGAAAGAAAACATTAATCCCTTAGCAATGTGTAGAGAATGATTGTTCAAAAGAGTGCAAGTCTTCTGGTCTTTGCAATAAATGCGCTGACGTCACTTTTTGCTTTAAGCTAAATCTTCATTTAATACTCTTTAAATCATTTGAAACTCACTAACAAACTGATCAAACATAGTTAAGAATAATAATGAGTGATGATAAGATGTATCTAGATCAAACATGAAGATTTCACAAAATCGAGCAATTTGATTTTCAAACAGAACGACACAAACTCGATTTTGTTCATCCAAACTTGAGTTTGCAACTTTCCTTCAGAGGCCCAAACTTGAGTTTACAAATCCTAACTTGAGTTTACTTCATCCAGAGAAGAATGTCGCGATTTGATCTTTGAAGCATATTTTGAACAAGAGCCAAACTCGAGTCAATAAGTAACCAACTTGAGTTTTGGACTTTTATAATGAAAAACATGTTTAAGTCCAAAAGTTTAAAACTTGAGTTTTCAAAAGTTCAAAATAGAGCAAATATTTATGTATAATTTTTTTTTTTTTAAAATTCGAGTTAACAAAACTAAACTCGAGTTTCCACAAATGTTTGGAAAGATGGAAAACTCTTTGTATAGTGCAAACTGGAGTTTTTAAAGATTTAGAAATATTGAGATGTTCTCTATAAGTTCGAAACTTGAGTAGACATAACAAAACTCGAGTTTTCTTTAAAAGATGAAAATATTTGAAAACTCTCTGCCAAACACAAACTCGAGTTTAATATTTCAAACTCAAGTTTGGTTAAGCTTAAAACATTGAAAGCTCTCTGTCTAGCCAAAACTCGAGTTCATTAAAATCAAACTCGAGTTTTTCTTGTCTTGGAAAACTTAGGTGCTTTTTGTATGGTATAAACTTAAGTTTACAAATCTAAACTCGAGTTTGTCTAAGTTTAAAAACTTGAACTACTCTCTGTTAAGTCCAAACTCGAGTTTGGCAACCCAAAACTTGAGTTTTCCTTTGACAGTAAGTTTTTTCACTTACCAAAGACAAACTTCAAATTGAACTTACAATTGTCAGTTATCATCAAAACACATAGAGAACTAACATTGATGATATTTGATATAAATGGAAGCATGTTTTAATATACTTTACTTTATTGATATAATTATCATGACGGCTGTATGTGTGATGGGCTGGAGTAAGAAGTAATTTAAATGATAAGATTTATTTATGCCATCACTCAGTGTACAGTGGATGGTACTTGTCAGGGCCCCTTCTTCCATGTTTTCCTCTGGTCGAGATTGCATTGGTGTTGTGGGACATGTTACACCTCCTTCTTTGACCTACGTCTAGTCCCCAAACGCTCTGGGTTTTTCACTAACTCTTTCGGTTGATTACACACTCTATAACTCTCAAGTAATCATCTCTCTAGGATTCACTCCTCTTTACAAGTTGTAATCAATACACCCACTTTCAAGATTCATCTACCTTGAGTTTCTTACTAAAATATGAATAAGAAATTTGTTAGCTCTCGATATTTTGATGATTACAAATGTAAAGTATTAAATTGAGTGGAAAATATGTGCATCAGAATCTTGCCCGAGCAGGACGAAACAATTTGCCCGAGCAACATCGGATTCAATGAAAAGAAGCTTTGCACGAGAACCTTGCTCGAGCAGCACATGTCCATTTGCCCGAGCAACATCGGGATTTAAGGAAAAGAAGTTAAAGGCGATAGACTTGCTCGAGCACCAAAGAAATCTTGCCCGAGCACCATGCTCGAGCAGCATGAAATAGTTGCCCGAGCAACCTCCCAAAGTTTGCCTAAAGTGTTGACTGCCCGAGCATGGATTTCGTCATGCTCGAGCACCGTGCCCGAGCAATCTATATTGCTTGCTCGAGCAGCAACGAAATACTCTGATTTTCGCCTCTGGTGAGGCTTGCCCGAGCACCGAAAACCCCGCCCGAGCACCATGCCCGAGTAACTTATATTACTTGCTCGAGCGGCGACGAAATATTTCGTTTTCTCTCCTCCGACCGAGGCTTGCTCGAGCACCACAAAATAGACGCGCCCGAGCAAACGAGAAAAACCATTTCTCCGAGGCTTGCTCGAGCACCCAAGTAAACCATGCCCGAGCACTATGCCCGAGCAATGGAAATAACATGCCCAAGCATCGTGAGAAATTCCCTTTCCTTGTTAAGACTTTCCCGAGCACAAAAGAACTCTTGCTCGAGCAAGGTCGTCCCAAACAAGAATCCGAATATGATATCGTGATTGATTTGCTTCGACTATAAATATTATAAATATTGATTTGCCATTATCACTGATTATATAAATTGATTCATTTCCATTTCTAATGATTCTATTCAAGTAAAGTTTCAGGAATCAAAATTGACCAAAGAGAGAATAACCACATTTACTCTCACGCGTCGTTTGACAGAGGAAAGTTTAAAGATCTTCATTTGGAAACAATTCATATATCAATTACTCTGATTTATTTCCAGATCAAATAAAAGAGAAGATGATAAACGATGCAACGGTCATAATCATCAA
The DNA here is from genome assembly GCA_025563575.1 of Acacia pycnantha. Classification (NCBI taxonomy): domain Eukaryota; kingdom Viridiplantae; phylum Streptophyta; class Magnoliopsida; order Fabales; family Fabaceae; genus Acacia; species Acacia pycnantha. Next base: position 1,026,443 of record JAMWYP010000169.1, on the reverse strand, counting down.
AGCGAGCAATCATCGGCAATTCAAAAAAACAAGATTTCCCAACGACTAGTTTTCCGAAAGACAACTGATCGACACGAATCATGAACCTTATAAAGAGACAATGATTCAACTGGAAAAATATATACTCAGGAGCATTTACAATATTCAATTTATCACTGTGATTATCTTGAGTATTCATATACACACTTCAGTGTTCATATCTTATTTACTCGTGAGGAGTCTGTTAAACACTTTCATTTTTGCGTTCAAACTTAAGGTTGTGGAACCTTAAGTGAGGGTGTACAATTGCAACTTGTAAGGGGGAGTGAGTCCGAGTGTGAAAGGATCATCCTATAAGTTACAGAGAGTGTAATTGTACGTTTGCTAAAAGAGTTAGTGGAAATCTCAAGGTGTTCTTGAGGACTGGACGTAGGTCAAAGTGTTAAGACCGAACCAGTATAAATCTCCTTGTGTTCATCTCTCTCTCTACTCTAACCATTCATTTATCAAAGAAAAACAAAAGTCACCTATTCACCCCCCTCTAGGTGATATTCCTACTGTCAAAATTAACTCTCTTACAGAGTAGATTAAGAATCACTAAAGTACAGATATCTGAAGATATTACATAGTAGATGAATGAAACAGTGTTTGCAATAAATTCGTTTGAGCGTAAGTTGTTTCAAGTAGTTCAACTGAATTGAATGCTTCTGCTTATATTTGGTGGTTGAAATAAGTGACTTTTGAGAAGCTTCAATTAATCTGTTATAAGTAATAAATATAGCCATTAGATGTTGAAGCTCGTCCTTACTCATAACTTCCATTTTGAAATTAATTGTCGTCATTCTGCCGCTTGACATTCTTTCAGTTCTGCTCGTTGAATGTTGTAGCATTTAACAAAGGAAAGAGAATAGGAATGCCTTTTAGGTTTCTCAGAGAATGGTTACCCAGTTCGTGCTTGGTTTTCTGTGACTGCATTATGTAACACCCCAAATCCAACACCCAAAAACTTGAACAAAATATTTGAAATATCTCCAACATGGATAATCAACATCCTTATCATTAAATTTCATAACTAAATCAAAGCAAGATCCATTTTAAAGTCAACATAAATTCCCAAAATATTTCATAATCGAATTACAAAGCGGAAGTCTTAGTGTCATGACAAATAGAAATAACATAACATAAGCTATAGGAGTACAAAAGAGCCTTCAAAGCTCACTCCATAGGTGCCTTCTCTTGCTCTCTACTAGAAAATTCACCTGAAAAATGTTAATATAGGATGAGATTCCCTGTCTTAGTAACTACTGAAAGTTTCTACCGTACACAAGCAAATTACATATGACAAAAAGCAGGGGCTAATTTCAAATATATTTGTATATACCATAATTTCTCATACAAAATTATTTTGCAAAAGTATCCTTCTTCTTATTTCTCTATTTTTATGTTAGTCTCTGAGGTTAATTGCAAAAAAAAAAAAAAATTAAATCACCCAATTCACCCTCCTCTTGGTGAAATTTTGTCTTTCAATATGAGCTAGAACCTTCGAACATTGATGAAGCCCTCTCAGACAATGATTGAGTAATAGCAATGCAAGAGGAATTGAATCAGTTTGAGAGAAATCAAGTTTGAGACTTGGTATCTAGGCATAAAGACCATCCAGTCATTGACACTAAATGGATATTCAAGAACAAATGAGATGAATCCGCAATTATTATCAGAAACAAGGCAAGATTGGTGGAAAAAGGCTATAATCAAGAAGAAGGAATTGATTATGAGGAAACATATGCTCCAGTTACTAGATTGGAAGCCATATGAGTACTTCTAGTCTTTACATGCATCAAAGGATTCAAACTCTTTCAAATGGACATTAGAGTACCTTCCTATATGGAAGAGGTCTATGTTAAACAACCCCCTGGTTTTGAAGATGTGTCTAAACCCTACCATGTTTTTAGACTCAAGAAGGCTCTTTATGGTGTAAAGCAAGCTTCAAGAGTTTGGTATGAAAGACAAAGCAAATTCCTCATATAACAAGGTCTTATTAGAGGAAAGGTTGATACAACACTCTTCATCAAGCATAAGAAAAATGATTTATTGATTATGAAAATTTATGTTGATGACTATGCAGGGAGAACTCGAAATGTCTATGATGGGACAATTTAATTTCTTCCTCAAGCTTCAAATCAAGCAGAAGAAGAATGTGATATTTATGTCTCAAACCAAATATCTCAGAGAATTTCTCAAGAAGTCTGGGTATATTTGGTTATACTAATGATTTTATTTGCCAAGAGTTTTCAAAGACTATGTAGGGAGAATTCGAAATGTCTATGATGGGACAATTGAATTTCTTCCACAAGCTTCAAATCAAGTAATAAAAGAATGAGATATTTATATCTTAAACCAAAATCTCAGAGAACTTCTCATGAAGTATAGGATGGATCACGCCAATGGTGCTGATACTCCAATGAGCTCAACAACACTACTGGATGCGGATGTAAAGGGCCTAGATTTCAACATAACCAAGTCTAGAGGAATGATAGGTTCTTTGCTGTATCTAAATGCTAATAGGCCAGACATTCAATTTAGACTAGTTTCTAGTCTTTTTTTCCTAAAAACAAATATGGAAACTGCCACTTTCCACATATATTTTAAAACAGATGTAGTTAAGCTAACTTTCTACATCACTCATTAACGTTCTCCTGAAAACGGACGTAGAAAGGCCTAAAATATAGACATAAAAAGTATCTACTGTAGTAGTGTGTTATATACCAAAATGCTACTATACGTTTGAACTAAATGGATAAAATAAAAAAATTTAATTGCTTCTTAATTACCAATTATAATTTTTTGGCTTAGTAACCACTGAATCCTTATGTATCAAATTATGAATGCCAAATTAAATTAAATTAATATATAAAATAACCTTGAAAATGTGAGATGGCCCCGTGAGGATACTAACATGTGACAAAAGGGTTTTGTGATAGCATTAGTTGTAAAAAGTAGGTTTGGTAGGCAGATACTAGATAGCATCTACAAAGGCGTTTGCCGAAAGAGACTGTTCTCAAAATTTCTTCCCTTTCAATATTATGAATTGTGTTTGTGAGTGACTGCTAATTTTGTGGGCGTTTTCTTTGGTAATATGTAATTCTCCAACGTGCCCTTTCCCCCTTCTTGATATCCGTAAACCAATATTTTAAAAGTAGGATAGGATGTCAAGCTGAAAAGGCAAGTGAGTCTCTATTTTTATGGTTTAATCGATTCGACTGGCTCGGGTCAAATTGGTAACATAATAATTAAGTAAATAATTACATGCATATATAATCTCCTCTGATTCTAAATATAGGACATAGTTTGTAATGCAATTTGCATTATAAACTATCTTATACTACCTCCGTCCCTAATTATAGGAGCAATTTAACCGATTTTGGGAGAATTAAGGAGAGGAGTTAAATTAGTTAATTTTACTCATTTTCCTAAAATGTCCTTATATAAATTTAAAATGACACAAGTTGCCCTAATTATAAGTGTTTCTAATTTGTCTTACGTTAGATATCCATGACATATTAGTTTATATATGTATATTAGTTGTTTTTTTATATAGCCATGTGTATACATATAGATCTAATTTTCTTTCCACACGCTTTCTAATTGAAATAATGGTCTTGCTATATAAACATATATGTGTGTATATATATGTGTATACATATAGATCTATCTACATACATAGAGACACACACACACACATATGTTTATATATGTGTGTGTGTTCACACATATATATCTACACATATATATATTGACACACATAAACACAAATATACATATATATGTAAACACACATATATATAATGCTCAGTGGCGGAAGGCCCTTGTGGCCAGCTGGGGCCTTGGCCCCAGCTGGCCTTCTAAAATTTTCTAAAATTTTCCAAAGTATATGTATTAATTATATAATATTTTAATTTGGCCACTAATTTGGCCCCAGCTAATTTCTTATCAAGGTCCCAACTTGTGTTCTAAAATATTTTAAAATATATGTACTTATTATATGATATTTTATTATGTCCTATAATTTAGCCTAATTAATCTCTTATTTTCTCTCTTATTTCCCTATCTCCCTCTTTTCTTTTCTTTTTTCTTTTTTCCCTAGCTAGCTTGCTTCCCAGACACGCATACTTTTCTTCCTCTCTCCCACGTCGCCTACTCCCTCTGCTCTGAATCTCTGGCAGTGTGAACCGTGAACAGACTCTCCAGTCTCCACGCCAGACGCCACGACTTCAGTCTCCGGCCTCTTCATCCGACGACGTCCGACGACCCCGACCGACGTCCACACCACACGGCTCCGGGATCCCCTTCTCTGCTCTGAGTGGTCTGCGGTCTGCCTCTGTTCTCCATCCTCATTCCTCAGCCATTGTCCCAGTCTCCGACGAGGTGACGGCCGGCGAGCATGGCAACTGAACCAGTGACCAATTTTCGAAATGCCATCACCATTGTGACCGCCGACCAGTGACCACCCACCAAGGTATTTGAAATTTTGAATTATTGAATGCCAAAATTAATCAATAACTTAATATTATGTATATATCTTGATTCGATTTCCAGTAGACAGTTAACAGTAGTTGAGCTTGAGATTCAATTTATTCAATTTGCTTCAATTTCTATTTGGATTTTGTTGTATGTTGGCTGGATAGGTGATTCATTTCTGAATTTAATCATTCAATTCATGGATATTGTAGTAGTTTTGTGGAATGGTGATAAATTTTTGGGCTGGTTTAATTTTGAATAACTGTTATTTTTTGTTTGAATGGTGTATAAGAATTTAAATGTTAGGTTTGTGGATTAAGTAGTAGTGTAACTGTATAAAAATTTATGTTTAGTGACAAATTTATTGTAGGTTGAAAAAGATGAATAAGGGTAAACAAAAAAGCATAGATGGGTTTTTCAAGAAGAAAGTAACCTTAGAAAGTGATATTTCTGAGAAAATAATTCCTGAAAGTGATACAACATGCAATGAGTCTCCTTCCAAACGCCAAAGAATTGAACATGCCGATGATATTATTTTGGTAAAAAATAAGATTTTTGAACGTGATCCGGGCAAGCGTAAGCCAATGTGGGAATATTCTGCTAATGAAGTTGATGAGATACGGAGAGCTTATTTAATGGTTGGACCATATCAACCTCATCGCGCCAAATCTAGTTATCCTTTTTCAAAGGAAAATCATCCTCGACGTTTTCAAGCTTCTTGGTTCAAAGAGTTTTCTTCATGGCTTGAGTATTCACCTCATATAGATGCTGCATTTTGTTTACCATGTTATCTTTTCACTACAAAGGTCGGTGGGCGACATGGTTGGGATGCATTCACAATCAAAGGTTTTAATAATTGGAAGAGAGTTCATAATGGAAAGGGTTGTGCTTTTCTAAGTCACATGGGAGATGATCCTTGTTCACAACACACCAATCTTTGTAAAGTCATGTGCGAGACTTAATGAACCAGTCTTGCCATATTGATAAAGTTATGTATGAACAAAGCTCCCAACAAATTGAAAAAAATAGGCTACGTGTTAAGACTTCGATTGATGTTGTTCGTTGGCTTACTTTTCAAGGATGTGCTTTTAGAGGGCATGATGAGACTGCTGATTCAAGAAATGGTGGTAATTTCATTGAAATGATTAAGCTTTTGGCATCTTACAATGAAAAGGTTGCAGATGTTGTTTTAGGAAATGCTCCATTGTCAGCCAAGTATACATCCCCTTTGATACAAAAGGAGATTTTACATGTTCTAGCCAATAAAGTGCAGAATCAGATTCGGAAAGATATTGGAGACTCTAAGTTTTGTATTATTGTTGATGAAGCACGCGATGAGTCCAAAAGGGAACAAATGGCTCTTGTCTTGAGATTTGTTGACAAAGATGGTTTCATAAAGGAGAGATTCTTTTATCTTTATCACGTTCAAGATACATCATCTATGACACTTAAAAATGCTATTAGTGAAATACTCTTGCATCATTGCCTTGATATCCAAAATATCCGTGGCCAAGGATATGATGGTGCTAGTAATATGCGTGGAGAGTGGAATGGATTGCAAGCATTATTTCTTAATGAGTGTTCTAGTGCTTATTATGTACATTGTTTTGCACATCGGTTACAATTAGCCTTGGTTGCTGCCTCTAAGGAAGTTTCTTCTACTTATCAATTCTTTCAGAACTTGAATTTCATTATTAATATTATCACTGCTTCTTCTAAACGTCATGATCAATTCCAAGCTGCCCAAATTTCAGAACTTGAACATTTGCAGGCTATTGGTGAGCTTGAAACTGGTAGAGGCTCTAATCAAGTAGGCACACTAAAGCGGGCTGGTGATACTAGATGGGGTTCTCATTTCCATTCTATATGCAGTCTTCAACGAGGGTATAATGAATCTTGTTCAGTGCTTGAAAAAATTTGTAGTGAAGGCTCAAATTACTCTCAAAGAGGAGATGCTACTGCAGCTTATAAGATGGTAACTTCTTTTGAGTTTATTTTTAATTTACATTTGATTAAGGAGATCATGGGTATCACTGAAGTTCTATGTCAGGCATTACAACAAAAGTCTCAAGATATTTTGAATGCAATGCAGTTAGTTTCAAGTACAAAGGCACTTATTCAAGAATTAAGAGATGGTGGTTGGAAAAAAATGCTTGAAAGTGTTGTTAATTTCTCCAGAGTTCATGAAATAGATGTTCCAGATTTTGATGCTCAATATATTGAAGGTCGTGGTCGTCGACAACATGATCAAATAACTATTGAGCATCATTATCATTTTGATATCTTCAATTCAACCATTGACTTTCAATTGCAAGAGTTAAATAGAAGGTTTAATGAGCAAACAATTGAACTTTTGTCACTTAGCTCTTAATTAGATCCAAAGGATGGTTACAAAGCTTTTAATGTTGATGTTATTTGTAGTCTTGCAGAGAAGTATTATCCTCTTGATTTTTCTGAGCAGGAGAGATTTAATTTGAATTGTCAATTGAAGCATTTCCATAAAGACATTCCAAAACATCCAGAGCTACACAATTTGTCTTCAATTGCTGAATTGTGTCAAGGATTGGCTAAGACAGGAAAGGCAAATTCATATCATTTGGTTGATAGACTAATTCGTCTTATCTTAACACTACCAGTTTCATCGGCAAGTAGTGAACGTGCATTCTCAGCGATGAAAGTTGTAAAGACAAGGCTTCGAAACAAGATGGAAGATGATTTTCTTGCAAATAATTTGGTTGTCTATATTGAAAGAGAGATTGCTGAAACATTTACTACTGATTCTATCCTTGAAGATTTTGTCAATTTAAAAGAGCGTCGTCTACAATTTTAGGTATGTATTTTTCCTTGATTATATTTAAATAATTTTATTAAATTTCATTGTACATATAATTATTGTGTTTGTGTTTGTGATATCTTTAGGACAATGTTTATTTCATTACTCATTAGACTGTGAAAGGAAAGTAAAATTCATGTTTGAGATTCCTACTGAAAAGGTTAGTATCATTACATATCTTATTTTAATCTATAATTGTCAGTAATTATTTATTTATATTTTCAATGTTAAGTTATATTATTTAGTAAATGGTTCAATATGTTTACTTTTTGGCCCGGGCTAAAATAATTTCCTGGTTCCGCCACTGATAATGCTCCTAATAATAAGTATAAATAGAGGTATTATAGGAAAAAATTGACAAAAGTTAAAACTTACTCTTATAATTAGGACCAAAACTAACTCCAAAATTTACTCCTATAATTAGGGACGGAGGGAGTATATATTTAGAACTGGAGTTAGTAATATATACAAGAAATAATAAATCTATAATAAGTTCAATTGTGAACATAACAATACCACGATATATAAAGTTTTCAATAAAATAGATCACCATATGGCTACGAATGGTTAGGAAATCTTGAGTTTTTTGAGAGGGTTAAATTGTTTTCCAATTTTCACGATATTTTTTTTTTTTTTTTTCAATATGTTCTTTCTTCAGTCCAAAACCCATCTAGTTCTCTCAAAGACATTTTCTTGTTTAAATTAAGCTGATAGCTCTAATTAATGATCCAACTAGGGAGACAGATGGGTCCAGCTAGATTGTCAAAATAATATAATGGTGCAAACTGAAAGTTAAAATAAATTTTATGTTCTAATTTCCAAACTACATATAAATATTATATTTATAACTGTTTTATATTATATTTTCATTGATCTCAATATACCAACAACAACGATCGGGTGAGTCAATAATTTGCATTAAATAGGTTGGGGTTTAAATTGATAAAAAAAAAAGGGTTAAGAGGCATTTTGACCAACCAACTATTGACTCAGGAGCATACAACACAAAAAACTATTAAGGGTACCAAAAATACCAACAAATTTTTAAAAAAGGAGCGTCCAGCACAACGCCGTTAACACCGTTAACAAAAAGTTAACCTTCGTTATCAAATGTGCAGATTGGCCAACAAACTCTTACTTCAGGAGCGCTCAGCACAAAATTCTAAATTTTACTAAATTAAATAATTTTTTTCTCAATTGTCATTATTCAAAACTACTTATATAGATATCTATAGACAAAAATTATTCATTCTTTAATTTTCATTTTTATTAAATATGATTTTTATTTTTATTTATTTCTAAATATAAGTCTTATTAATCTAAATTTATAAGTATAATTTGTTTCCCTCTTTAAATTATAGCAAGAAATTTAGGTTAGTAGGTTCTTAAAGCTCAATTGTGTCAATTGTCGTATAACTTATTCCCAACAATACACTATCTATCTTGAATATAATGATATTAAGTTAACGGCAAAATCAAAAGAAAAGAATAATTTTCACATGATAGAGTAGAGCTGTCAAAATGGGCTGGACCCTATGGGCCTGCCCATTAAGCCCCATGTTTGGCCCCCATATTTTTAGCCCCCATATGATGGGGCCATTTTTGGCCCTAACCCAAAATAAGCCCCACTCTTTGGGGTTATGTTGGGCTAACCCGTGGGCCACCAATCAACCCCGCTTCTAACATTCAGAAATTGTACAAATCCATCTGAAACTACACCTCCTCACCTTCTTCAATCAAGGAATTGCATTCAGTCCACTGCCACTAGCTCACTTCCGGTCCACTACGCAAAAAACAACACTGATCCCTCTTTTTTTTTTAACAAATATTTCAGGATACTGTAGATATTTAAAGATACTGCCTAGTACCGAAAAAATACATCATGATCTTGAAAAATTATTTTAGGATATTGAAAAAATATTTCATGGTACTGACTGATACTTAAAAAATACTTCAGGATACTGACTGGTAATTAAAAAATACTTCAGGATACTGACTGGTACTGAAAATATACTTAATGACCTTGAAACATTATTTTAGGATGTTGAAAAAATATTTCTGAAAATATACTTAATGATCTTGAAAAATTATTTTAGGATGTTGAAAAAATATTTCAGGGTACTGACTGTTACTTAAAAAATACTTCATGATACTGACTGGTACTGAAAATATACTTAATGATCGTGAAAAATTATTTTAGGATACTAACAGGTACTTCATGATCTTAAAAAATTATTTTAGAATGTTAAAAAATATTTCAGGGTACTGACTGATACTGGAAAAAAATACTTCAGGATGCTGACTGAGGATATTGACCGGTACTAAAAAAATACTTAATGATCTTGAAAATTTATTTCAGATCTAAAAATACATACATAAATTTACTCTAATTTATTTGATTAATAAGTGCACTTTTACATATTTTACTCTAATTTTCTCATATCATTTATCATACATTTTTTTTCTCATAAAAAATATTATTTTATTTTAGAAGAAATTTATGTGAGTTTTATTATAAAAATAAATCATATAATATTTTGTTTAACATATATAATAAATTATAAAACACCTTGAGTTTTATTTAAATCATATAATTATATTTTTAATTAAAACTTTTGTTTATTTTAGCAAATTATAATTTTGACAAAATTAAAGAATGAATAATTTTTGTCCATAGATATCTATACAAGTAGTTTTGAATAATGACAATTGAGAAAAAAATTATTTAATTTAGTAAAATTTAGAATTTTGTGCTGGACGCTCCTGAAGTAAGAGTTCGTTAGCTAATCTGCACCTTAGATAACGATTAGATAACGGAGGTTAACTTTTTGTTAACGGCGTTGTGCTGGGCGCTCCTTTTTAAAAGTTTGTTGGTATTTTTGGTACCCTTAATAATTTTTTGTGCTGGATGCTCCTGAGCCAATAGTTGGTTGGCCAAATTGCCTCTTAACCCCAAAACAATGTGTTAAAAGATATGTTCTTGCCAATGCGCCTAGTGGCATTGAAACTTGGGAAATTTCATTTCAGGGCCCTTTTAATAAGGAAAATTGCGAAAAAGGCCCCAAGATTCTGACAATCCCAGAAAAGACCCCAGGGCCTTTTCTGGGATTTTCAGAATCTTGGGTGAGTTGTTAACGGGGCTGATATAGTTGTTAACGAGTAGGTTTTTAACAACTAAATCAGCCCCGTTAACAATACTTTGCTAACAACTAAATCAGTACCTTTAACAACTATATCAAATTTTCTCTTGAAACTTTTATGCAAGTAAAAGGGTTGTAAGGTTATCTCACTTATAACCTAATGTCATTAATACTTACCACTTTAAATTAAAAGAGTTATTTTTAATTGACTTTAATAGTACTTAATTAAAATTAATAGTGTCATATAAAACAAACAATTTAATATAAATATTACATGTCAAAATATCCGAATCTTTCATCATCAAATTATTAGCCTTTTCCCCCCTCTATCAATGCGTGGCTCTCTATTATATTGATAAAGTAGACCGACCAAGCCACCGCCGCTAATAAGACTAGACTCAAAAGTACCCAATATTTCTTCTTCTCATTTTTGTTTCTTCATTTATGAGTCATCTCCATGTCGGATGAATGTGCTTTCCATATTTATTCTTAGTTCAGGTAATAAAAAATCTCAGCAACATAAGATAATAGGGAGCCTATAAGATAGTTACACACAAAAAAGAGGAGCAAAAGATTAGAATTCAATTAGGGTTAGTTAGCTAGACGGCTTTGTTTGGGAGTTCAATTTTGGAGGGAAAGGAAATGGAATGAAAGGTTTTGGTAATTCCTTCCCTTGTTTGCAAGTTTTAAAAATAAGAGGGGAAGGAATCAATGATTTTTACAAAACCCCCAAAATCTTCCTTTTTCTAAAAAGTAAAGTTCCCCAACATGAGGGGTTTTAAGAGAGGAAATAGATTAATTACTTTGTTACCCTCGTTCACCACCACCACCACTACCGCCTCCACCCCACCATCGCCACCATTACCACACCACCCCACCACCACCACTGCCACCGCCACCCCTGCTGACGTCGGTGCTACCCCCGCCGCCACTACCACCACCACATAAATACTTTTTTGAATATAAAAATTACATAAATAATTTTTTTAGAAAATTTAAATTTATTTGTAAAGTATAATAATTATATTAATTATTAAAGAAAATGAAAAAATGGTAAAAATAACTCATTAATCTTCCATTTTCATCCCTTATTATTTTTTCACTCCCACACAAAAGGAGGAAATATCCTCCATTTCCCTTCCCTTCCATCCCCTCCTCTCCATTCTCCTTGCATTCCTTTCCTTCCCCTTCCTTCCAAACTCCCAAACAAAGCCTAGCAAACTGGTGAACCTTTCTCTTGGTTGGTTCTATCAAGAGTTTTAACTTAACACTCAATATTAAAATACAAAATCATTTTTTATAGATTAAAATTTGTAACAAAATGAGTCGTGAACTTATATATGTAAGAACCAACTTGTTATTTGTAGTAAGCACTATATATGCGGTTGAATATGGTGCACATCCTTAAAGATTTGTTCTGTACAGACGTCTTATTGTTATAATTATTTAGATGATATTTAGATAGTTTTTATTTTATTATTTTATTTTGAAAATATTGGAAGAAGAGTCAACCGTACCATTGAAAATTTTATTAATAAGAAAGCCCTAAATTAGAATACCGATACTCTATGTGCACAAAATTTGCATATTTCTATTGCTTTCCGTGTTTAGTCATGTCATTTTTACTAATAAAATTTTTAATGGATAATTTTTCCCAAATTTCCCTTGTATATTAATTTTAGTTTATAATATCTGTCACTTAAAATATGATAATTATAAGATTGATACTTATCAATATTTAATTGAAAAAATTAAGATTTTCTGAATTTTACTTGAAATTTTTAGAAAAGAAGTGCTCAAGCACACATATTTATGGTTTTTTGTTTTATAAATTTATACAAAATTTTTCTAATCTTGAAACTATATATGCACCTCATTGACTTTTAAAATTTGATAAAATACCTTCTTAAACTTTCAATTTTTGTGTAGACAACACCATTGTCAATTATTATGTTGTTTAGTAATAGAGCATAACATGTCATTTCTATGCACAACTTAAACTTTATTACTCCCTCCGTCCCTAATTATAGGAGTAAATTTTGGAGTTAGTTTTGGTCCTAATTATAAGAGCAAGTTTTAACTTCTGTCAATTTTTTCCTATAATACCCCTATTTATACTTATTATTAGGAGCATTATATATATGTGTGTTTACATATATATGTATATTTGTGTTTATGTGTGTCAATATATAAATGTGTAGATATATATGTGTGAACACACACACATATATAAACATATATATATGTGTGTGTGTGTGTGTGTGTGTATGTATGTATTTGTGTGTGTGTGTCTCTATGTATGTAGATAGATCTATATGTATACACATATATATACACACATATATGTAGACACATGGCTATATAAAAAGTAACTAATATACATATATAAACTAATATGTCATGGATATCTAAAGTAAGGCAAATTAGAAACACTTATAATTAGGGCAACTTGTGTCATTTTAAATTTATATAAGGACATTTTAGGAAAATGAGTAAAATTAACTAATTTAACTCCTCTCCTTAATTCTCCCAAAATCGGTTAAATTGCTCCTATAATTAGGGACGGAGGTAGTATTTTGTAACGTAGATGAACTTCTAAATTTTAAGTTATATACATACAACATTTTTTCTAAGTTTTAATTCATGTAACACACTAATATATTTGTTTCTTTTTATTAGTGAGATAACGTATAAATTAACAAGAGAAATGATTTATTTGCCTAAATAAACAGTTTAATTTTTTCATAACAAAATTTAGTGTTCTGTAGTAGAACACAAATGTCTAGCCTCTGGGACTAGGTATGATCGATATTGGATCTGATATAGCGTCCACTGGTATCTATAGAGGAGATATCAGTGGTTGCTAGTGGATCACTGTGCTACACGGGGTTGGCTTTTCGCACGAGGGTGATGTGTGTGCACGGTGGAACTGAACTGTAAGAATGTAATAGTCAACGTGGAGAGCGTGCACAGGAGGCAACCTCCTATATATAGAGATTACCTAGGGTTTCGTTTTCCTTACCACGAGTCCATTTCCACGTGATCGTGCCTCTTCTCCGGTCCCGATCGTGCGCCTTCCATCTCTGCATGATTGCTGGATTCTCGGCACGGTGCAAGGTAACTGGCGAGGGGTATCTGTCTCGTGGGAGATTTCCCGCCAGAAGCTCTCCCATTGGGCCTTCCTCTGGCAGGCCCATTATTTGAATCCATAACATTTAGATTAGTTGAATTCTGAGCGTTCTCTAAGGTAAAATATATTCCTTCAAAAGTTTTTAAAAAATATACATATAGCTATTCATAAATTATTTACACACAATATTTTTATATTAATTAACGGTAGGATTCAAACTCATGTCTTTATAAAATATGAGTTACATCATTACTAGCTAGACCAATTTTTATCGCCAAATTTGGGAAATTTTGCTGAAAAAATCGTTTATCTTAAAAAGCATATTATTCCAAGGCATCAAATAAAGACACGTAGGCAAGTTGCATCATTTTTAAGCAAGAAAGAGGTACACATACATCCAAGTTACATCATTTTTGTGTCACCAATTGACAAGGCATAGAGAAGAATAACCAAAAAAAAAAAAAAAATCAAACTAAGCGTGATGCTAATGTTGTCATCATCAACTTTAATTAGGAACCAAATTAGTCCTTAGCCCATGGTATTGAAACTTAATCTGGGTCAATCGTTCAAATCAGTGAATCAATCCTCTAACTGGTCTATTCAAGAGTTTTGGACGAATTAACCGGATTGATTTTTTTTTTTTTGGTACCTTTAATTAGCCTTAAATGACCTCATCCTAAGTTAGAAAAATAACAGTTGGTCTTATTTATACTCTAGCAACTTTTTTTTTTTCATTTGATTATGTGCAGTTTATCCAAGAATGTTCCATATTACTTGTAGGTTAAAAGGCCCTTTTTAGTCAAATATTATTCATTTTCTGGGTTATATATATATATATATATATATATGGGAAAAACACTTCTCATGTTGTAGGAAAAGTGTATTCTCATGTCACACTCATGAAATGGTGGGACCCACACATATATATAATTAGCATTATATATATATAGAGTTTATCGTTTGTAATGTCACTTGACATAAGGTTATGTCAAGTCACCCCAAAACTACGTCGTTTTGGGAGTTAGGGGAATTAATGAAGGGTGTTTTGATAAAATTCATGTAATAAATACAAAAACAAAAATAACAAAATACCCTTCATTAATTCCCCTAACTCCCAAAACGACGTCATTTTAGGATTAGAGGAATTAATGAACTCCCAAAACGACGTAGTTTTGGGGTGACTTGACATAACCTTATGTCAAGTGACATGACAAACGATAAACCCATATATATATATATATATATATATGGTTATGCTACCTTTGTAGACTGTGGTTTAAGAGTCAAATCAACTCAATTATATATATATATATATATATGGGTTTAAACTTCTCATAATTGAGTTGATTTGACCCTTAAACCACAGTCTACAAAGGTAGCATAACCAAGAAGATTATATATCATTGCAGAATCACTTATGAAGGGGCAATTTGGTAATTTGAGGGTATTGATCTCCATATGACTGAAATTTATATATCCCAAAGCTAGGACACATCTTGTGCACATATGTCTCCCTACATTGGTCGGTAACACCACATTCCTTGTGACTTGACAACCCACAAACATATCCTCCATTCAATTTGTGCAATAATATGTCGCCATCACTGTTTAATTCCTCACTAATCAGTTGGTAAATATCACAATCAGATGACATTGCCTTGTGCTTACATTAGTTAATTAATGTATATTTGTACATTGATTAGAAAGATCGGTCTAGTTTTATCCTTTTTTTTTCTGGGATCAAACATTTTAATTGTTTTGTTTTTATGTTGAGTAAGTTATTTATAATTTTATATTATACTTTCAATATTTTTAATAACTTTTTATTTAGTGGTAAATATTCGCTTTGAATTGTGTTCTTTTCTAAAGTTTTGGATCTTAATTAATTGTGGGGACTTGCAAGAGGAGATTAGAGACTTTCATGTGCGCGCACATTCATACACACTCACATATAGATGTACATATATATATAATATGTGTACATATATGTATTTGTATATATTGATTAAGGGCCTTTTATTCATTAGTATTGGTGTCCACAATAAAAAAGTAACCAATGATTATGTATGTTGAGAATATCAAGTTTAGAAATATTAATTAAGTATTATTATTAGGGATATCGAATTAGTATTTATTAGGATTATATATGAATATTATATTTTAGGAATATATCTTTATGATATTATGATTTGATTAAATTATATTAGATTATGATAGATTTTAGGGTTAGGGTTAGCCTATTAATTTGCCTATATAAATGCCTCTTTATACTCTCTTTTATTTCGTAAGGATTAATAATATTAGTATTTCTCTTGTGCTTCAATATGATCCTTCAATCTCAACATGGTATCAGAGCTCCTGGTAGTTTTATGCTCCAGTTTTGTGTTTTCCAGGTATGGGTTTTCCTTTATGTTTCCATATCTAAGTTCGTGTCTAATTCATATCTGTTATGGTGTCTTGGTAGTCTTTAACTTGACTAGTGTTGTCGTTCATCATGAGAGGTTTGATTTGATTTTCTTCACTTTTGGCAACTAAGGTCATGATTTCAGATCTGCTTTATGGGTTTAGAAGTGCTTTGACCCTGTGAGACAAAGTTTACTCTCTAGTTTGAGATCTTTGGTGCGTTTCGTTTATTGTCTCCTACTTGGCGCATTTGTTTTGGCTTATGGGATTGCGTTTTATCGCCCTAGTTTGGTATTTTTTTAGTGTGGCTTCTTTTGAGTTGTTTAGTCCAATATGAGGCCGGCTTTTGCTTCGAAGTTGCATGTGAAATTGGGTTCAGTTGTTTCTACTATTCCAGCACCGTCGTCATTTCGTTTCATGCACGTTCACTTGTTTCTAATGGATGGGTTCTTCTTCATTTGTTTTCCAGCACGTTCGTGAAGTGCTCTTTGGGTTTTTTTTTTTTTTTTTTGTCTTGGGTTCTGTTGGTTAAAATCCTCTTGTGGCAAGTGAACCAGTCAAACAGTAATAAAGAGTAAGTAGAGTATATCGTCCCACAGGGACTGTAACACCGATTATGTAGCTAGTATTTGATTGACAGTTGCACAATGGTATAATTATGTTGGTTGTTTTTGTTGGAAATTATGCCCTAGGGGCAAGTCATTGTACTTTAGATGTTTATGTTATTTAAAGTATTCTCCTTTAATTATCTTTTCATTTGCATGTTTATAGTGATAACTAATCCTTGGATATATCTTATAGATTATCCTAAATGTCCCTAGTCGGTCATCTGCGCGGGAGTGAAGATGAAATAAGACCAGCATGACTTTGATGAGTATGCAGATACAAGTCAAAGTTATAGGCACTTGTAAGAGTATAAGGTACTGGACCGACCTACTATGAGAAAGCTACATGGATTGAGTCATAAGCTTTTCTCGTGTATAACCGCGTCACAATGCCCGTTGACATGAGATCATCATGGATTCCTACATGATGAGTCGCTGATCTTTGACCTAGTCAAAAGTCACCTTTGACTGGGTGATGATAAATGCTATGATCGGGATCAGTGGTTTTCATGCAGAGGAATGTGAATGGTCAAGATAGAATTTGTCCCTCACATTTGTAGAGAGATAATACCGGGCCCCTCGATGAGTGAGTCTGAGAAATATATGGCCATACTACGATGGAAAGGAGTTTTCATTTCAATTGTTAGACTACTCAAGAAACGAGAAAATAATGGTCAAGAACAGGAAGTTGACAGTATACATGCCTCATCCTTGACCAAATTATCGCGTGACAAAGGGGACGTGACATGGTTGTGTTAGTTCTCTATTGGTTTTGATGATAACGGACAATTGTAAACACAGATGGAAGTTTGTCTTTGTAAGTTGAAAAAATTACTGTCAAAGGCACACTCGAGTTTCAGTTTGGAAACTCGAGTTTGGACTTGACAGAGAAGAGCTCAAGTTTTTGCAAAGAAAGACAAACTCGAGTTTTGATATGAAAACTCGAGTTTTGACCATACAGAAAGCTTCTGAGTTTTTCACAAAAAAAGCAAACTCGAGTTTGATTTAACGGACTCGAGTTTTTACAAGACAGAGAGCTATCAATTTTTCTAAGATACCAAAACTTCGGTTTCCATTTGGAAACTCGAGTTTAGGATATACGAGAGAGTTCTCTAAGTTTCCAAGCTTTGTTGGAAACTCGAGTTTACAGCATACAGAGAACAATGCTCAATTCTGAACTTGTGAAAACTTCAGTTTTGACTTAACAAGGTTTTTCAATGTTTTCTCATAAATGAGGAAACTCGAGTTTAGTTTTGGAAACTCGAGTTTCGGTCTTACAGAGAAGAACTCAAAGAAAGCAGAAAGGTTTCCATTTTTCAAAGATTTATGGAAACTCGAGTTTCAGTTTGGAAACTCGAGTTTAGGCCAAGCAGAGAGCTCTGCTAAAATTTAACATTTTGAAAACTCCAGTTTTGAGATTTTGAACTTAGACATGATTTCTCGACAAAAATCCAAAACTCGAGTTAGTCACTTAATGACTCGAGTTTTGCACTATTCACAAAACTTGGCTTAAGATGAAATCGCGATATTCTTCTCTGGAATGAGAAAACTGGAGTTAAGTTTTGGAAACTCCAGTTTAGGATTTTTAGTGGAAAATGAAAACTCGAGTCTTGAAGAACAAACTCGAGTTTACATCGCTGAATTTGAATTTCAAGTTTAACGAATTTGTGAAACTTTTATGTTTGATTATAATACTTCATATCATCACTCATTACTATTCCTAACTATGTTTAATCAGTTTGTTAGTGAGTTTCAGATGATTTAGAAAGGATTAAATGGAGAATTAGCATAAAGCATAAAGTAAAGTCAGAACATTAAATGCAAAGTGCGAGAAAACTTGCATGCTTTTGGACAATCATTCTCCACAAGTTTTGAAGGTATTAATATTTCCTTTCCACATCCGATGTTTGCTCTTCCAACGGATTAAAAGTCAAGAAGTCAAGCCTGAACTTCTGTGCAGCTGGATTAACCAAAGAGTAGAGAGAGAAGAAGACCAAAACTCCAACTAATCAACCTCTAATGTCTCCAACGGTTACATGAGGATTTACAACGGTCATTTAATGATCTCTAACTATAAATAGAGATGCACTCAATTCTTCTCAACAACCAATCTGTGAGAAAACGAAAATCATTAAAGTTTCAACTACTCTTTGAGTTTTCTTGTAAAAGTATCTTTTGATACATTTGTACTTCAGTGATTATCTTATCTACTCTTAGAGAGAGTCTATTGATTGCAAATCATTTATTGTAAAGTATCTCAAGTCAAGGGGACTTGGAGATTGGGTTATTGATTACAACTTGTAAGGGGGAGTAAGTTCTAGTGAGAGAATTACTCTTGAGTGCAGAGTGTGTAATCAACTGTTATAGTGAGAAATCCCAGAGAGTCTGGGGACTGGATGTAGGTCAAGAGGTTAGACCGAACCAGTAAAAATCATTTGTGTCTTGCTTCTCTTCTCTATACTCTGTTCATCTATGTTTTGCCACACGAAAACAGAGCAATCCGAAATTTTTTTTAGAATCCCCAATTCACCCCCCTCTTTGGTGATTCAGCTGCGCTTTTCATTTGGTATCAGAGCAAGGTCTTCTCTTAAGAGCTTAACATCTCGAGAAGGATCAATATGGAAGGTATTATACCTGATGGAGCTTCGGTCAACAGACCTCCCGGTTTCAGTGGAGAACATTACTCCTTCTGGAAAGCCAAGTTCAAAGTCTTTGTCATGGCTAGTGAGTATGGCCTGTGGAGAGTATTTGAAGTTGGCAACTATAACCCAACAGTCATGGAGAATGGCCTTCGAGTTCTCAAGCTAGAAGAAGCCTATGATGAGAATGACAGAAGAAACGTCACTCTCAACAGTAAGGCTATCCTCATGCTGCAAAGTGCTATAAGTCGACAAGAGTACTTCCGAATTTGCACATTACCATCAGCAAAAGCCATGTGGGATGCTCTGGAAATAGCTCATGAATGAACTACATGAGTAAAAGAGAATAGGGTCAATACTCTCATGACTGAGTATGATCTTCTTCATATGAAGACCGGCGAATCCATCATCGACTTCCAGCTGAGATTCACCCACCTCATCAATCAGCTTGCTGCATCAGGCAAAACATACGAGCAACCCGTTCAAGTGAGAAAAATTCTAAATATCCTCAGCAAAGAATGGGAATCCAAAGTTACAGCCATTGAGGAAGCCCGTGGGGAATCAATGAGCTCTGTAGCAGCTTTGTTTGGCAGCCTATCCGAGTATGAAGGGAAGATCAAGTTCAGAAAAGGACTTGATGAGATGAATGTCAAAAGTAAAGGAATTGCTCTCAAGACGGTCAAAGAAGCTAAGGAATCCGATGATGATGATGATGATGAAGACGAAGATGAAGAGCTGGGCATGATGGTCCGAAGATTCAAGAAGTTTTATAAGAAGGACCAAGGGTATAAAAGATTCAACAAGGGTAGCACCAGCACTGAGGCAAAGAAGCCGATTATTTGCTACGAATGTGACAAGCCTGCCCACATCAAGTCTGAATGCCCCCAACTGAAGAACAAGGATAAAAAGAAATTCAAAAAATTCAAAAAGAAAGCCTATGTCTCAGCCATATGGGGAGATAGCTCATCCGATGAAGATGAAGCTGATGAGGAAGAGAAAGCAAACATTTTCTTAGTTGCTGAAGAAGAAAAAGAGCAACAAGACAACAATGAGGTATATGATCCGAAACCATCTTATGATGAGTTATTTACTGAGTACATTGTTGTTCAATCTGAATTTGAAAAACTTGTAGAAAAATACATTTCTATGAAAAAGAAAAATATCACTCTTGAAATGCAAGTTAAAAATCTTTCATCTGAAATGCCTTGTGAAAATTGTCCTGATTTGGAGAAAAAGAATTTACATCTTACTAAGGCACTTGAAAAATTCACTAGAGGTAGTGAGATGCTCAATGTCATTTTGAAACAACAAAGATTTACAAATGACAAATCAGGAATTGGTTATAAACCAAGTTTTGACAAAAGAAAAGGCAAAAGGAAGTTTGGAGAAAAATCTTACATGAACTATTTTAGAAAATTTGTTCATTCTTCAAATCCTTTTGCACATTGCAATTATTGTAATCGAAAAGGGCATACTACTTCTTCCTATTTTCATAAAAAGGAAAGAAAGAGTAAGCCTATCGGGAACTATCAATGGGTGCCTAAGGGATCTTACAAGGTTCCTAAGATACAAACTAACCCCAAAGGACCCAAGAAAAGATGGGTACTTAAATCTTGATTGTTTGTGTTTTGTAGGTATGTCTAAGAGCATCAAAGTCCAATAAATGGTACATTGATAGTGGATGCTCTAGGCACATGACGGAAGATCACTCCAAATTTGCTTCAATCAAGCATAAAGATGGTGGCAAAGTGACATTTGGCGGAAATCAATCTGGAAAGATTGCTGGGATTGGTGAAGTTGGAAACAATGAAGGACCACAAATCAAAGATATCTACCTTGTGGAAGGATTTTGTCACAATCTCCTCAGTGTAACCCAAAGTATCGATAAAGGTAACTTAGTTATCTTTGATTCTGAGGAATGCTTGATAGTAAGTAAGGATATTCTCTCATTAGATAATATAAAAACAAAAGCTATTTTTAGAGCTCCTAGAGAAGGCAATTGTTATACACTTAACCTTTCTAGAGATGGCTCTACATTTGAAAAATGTTTTGTTAGTAATTTGGATGATAGTTGGCTATGACACAAGCGTTTAGCTCATGTCAATATGATCCAACTTGACAGATTACTTAAAAAGGATTTAGTGATTGGTGTTCCAAAACTTTACTTTAAAAATGATATGATTTGTGATGCATGTCAAAAAGGAAAACAAACTAAATCTTCTTTCAAATCGAAAAATGAGATTTCAACTTCTAGACCTCTCCAACTACTTCATATGGATCTAGTTGGACCAGTTAGAGTAAGAAGTCTTGGTGGCAATCTATATACTTTGGTCATAGTTGATGATTTTTCTAGATTTGCATGGACCATATTTTTATCATTTAAAGATGAAATGTTTGATCAATTTGTTGTTTTTGCCAAGAAGGTCCAAAACGAGAAAGGTTTTATTATTTCAGGAATTCGAACTGATCACGGAGGTGAATTCGTAAATCATGCCTTTGTTGAGTTTTGTGACAACATGGGGATTGATCACAATTTCTCAGCTCCAAGGACTCCTCAACAAAATGGTGTTGTGGAGAGAAAGAATCGAGTCCTCACTGAGATGGCGAGAGCAATGCTGAATGAGAACAACACTTCACAAGTGTTTTAGGCTGATGCAATGAGTACGGCTTGCTACATCTCAAATCGGGCATACCTCCGAAATAAGCTGTACAAGACTCCTTATGAGCTGTACAAAGGAAGAAAGCCAAATCTGAGTCATCTACATGTGTTCGGATGTAAGTGTTTCATCCATAACAATGGTAAGGATAACTTGGGAAAGTTTGATCCCAAGGCAGATGAAGGTATATTCTTTGGCTATTCTAATAGATGTAGAGCTTATAGAGTCTTTAACATTCGTACTCGCATTGTAGAAGAGTCTATGCATGTTGCATTATGTGAATCCAAATATGACAAATCCAAGGATGATGATGGGGAAAATATTTTGAAAAATCAGTTCTTTTCGAAAACTACTCCTTCCTCTATCGAAAGTCCAGAAAATGTTTTCGAAGTTGATCCTCACAACAATTTGGAAAACCCTGATCAACCTCAACCTAGAGCTTGGAGATTTATAAGGAATCACCCTTTAGACCAAGTTATAGATGATGTTAATCAAGGTGTAAGGACCAGAAGCAGTAGTTTGAATGAAGTTACTTTTTCTGCATTTATTTCAAAAATTGAACCCTCTAAAATTGATGAAGCCCTTTCAGACAATGATTGGGTGATAGCAATGTAAGAGGAGTTACACCAATTTGATAGAAATCAAGTTTGAGATTTGGTACCTAGGCCTAAGGACCATCCGGTCATTGGCACAAAATGGGTATTCAAGAACAAACGAGATGAGTCAGCAATCATTGTCCGAAATAAGGCAAGATTGGTTGCTAAAGGCTATAATCAAGAAGAATGAATTGATTATGAAGAAACTTATGCTCCAGTGGCAAGATTGGAAGCCATAAGAATTCTTCTAGCCTTTGCTTGTGTCAAAGGATTCAAGCTCTATCAAATGGATGTAAAAAGTGCTCTTCAAAATGGATTTATTCAGGAGGAAGTTTATGTGGTACAATGGAAAGATTAATTGCCGTATCTCCCAAAACAACCAAGTTCGTAATTAATTTGCAGAATTAGGGAACCTGGGTCGTTTCCCAACGAATTTGCAGCGGGCTTGTTTAATAACAATAGTGAAACAGAATGATAAAATGGGGGTTTGGTTTAACGAGAATAGAACAAAACGAAATAACATAACCAAAATGCAATAAACGAGTCAAACGAATCAAATAAACAGAGACAGATTAAAGATGATCAACCCAACGAATTGATTCCGAAACCTCCATCATTGAACGAAGATACAACTAACCCACGTTTGGTTCGGATGAATCGAAATCTCTGCATTCATCCGGAGATTCCTCGCCTAGACGATCGCCTAGAATCTGTCCGGACAGTGGCGTCTCACTGTGCAATCGCACAGCAACAACGTAACCTATTCCGAACTAAGTCCTTGGGATGAACCAAACCGAATATTAAATCTAATATTCAAACTATTTCAAATCGAATCCGATAAGATGAAAACAGAATCGAGTAGTTACCGATTAGGCACGAGTTCTCTGGATGAATCATGGAATCCTCATCGTTGGGTTAATCACAAGAGTTTAGCCAACCATGGTGGGAAAATCGAAGAACGAACGAAGAACACGAAGAACGCGCGAAGAACATGAAGAACGAGATGAGAGAAAATGAAAACTTGTATTTTGATCCACTCTAATGTTAAAAACGTGAATGAATATGTTTGTGGCAGCTGCCATACTTAAAAATAACCTAAAACGAAATGGGCTCTCATAGTTTTAGCCCAAAACAGAAATAAAATAAAAATGGACTTAAATTACAAAATTCGGGTCCAAAATAAATCCAGAATTGTACATCCGACTTTGGCTCCAAAATTGACCGCCTTCTTGACCTAATTTGCTCTTGATGTCTTCATAACAATTGTAGCTCTCTGAATCATCTGAAATATGAGACAAAAATGAGGCAAATCTGATGTCTGGTTCAAGAGTTATGGTAGAAATAGTGAAGCAACACAAAACTGGAATTTTTATTATTAAAAATGGCTAAAATGCAATAAAAGGCCCAAGGCCCAAATAAACATAAGAGCCATTATTTATTAGCTAAAGGGTCCTAAATTATTATTCAAGAGACAAAAATAAGTGTATAAAATATTCAATTATCAAACAACCTCCTGGTTTTCAAAATGAACATCATCCAGATCATGTTTATCACCTTAAGAAAGCTCTTTATGGTCTTAAGCAAGCTCCTAGAGCTTGGTATGAGAGATTAAGCAAATTCCTTCTTGATCAAGGATTTGTTAGAGGAAAAGCAGGTACAACTCTCTTTATTAAAAGCAATAAAGTTGGTGAAATTTTAATTGTCCAAATTTATGTTGATGATATCATATTTGGAGCTTCTAATGATGCTTTGTGTGAAGATTTTGCAAAGAATATGCAGGGAGAGTTTGAGATGTCCATGATGGGAGAACTCAATTATTTCCTTGGTCTGCAAATCAAGCAAAGATCGAATGGAATCTTCATTTCTCAGACCAAGTATCTCAATGATCTGCTGAAGAAATTTGGAATGGACCAATGCAATGGAGCTGACACTCTAATGAGTTCAACAACATCTTTGGATGCTGATGAGAAGGGCACTGATTTCAAGATTACAAGATATAGAGGAATGATTGGCTCATTACTCTATCTTACTACAAGTCGCCTAGACATCCAATTCAGTGTTGGGATGTGTGCAAGATTCCAATCTGCTCCCAAGGAGTCGCATGCTGAAAATGTGAAGAGAATCTTCAGATACCTTGCTGACACGAGCCTCTTGGATTTTGGTTTCCCAAAGGTCAACCTGAACATTTGGTGGCCTACTCAGATTCAGACCATGCTGGCTACAAGACGGATAGAAAGAGCACAAGTGGCCAATGTCAATTTCTGGGTGGTTCACTTGTCTCCTGGTTTAGTAAGAAGCAAACAACTGTCTCTGTATCTTCAAGTGAAGTTGAGTATATTGTTGCATCAAGTTGCTGTGCTCAAGTCCTATGGCTCAAGACACAACTTTCTGACTTGGGAATCAATTTGAAGGAGATCCCAATTTTGTGTGACAACACAAGCACAATAAGCTTGGCCAAGAATCCAGTCCAACATACAAGGACCAAGCATATTGATGTGAGACATCATTTTATAAGGGATCACGTTCAAAAGAAGGATGTCAAAGTCATGTTCATCCCAACTCATCTTCAACTTGCTGATATCTTCATCAAACCATTAGCTAAGGAGCAATTTAATTTTATTAGAAGAGAATTGGGAATGGTAAATCCCAATGAGCTGTAAGCATTTCTTTTCTCAATGTTAGTTATGGTTTTGATGATTATTAGATGCTAATTTAAGCTTCGGAGTGTGTAGTAATGTTTTATGTAGGATGTTCAAAATCCTGAAGTTTGCTGTCATAAGACGCAAACTCGAGTTTTGAAACAAAACTCGAGTTTATCGGGGCCAGAAAAGAAATTGTGGTTTTGAGCAAATTGCAAACTCGAGTCCTTAAGTGAGTAACTCGAGTTTCGGACAGACAGAAAACCAACCTTGAGTTTTGAAAATTGGAAACTCGAGTCATTTAGTACTCAACTCGAGTTTCGGGGAAACAGAGAGCAACACACCAGTTGAAGCAACATCAAAACTCGAGTCAGTAAGTGGAAACTCGATTTTTGGTCACGGAAGTTCAAAAATTCACAATACACTTTTGAAGTCCAGGTCAGCATTTTTGCGCTCTATTTAAACTTGACTGTTCATAAACTCTCCTCAAAACTCAAGTTTGACTTAGAATTTCTCTGAACTTCTTATCTTCTTCCTCATTCTCTGAACCCCCAAATCAAAAATGGCTCCCAAGAAATCCACCAAAATCTCCTAAGACGATGCCGACTATGAAGCTTCTCCCGCTTCTCCTTCACCTCCTCCACTCACACAACCTCAGAGGATGAAAAGTACACCGAGACGATTCCATTTTGGCTTAGACAAACAAATTCCTGGTGTTCCATCATATCAGACATCCTCTTCGCCCAAACCTAAGAGTGTCTCATTTCTAGAACCATCCTAGGCTCAATCCAAGCGAGCTTCTGACTCTGTGAACGAACAATCAAAAGGGAAACAGAAGGAAGGTGTACCTCCACAACCTCGCAAGAAGCAAAGAGCTGGCAGAGGAGAAGGATCGTCTAAAGCTACCTCCAATCCTTCTCAGTCTTCACAGAGCCCCACGACAGTTCCAGATGCCATATCAGAAATCTATCTTCACACCTCTGCTCCTCAAGGTTTTGTCTTTGAAAACGCTTTCCTTACAAATGATCAAGCTATCAAATTCAAAGAAAATTATTTGAAAATGGAGTTCTGTCCCATTGTTTCTGTAGATTTAGACAAGATTAAGGAAACTTGCAGTGTCGATCTTTCTCCCTGGTTGAAACCCTATGAATCCTTCTTGTCTATAATTGCTCAATATTGTCCAAATATCATTCGAATGTTCTATTTCAATATGGAATGAGACAATTTGGAGGGTAGTGACCATAACTTAGTAGAAGAAAGAGTTTCTACTCAAGTTAAGGGCATCAAGTTCATTTTATCTGCCTCTATCATAAATTCCATTCTAAAAAATACTAATCCTCATCCTCCTCCTCCTAACATTAAATATTCAAACAATGAGATTTTTGAAATTTTGAGGCCAAACGAACCTGTTCCTGCAAATCTATTGGCTCATTTATCCTTTACTCCAGTGTCCATGCCACCTATTCATCGATTCTTGTGGTATATCTACTCTCGGAACATGATCCAGAAAGGTGGGAATTTCACCCATTTTGCTCAAAAAGATTATCCTTGGTTTGCTGCCATAGTGAATAAAGTTCCTATAAATCTAGGCCATTGGATATTTCAAGAGATCACCAAGTTCAGATTTTCCTCTCGACGACCTTCTCATATTCCTTTCCCCTCCCTTGTGTCTGTGATTTTGTTTTATCACAAAAGCTGGTATGTGGGTGCTCCTGACACAATGAAGACATTAACTGTCTTTGGGAAAGCTCAGCTTAATCTGATGAGGATTAGCTTTGAAGTTGAAGGTTCTGATGAATCTCGGGCTCCTACTAGATCAAGAGCTTCAAGAGCTCAGGAAGCTCAATCTGCTCCTCCTCAATCATCACTCCCTTCTGATTTTGATGCAAGAGTTCAGGCCATAGTGGATAAGGCATTTAATGATGGCTCACCGCATCCAAGTGAAAGTTTCTAGATTGGTCTCTGAGGTGAACAAGGGAAATTCGGATGTGGTAGATGCCCAGGAAGAAATGAAGGTTGAAATGAAGAACCTCTCTAGCCACATGATTGATCAGGATGCTCAGATGGCTACTCTGCTAGTCTCCCAAGAAAGAATGGATGATCGACTGAATGCACTTATCAAGAAGCTGGACACTGGTTCTACTTCTGGGTTTGGGACTCCTACCAGGTTGAAGACTGAATCATCTTTCCCTCCTGTCTCCCCTTCATTCACCTTTACCACTCCTATTGCTTCCTCCACTGATCCTATTCCCTCTTCACCAACCACTGAGATTCTACAAACCCCTCTTGCCTCTCCAATCCCAATTCCATCCCCTGCATCAACTGTCAAACTCTCTACCCCTTTAGATGACTCTTCGATCTCAGCTCCATCCTCTTTTGTTGATGACAAAGGGGGAGAAGAATCAGAGAAACCAGAGCAATAGATGTTTGAAGAGTTTAGGAGTTTAGTTGTTTTTAGTTTAGTGGTATTTTCATGTAACTAGAGAAACCAAAGCAATAGATGTTTGAAGAGTTTAGGAGTTTAGTTGTTTTTAGTTTAGTGGTATTTTCATGTTTCTGCGTTTCTGTATTTCTCTTGCTACTATTATGATTTCTTTTGACTAATCCTTAATGTAGAAGTGTTACAATTGAAATGCAATGCAATGTTATCTTATGTTTCTCTTGCTTCTGCTATGCATAACTTTGTGGCACTGAATCACTTTGTTGAGATTGTCAAATTACATATCTGTCATATACATTTCAAACCACGTTTGTGAAAATTTTCTCTAAATCCCAAATTTTTCAAAACAAGTAGCAACTCTGGTTTACAAGTGTTGTCATCATCAAAAAGGGGGAGAATGTTAGTTCTCTATTGGTTTTGATGATAACGGACAATTGTAAACACAGATGGAAGTTTGTCTTTGTAAGTTGAAAAAATTACTGTCAAAGGCACACTCGAGTTTCAGTTTGGAATCTCGAGTTTGGACTTGACAGAGAAGAGCTCAAGTTTTTGCAAAGAAAGACAAACTCGAGTTTTGATATGAAAACTCGAGTTTTGACCATACAGAAAGCTTCTGAGTTTTTCACAGAAAAAGCAAACTCGAGTTTGATTTAACAGACTCGAGTTTTTTACAAGACAGAGAGCTATCAATTTTTTCTAAGATACCAAAACTTCAGTTTCCATTTGGAAACTCGAGTTTAGGATATACAGATAGTTCTCTAAATTTCCAAGCTTTGTTGGAAACTCGAGTTTACATCATACAGAGAACAATGCTCAATTCTGAACTTGTGAAAACTTCATTTTTGACTTAACAAGGTTTTTCAATGTTTTCTCATAAATGAGGAAACTCGAGTTTAGTTTTGGAAACTCGAGTTTCGGTCTTAAAACTTGGCTTAAGATGAAATCGCGATATTCTTCTCTGGAATGAGAAAACTGGAGTTAAGTTTTGGAAACTCGAGTTTAGGATTTTTAGTGGAAAATGAAAACTCGAGTCTTGAAGAACAAACTCGAGTTTACATCGCTGAATTTGAATTTCAAGTTAAACGAATTTGCGAAACTTTTATGTTTGATTATAATACTTCATATCATCACTCATTACTATTCCTAACTATGTTTAATCAGTTTGTTAGTGAGTTTCAGATGATTTAGAAAGGATTAAATGGAGAATTAGCATAAAGCATAAAGTAAAGTCAGAACATTAAATGCAAAGTGCAGAAAACTTGCATGCTTTTGGACAATCATTCTCCACAAGTTTTGAAGGTATTAATGTTTCCTTTCCACATCCAGTAGCTGCTCTTCCAACGGATTAAAAGTCAGGAAGTCAAGCCTGAACTTCTGTGCAGCTGGATTAACCAAAGAGTAGAGAGAGAAGAAGACCAAAACTCCAACTAATCAACCTCTAATGTCTCCAACGGTTACATGAGGATTTACAACGGTCATTTAATGATCTCTAACTATAAATAGAGATGCATTCAATTCTTCTCAACAACCAATCTGTGAGAAAACGAAAATCATTAAAGTTTCAACTACTCTTTGAGTTTTCTTGTAAAAGTATCTTTTGATACATTTGTACTTCAGTGATTATCTTATCTACTCTTAGATAGAGTCTATTGATTGGAAATCATTTATTGTAAAGTATCTCAAGTCAAGGGGACTTGGAGATTGGGTTATTGATTACAACTTGTAAGGGGGAGTAAGTTCTAGTGAGAGAATTACTCTTGAGTGCAGAGTGTGTAATCAACTGTTATAGTGAGAAATCCCAGAGAGTCTGGGGACTGGATGTAGGTCAAGAGGTTAGACCGAACCAGTATAAATCCTTTGTGTCTTGCTTCTCTTCTCTATACTCTGTTCATCTCTGTTTTGCCTCACGAAAACAGAGCAATCCGAAAAAGTTTGTAGAATCCCCAATTCACCCGCTCTTGGTGATTCAGCTCCGCTTTTCAGGTTGTACGATAGGTTGTATCGTATCATCGATCCCCATATGAATTGGGTAGTCGCAATGTCTTGCTAGAGGCCGCTTGCGACTTGTGGGCTGGTACAACATTGGCCCATTACCAATCTCATGTGGGCCTACAGGGTCACACACAAGAATAGCCCAACACGAGCAAAAGTGTCCAGATTCATTGAATCTTATATATATCTAATATATATATATATATATATATATATATATATATATATATATATATATATATATATATATATATATATTATTAAATTTGAAATAATAATAATATTATTTATAGATAATAATATTATTATATATAGTATTTAATTTATTTGATAAATTATATAACTGTAATAAATTGAGATATTGTATCTCAGATTTAATTTTCGAATAAATGATATCATATATCTGATTTAATTTAAATTGAGATATAATATCTCAGATTTAATTAAATAGATAAATATCATATCTCAGATTTAATTTATAGAGATAAATTAAATCAGAAGGCTTTTAATTCGAATTAAATAAATAGATTAGATTAGATCTATAAGATAGATTTAATTAATATATTATTTTAACCCAAATTCAAATTTCAAAATTAATAAGGATTAATTTTGAAATTAATACGCATATAAGGTTTAGAAAAACCTACAAGACTGTGAGTCAGTCGTATTAGAAAAGTCGCGAGAAATCCTGGAGAAAAAGAGAATAGAGAGACGCACAGTTCAAAGCGCTAGCACGCTTCCGTCCGTGTTTGAAGGTTGTTCGTGTGGATACCGGTAGAGGGAGGAGACTCGCAAAGTCAGCTCCTGTTTGATTGAACGAGATGGCACCACGTTCGAGATGTACGACGTTCGAGATGCGCATCAGGCCGAGTTGAACGAAACGCTCAACCCTTCGCATAGGTATGGTTCCTTTTCTAAACTTGATTTAAACGTCGTTGATGGATCCTCCGATGGAATTCGTAAGTTTTTAATTCCGCTGCGTGTACGGATCCCAACAGTTTTGACTATTACTACTAATAAACAAAAATAAACAATGCTTGAGGTTTTGGTTGAGAAAGTCAGAATTAAAATAGGCAGAGCTCAATTTTCATCTTAAGTTGTATTAATCCCCCAGTTTGCATCTATCACATTGCTACAGCGATCTACTGCACAACTTCCGCAATGCTACAACAAAATACCTATCGCAACGTTACTTAGTTTACCCACCACTAATTTATACAGAAGCATATGCATCCTGTAAGTACATCTCTTACTCTACTTCTCCCATATTCCTATGGAAATTTTTAGGCTTAGAACGTCAATTTAACTTAGATATATTGGCTATGTGAGGTAAACCCTTCCTATAGCTTACCATTTAGATCGAGCTTTGCACAAGCTCACCTAGCACACACTGCTTAGCAGACGTCTAACCTTAACTCTCTTCCAATAAGCTAAGGCCACTGATCTCTCCTATTAGCAACCAACTAACAGACAAGACGTTTGAGTCACAATTAAGCAAACTGAATTTATTAAATTAAAAACTAGCATGCTAGGTTCATACTAAAACTTAAGAATTCATCATCGCTCAATCAATGGAATTTAGTTTATGACTGATGAGGGAAACACAATCGAAATTACGGAAAAACTACCCATGAAAAATAAGAAAGAAAAGTAAACAAAGAAGTTCACTAGAGTGTTTGACGGCATAGGGGATGTCCTGTCACACAAAGCCTCTATGTATTCTACAGCTCCGTCTGACTTCTAACACAAATTTATCTTTCTGCAGCTCTCTCAATGAATCCTGATTTGTCGTCTTGAGTCACGTCGTACTATCCCTGACTACCGACTCTCTCTTTTAGGTTTAGCCGTCTTTTCCTTTTATAATCAGGTCCTTCATGTCGTACGTCTAGGGAGCTGGGTTTTCCAATTCTGTTAGGCTCGATGTTAGTGGATTTCCTTGATGGCAAATGAACCAGTCAAACAAGTAATAAAGAGTAAGTAAAGTATCGTCCCACAAAGACTGAGATACCAAATGAAGACACCGAATCACAGAATTGGTTGTGTTTGAAGATAAAAATAAAGAGAAAAAAACACTGGAAAAAAGAAGAGAGTATGAAAAAATGATGAGGTAAAATACCAAATTTTTTATAGGGTTAAGGTGCAAAAATAGACAAATACTTTTTCCAAAAGAGCGCCCAGTAGCAAATACTTTTTTCAGGTGCAAAAGTAACTACGTGGTTACAAAAGTGGAGCAAAAATAGCATTGACCGTTAGTTGACCGTTATCTGATGATGACGTGGCAGTGAGATCTTATTTCTCCATTAAAATACCGCCACCTGTCACTCCTCTCTCTTCCATATCATCTTCTTCTTCCCTTCTTTTTCTTTTTTTTTCTTTTTGGCCACCTGTCACTTCTTCTTCCCTTCTTTCTTCTTCCAGAAGCTCAAAACGTCTGGAAAAAACTCAGATCTGAAAGCCTCCCCGAGGACCACTTTCTCCTCCAGTCTCTCCCACTCTTCGTGTTCGCCGATTTCTCCTAACTCAGAACCTTGCAGGTTCTTCTTCTCTCTCACCTCATCCCAGTTTTTGGAGACAAACAGCGAGTGGCTACGGTGGTTTTGTTGGGGTGGCTCGGTGCACAGACAAAGCACCTTAAAAGATACGTTGAATGGTACAATTCGAAGGGGATTCACGCTGCCTTTTGACCTCGGGCGGATTCTTGAGAGGCGAATCTCGATATTCGCGGACGAGCTCGCTTCATGGGTCTCAGGGAAAGAAGACGACGGCGACGCTGGCCGAGAATCAATGGGGGTGACGAAATCGATGGATATGAGAAACAAAATCTGGATTTGTTATGAATTGCTTTGAAAATATTAGATCTGCTCTCTTCTCTCTCTTTTCTTAAGATTTCAATGGCTTTTTCTTCTTCAATGAACATCGAACTACTTCTTATGACTGTTAATTTTGGGTTTTCTGTCATTTGTAATTTCCTTGTCCAGTTGTTTGTATTTATTTGATCAGGATGATTTATTGGTTTTTGCTATTGGATTGGTGATCTAAAACACTCACACACACCCCTGCTTTGATACGAAATCGATTTCGTGCGTGCTGTCGAGCTTCCCTGTCACTACTTTCGTGGTCGGCGTTTCCGATTTGCTGCAAGTTCCTGGTCAGCATTTCTGGTCTGTGTACCGTCGGCCTTCGATCTTCCCTGTCACCACTTCTTTTTGCATCCTGCATAACCTTTCTTTCTTATTTTTTCAATGAAGTTTTTATTTTGCGCCTCTTAATCATGTACCCGGCGTTGTGAGATTGAAAATTGAGCATAGACTTATTATAAAGAAGTTAATCTCAATCATCTTGTTCGCTCGGTTTGCTTCTCTGTTTTGGGTTTCAGAATCGAATGTTGTTTCTTGGTTTCAAGAAGAAGAAGAAGATCCTTGGTCAAAATGTAAGTTTTGACCAGGGACTACAATGAAAATATTAAAAGTTTATAGAGGGACTATATTGAAATTTTTTTAAATGTATCTGGGGTTGATCTGTAATTCATAAAGCATTAATATTTACGTCATCATCCACGTCAGTACAGAAAAAGTCAACTAACAGTCAATGCTATTTTTGCTCCACTTTTGTAACCACGTAGTTACTTTTGCACCTAAAAAAAGTATTTGCTACTGGACGCTCTTTTGGAAAAAGTATTTGTCTATTTTTGCACCTTAACCCTTTTTTATATTATTGTTTTATTGCAGTGAAAATAATTTTAATTACACTAGATTAAACAAACTATAGTCAATACAATTTTTCTCTTAATTTTTAGTAGATTGTTAAATCATGATATACTTGAATGTTCAGCTTCTAACATTTAGGTATTAGATTTGTTGAATCAAATATGAGATTTGCTCAAGTCTTTATATTTGCCAATTTTTACTTTATATACATTCTCATTTTCATATTTATATTATCCTTTTATAGTTAAAGGATATGTGACCAAAACTTTGGAGTATTGATATGTGATTGACAATCTATAACAAATGCATTCGAGAATATTGTAGAATTTTTTAATAGATTTTTGTTTAGAAATTTAAAAAAAATATAAGAGGTATTCTATTGTAAGGGTGTTTGAGTGATTAATTTCTTTTATATTACATTATGTTTATCTATAATGTATTGAATTTTGAATACTATAAATAAAATTTATTATTTAAATATTATTATCATGTTATTATTAATGATTATATTGTGTTTTATATAATACATATCAACAATAAAACTAAATAAAAACAAATAATAAAAAATAGCTATATATAATATATAAAAAAAACGATACATTATGGTTATTAACAAATAACCGTTATGTATGCTCTCAAAATATTACGGTTTGGAAACTTATATATCTGCGCCAACTAGATGTAGGGCCTACATATATGACAGTTAGAAACTGTGATTTATGGTAGAAAATAACTGTCATTAAAAACTTTTTCTGTAATAGTGAGAATGGAAGATAAAGGAAAGAAGAAATCCAAAAAAAAATTACCGGATATGTTAAATCCAAAGTAAAGACACAACTAGAATGGCAAATAAAATTGAAAAAATATATATATATATATTCTCATGAATGCAAAATAACCACCTTTATAGTATCCCGTAGCACAAAAATTAAGGTTTAGGATTAGAGTGCATTACTGATTAATTTTAGTAGCCTAAAGTTAGAAACTTTTACCTATAACATTTCTGCATGATTATTTTGCTTATAGGTGGATCTAGAATGGCTGAAACCACACGAAAACAATGTGAAATGAAAAGGGGAAAAAAACAATTTTGAAGCTTTGTAACTGTGTATTAGACTGAATTGGAAGGCTTATGCAATAGCAGAAGAGGTGTAAATTTGTCTCTGATGCAAATTGATGTAGAATGGGAAAAAGGAAAGGGAGAAAAGAGATAATTTCATAAACAAGACAAGTGGAAGGTAATGAAACTTTTATTTAATTCATAAGGTCTCCAAAACAAATGTAGTAAGATGCTATTTAATTCCAGGAACTAGTGAGTAGTGACACAACATTCTAGATGAAATTATAAATGAGAATTAACAATAGAACATTTAAGGATGCAATTACAATAAAGAATAAAGATTCAAAATTAA
The DNA here is from genome assembly GCA_025563575.1 of Acacia pycnantha. Taxonomy (NCBI): domain Eukaryota; kingdom Viridiplantae; phylum Streptophyta; class Magnoliopsida; order Fabales; family Fabaceae; genus Acacia; species Acacia pycnantha. The sequence goes on along the minus strand of JAMWYP010000169.1, from coordinate 991,753 downwards.
AATAAATAACAATAAATGGGAAAATTCAGCCTTGAAGTTAAAACAAGATAGTTTTCAAATCGCTTGGTATATTTTTCTTCCTATTTTGATTCCCATAAAAAAGTGACCAAATAAAAAAAAGTCCGTAATATTAAAAAAATAAATAAACCAGGCATCATAGGATATTGCGAAAGAACAACTGCTGCCACATTTGACACTTTCCAACGCAGTGCTAGTGCCCATCACAGCTGGTTATGTCTTGATCCTCCAAAAACTTCATCTTTCTGATTGGCTATCTAGTTTCAGAGTGACAATGGTAAATTTCAAGTTCCAGAGGGCTCTGAAATATTTAGTGACAAAGCACAGTGGGTTATATATATATGGATAAAAGTGCACAAATACACATGTGTGTTTACCCTAAGGAGTGTAAAAATACCATCGCCGTTAGATTGGCTTAACAGACGTTACTTTTGCAGTGGGCCCCACATTATTAAAAGAAATAAAAATGCCTAACTCTTAATTTACTTTATTGTCTTCCCTTCCCTCTATTAGTCACTCATCACCATCCTTCAAGCTGCATCGATCCTCCTTCTCCGACTACTTCTCGTGCTGTCGTATGTGCAGGCTTTCTCTCTCCCTTAGATTCCAACACCAACTCAATAGACTTAAATCCGAAAAACTCCACAGGAAACGCAATTTTAAGGAAAACTTGGTTTCATCTCTCTCCCTCATATCCCAATGCATGATTCAAGCTCCTCTGGTTTAATGGTTTACAGATCATCAAGTTTGGCTTATTGGGGACACAATCTCCTCAGGTTCAAAAATTTGAGTTTCAACAACTGGTTTTTCAAAACCAGTCGTTGTAACTAAAAATAAAAAATTAAAATGTAAGAGGCAAATTTGAGTTTAACGAATGGCTTTAAAAAACCAGTCATTGTAACTCATACCTTTTAATGTCCGTTTTTAAAAAAACGAACATTAAAAATAAATATTTAACGTCCATTTTATAAAACGGACATTAAATGTTGTGATACAATGACTGTTTTAATAAAAACAGTCGTGGTATCTTAGACACATTTATTTATTTATATTTTTTTGAGACACCATTTATTTTTATTTTGTGAAAATTTAGTGCTACTTACCGTTAGAATAAAAGCTTCAAGATTATATGACCATTGTGATTTTATCTCATATTTATAGCTATTTCCTAGTATGTAGCCTAGAATTTCGATAATTAAGAGAAGAAATTTAAACGTATTTTCATTTAGTTAGTTCATAATTAAATTAAACAATATATCTCTTAGATATATGTGTGTGTGTGTGATTTATCCCATATTTATATATAGCTATTTCCTAATATGTAGCCTAGAATTTCAATACTTAAGAGAAGAAATCTAATCCTATTTACATTTAGTTAGTTCCTAATTAAATTTAATAAATTAAACAATATATCTCTTTTATATATATGAAAAAAGTATATCAATATAATTTAGTTTAAGCCTCTCTCATGTCATTTCATTTTTTATTTTGAGTTACTACGATTGATTTTTTTAAAACCAGTCGTTAAACTCAAATTTGGCTTCGTCATTTTATTTTATTTTTTATTTTGAGCTACAACGACTGGTTTTTCAAAATCATTCGTTGAAACTCATTTTTCAAAACCTGACGATCTGTCAACCATTAAACCAGAGAAGCTTGAATCGTGCGTTGGGATCTGAGTGAGAGAGATGAAACTGAGTTTTCCTTAAGATTGCGCGTCCTGCGGAGTTTTTCAGATTTGAGTCTGGTTAGTTGGTGTTGGGATCTAAGGGAGAGATAGAAGGAAGGGAGGGCAATAAAGTAAATTAAAAAAGTTTGGCATTTTTTTTTCTTTTAATAATGTGGGGCCCATTGCAAAAGTAACGTCTGTTGAGCCAATCTGACAACGATGATATTTTTGCCCCAATTTTGAAAGTTCCTGTGTAGTTTTGCACTGAAAAAAAGCATTTGGTGTTGGGCATTCCTTAGGATAAAACACGTGTATTTTTGCACATTTACCCTATATATGTGTGTGTGTGTGTCACACACGCACACACACTTAGATATGTATGTATGTATGTTTTTCCTCTGGTCTTTATTATAAGGCATCAACTAACAATTCTCACAAACCAATAAAAATAGTTAAAGTCAATAAAGTTGTCCTACAATTTAAGTAACTTCTAATATTACCCATATTAATTGCACTAAACTCTAATATCATATTAATTATTACTCTCACCCACTATCTTTATTAATTAGGGGCATACATGGAAAAACAGAATTAGTGCTCTTTGGGAACAAGCAAGTTCCTTATAAAAGGGACCAAATACACTTGTTAGTTGGTGCCTTATAATAAGGACCAGAGGGAGTATGTATGTTATAATATTACTCCCTCTGGTCCTTATTACAAGACACCAACTAACAATTCTCACGAACCAATAAAACAAGTTAAAGCCATTAAATTTGTTCTAAAATTTAAGTAAGTTATAATATTACCCCTACTAATTGTACTAAACATAATATCATATTAATTATTACTCTCACCCACTATCCTTATTAATTATGGGCATATATGGAAAAAAAATAATAATTAATTCTCTTTGGAAACAAACAAGTGCCACTATAAAAATGATCAAATATACTTATTAATTGGTGCCTTATAATAAATATTATATCGAGTATAAAGTCGAATGAATATATATAATTCTAACACTGACTCAGTGGGTTTATTTTGTTCGGTATGTGTGTCTTTCTACATATAAAGGAGACAGTTATGATTCCATTTCCTTAATTTGGAGGGTTTGTCCCTTTTATACGGAGGACATCGAATGTGACAAAAGCCAACATGCAAAACATGATTACGTGATTCACAGATTTTGCATATCTCCTTGGATAACTTTAACAAATCAACATCACCTTTATGCTCATTCATTTAACATCAGCTCACTTTTTTTTTTTTTTTTTGATAAAGACGAGGCCTCAGCCATCATATATTACTCATAGTAGGAAAAGGACAGAGTCCCATACAATCTGAAAACAGCAAACTCCTAAATCTAGGAGGACAATAAGACATCAAAGAGGTAATTGTGCGCCCCTCTTTTGCTAAGGCATCTGCTAGTAAATTACTCTCTCTTGGAATATAATTGAACTTAACTTCCCAGGAGAACCGAAGCATCTTTTTAATCTGCAAGAATACTAAAGAAGTATTTGGCTCTTCACAATCCCGATGAAGCTTGTCAATCAGAAGCTTGGCATCAGATTCTACCATAATGTACCTAAACCCCTCATCCCATGCTCTTTTAAGGGATTAGAGGGCTTCCAACAATGACTATGAAAGACACAATTATTCCTCCATTTCCATAAAAACCATATACCCACACCCCATATCAAACACCATGGATTAGTCTTATCTACACCCATCTCCCCAGAAAGATTAAGAGCAAACCATTCTTTCAGAGAGCACCCAAAGAACATAGAAACATACCTAGGTTCGAGCAAGGATAGCCAGATCTGTCTTGCGTACTCACAGTCCCGTAAAATATGCAACTCATCCTCAGAACCAGCCTCACAATAGGCACACACAGCTGACCCTGCGGCCCACCTATTTCGTCTCTCATTAGTGGGCAATCTGTTATGGAAAGCCAACCATAAGAAAACTCTGATTCTCTCAGCCCCTTTCCAAGCCCAAATCTTCTTGTAGACATTACAGTATAAGTGTCTAGGCGGTTCCTTGATCAGAAAATAGGCACTCTTCACAGAAAAATTGCCGTGAGCAGTCGCATTCCATATCAATATATCATGTCCTGCCTCTGCAACTGGGGGCATCATAGCCAACAGCATCTGAATAATCTCCCCATTAACCACAGTTGCTAGCCGAGCTAAATCCCAGGTTCCATACAAAACCCATTCAGCCACCGTGCTCACTTCCTCCTCTAATTCTAGTGGCCTGATACAACACTCCTTAATTGTCTTATCCTTGAATAGCCAGCAGTCCTGAAAAAAGCTCACTGACCTCCCATCTCTAATCTGCCATCTTGAGCCAGCCTCCACTACACTTCTCTCTACAAATAAATTTCCACGAGGCTTGAATCAGACGCTCTAGCCTCCATCAAGGATGAGCCCTCCCTGTACATATATTTCTTTTGCAACACTTCAACCCATAAGCTCTCAGATCCCCTAATTAATTCCCATGCGAGCTTAGCACCAAAGGCAGAATTCATGACACTAAGTCTCTTAATACCCAGACCACCGAAGCGCTTTGGTTGCGTGACAGTCTCCCAGTTGATAGGGTGATAACCCCTTCTTGACTCATTAGTTCCCCATATGAAATTGCGCTGCAACCTCTCAACCTCCTCACATACCCGAGTCGGTAGTTGAGCAACTTGCATGGGATATAAGGGTATTAAACTGATCACAGATTTTGCCATAGTTATCCTTCCTGCACTAGATAAGCAATTTGCCTTCCATGTTGACAATTTACTCTTAACCCGATCAATCACATATTGAAAAGTATCCTTATCCCTCCTCTGTTTTGACAAAGGGAATCCCAGGTATCTCCCGAAATCATCCGCTACTTTCATCCCCAAGATACTTTTAACTCTGCCTTTCATATTTGCTGCCACTGATGGTGAAAAGAACACCGAAGACTTACTCAGGTTCACCTTAGCCCCTGAAGCATCACAAAACCTCTCAACCGCTTCCATCACACAAGAAGCTGAATCTCCTTTGCTTCCCAAAAGAAGGAGATCATCTCGCAAACATCAAATGAGAAACGATGGTCCCTCTTTGTGATCCAAACCGGTCTCCATGAACCATCTCTAACCCTGTCTTGAATAATATGGGATAACTTCTCCATACACAACACGAATATGAATGGAGACATCGGATCCCCTTGCCTTATACCACGACTAGGTTGGAAATCTTCAGTCCTCTCCCCATTCCATAATACATTTAAAGACGAAGATGTAATACATGACATAACAAGGTCGATGAATTTACCCTCCAAGCCAACTTCTTCTAAGACTCTTCTAATAAAGGACCATCGGATCCTATCATATGCCTTCTCAAAATCTATTTTAATGGTCATAATACCCCGCCTTCCTTTCATCTTCTTCATTTTGTGGAGAATCTCCTGGCCAATAACAATATTATCTGTATACGTCGTCGGCACAAAGCGGCTGAAAAGGAGAAGTCGACTTCCCGTTATCCCCTCAAACGTTGTGATAATATCTTTGTTATGCACTTATAATGCACACGGTGCACAGTGAAATTGGTCTGAACTGATCAATCCTCACCGGCTGTTGAATCTTAGGAATAAGCACAAGAAGCGTTTGGTTTGCTTCCTGTAAGTCCGTCTCACCTCTGAACACTCCTCTAACAAAATTGCGGACACTTGGGTCCAACAACACGCGGTTCCTCGATAGAAAATTGGCGGCAGACCATCAACCCCTGGAGCCTTGAAGGGCCCCATCATATTGATCATCCGATGTATCTCACTATCAGCAGGTGGGTTAGACAGCATTAAAGCATCTTGATTAATGACGAGGAAAGATGTGACAATGGATAATGAAGACGCCTCAATACCCTCTTCCTTATATAAATTCAGAAAAAATCAACCACCAAACACCTTAACTCCTCCTCATCCTCTACGCGTATTTCTGTCCCCATGGGCAATCCACTCGAACGTGACTTACGAAACCATTTTATCTCTTCCAGGTTTAGAGATTTCCTCTAATTGATGTTGGAGTTGCATTTCAAGATCGCATAAAAACCGCGAATAGGGATAAGCGAAGACCGCCGAATACCATTTAATACGGCCAAAACCTCCTTCTTCTTAGCTTCTACCATACCGAACACGTCCTTATTCCAACCGAGCGAGCATTCCCGAGCTTATCAATATTACCCTCAAGAGCCTCTTCACCATTCCACGACTTATTAAGAAAGTCTCTCGAATCTTTCATGCTCCATCCACATAGCCTCAAACCGGAATGGTTTCGTCTATAGCTTCTATCCGTAGACCCCATATTTAGAAGAAGAGATTTGTGATCCGAAAACACAGTTACGGGAAGGTTCTTCACTCCATGATTCGAAAATTGAGCAACCCATTCTGATTCGCGAAGGCCCTATCAAACCTTTCGAATAGTCGAAGTCCACCCCTAACCTTAGGACCCTTCCAAGTGAAACGGGTCCGAAGCCTAAATCAATTAAACCGGCCGAATCCGCTGATCTTGAAACCATCGAACCCTCAGGCTATTCCCTCGCCACCACCAATTCGTTCATGGGAGGCTAGAATATCATTAAAATCGCCCCACACAACCCACGGAGACGAAATACCGGCGACAACGTTCTCAACTTATCCCATAGAATCTTTACGAAGTCGAATGGGGTAGGGCATAAATAGAGGTTAGAAAGAAGCTCGGCATACACGAAATTAGGCACCTCGTATGGAAAAATTGACGATCCTTCTCAATAAGAGTAACCGAAATCATTGCTATTCCACACCGCCACGAGTCCCCCCGATCTACCAACGCTGGGGATAACCGAAATACTGTCAAATCCCAGACATAGCAAATGTTGAAGACGGGAATCCTCTTGGCATCTTGTGTCTGCTAAAATAACAAGAATGGGTCTAGCCCCATTAAAACTAGTCTTCATATTTCTAAGCAAGCCCGATCCACACGAGCCCCTGTTATTCCAATAAAAAAACTATCCATTAAAAAACCAATATATAAAAAATAGAGACAGCCCTCCAAACACTCACATCTGGGTTTCATACTCTGCTCCTCTGACACTTCGCGCGTTCGTTTCTCCACTCGCTTGCCTGTTTGTTGTACGATTCTCGTTTGCTCTGCTCCACTATTTTCATAACCGAATCCGTATCCGCCATCTTCCCGTACCTTTCCCCTTCCCCTTCGTCTTCCTCGAACACTCTGCTCTAGTGGCCTCAAACAGGGGAGACTAAAACTTGATGAAAACTTGGTAGCGCCATTGTTTCCTTCATTAGACCCCTCCATTCCGGCCCGGACTTCAAATCTCGATCCGCTTTTTCAAATTCGCCACATCATTAGCTTTCTCCTTGGGTTTGATTGGACGACGTTGCCTCTGTACTACTCTCCATTTCTCCGCCAACTCTGCCCCTCACTTCTCTCCACATTTTCATTGACAGTCCCATACCTTCTTTTGGCCCTTCCTCGGTCCTCGTCTTGAGAAGGACAAGTTTCAAATTTATGTCCATAGTGCCCACAAGTCGTGCACAGGAAGTGTAAACCTTCATATTCTAGGTAGAACGCTTCCCTCTCGAGATAAAATCCTTGCACTAGCTGCTTGCCCAGATTCAACTAAAACACATATCCTTGCAAAATGCCCCTCGGTTGGCACGACGTATTCATATCAACTTTTAAAGTCTTCCCGACTTGGTTTCCAATAGTTGTGAGAGCCTCATGATCATATCTACGTAATGGCGGCTTTGGAATTCTAACCCACACAACCGCCTTATCAATAATAGCTTGATCCGGTTGAAAATCGGCTCCCAAGGTTGCACCGTTAGGTAATGGTCATAAATCAACCATGGACCTCCTGTAAGTGCGTTTGTAAAATCATCTCCATTGGTAAACTTTACCACAAAATAGCCATGTCCCATATTAATCAAAGTTAACACACCATGCTTCGCCCGCATCGTTTGTAATCTACGTTCCGGCGCCAATCCAATACTCCTACCTAGGAGCTTGACTACAACAGCCTTGTTCCATGCTTTATTTAGTCTCTGCTTCATCTTGTCCGAGAAAAAGAATGAAGGAAACCTATCACTACCAGAAATCTTACATTTCTGTTCTACCTCTTCGCCTTCAGAATCTCCCATAGAGTCATCTGACAATGGGTTTTCTTTGCACATTACCTCTTCTTCACGCAATACTTCCTTCTCCCCACACGTACCTTTGAGCTTATTAGCGAAGGAAGGCCCTCCAGATACGCCCTCTGGTTACTCCCTAGCTTGACCATTGACCCGATAAACCATTCTCATCATCCCGAGAGACGACATTTTTAACCTTCTTAGCACTTCTTCCAAGTAAATCTTCCTCCTCCTTGGAGTTCGCCATAACATCAGCTCACTTTTAATTTGTTTAATCGTGACTTATAAGGAAATCAAGTTACATTTTTACAAGGCATGCTTAGTTGAGTGGAATGGACCTGATCATCAATATCCTTTAAGTAAGACTGATAGTTTAAATATTATGAATAAAAAAATCACTTGGGAGAGCAATCCCGTATTTAAACTTCATAATGTTTAGATGTAGATTATTTAGTTGATTAATAAACAAAAGGACTATAAAAGGATTAGTTATATTTCTAGGGTTAAGTAGGAAATTGCTCCAGAAGTTTTTGTTGAGGAGCATGCCCTGAAAGTTTTTATTATCTCAATGTTGCCCCATAAGTTTCAAAACGTAGCAATGTTACCCATTTTCATTAAAGTCCACGTCAATTTTTTGACAGTCAAAGTTTCTTAATTGAATAGGACAACATTGCTATGTTTTAAAACTTTCGAGGGAACATTGAGATAAAAAAAATTCTAGAGCAACATTACTCCTAGGCCTATACTTTCGAGGTGAATTTTCTACTTAACCCATATTTTTTTCTATCCTATAAGCAGCTATTGTTAGTTTAGAAGTTACCTCCTATGCACTCTGAGCCTGTGAAATTTTAAACAGGCATCATCTCAACATCTTTAGCTCATATTTATTTAGAGCCAACCAGAGAACGCCTTCTATTTATCTCATGCCCTTATTATAAAGCAATCCGATATGAGAGTCTGCCCATAAACTTGTCGAACTTCAATTTTACTTGTTTCCCAATTTGGTCGAGGCATACATATGCATTACCCCAAATTTATCAAGATGGGCTTGTTCAAATTTTATATGGGATTATCATTATTATTAATGCCATCTGGTGCAAGAGGAATGTTGCATTACATCGAGGGAAAATATATTTTCCCCTGAATCTGTCATTAAGGAAATCCATGGCGCCTTGTCTTTTGCTTCCCTATCATTCTTCTTGGATGGCACAAAATTATAGTCAGTAATATGGGGACAACCCACCAAACCGTAGGTTATGACGGGAAAAAATATAGGTTGACCCACTTTTTAAAAACAATTGTATTATTTTACTTTAAATAAAATAATTATTGTTTTATTCTTAATTGAAACATATAATGTTTTTTTGGTTACCCACCCGGTTCACCAAAGCTTCGCTCTGACTAATCCGGATCCGACCCGCATCGCGCATCTGGCTATGGTGGGAGAGTCTCCCAGCGAGGCTTTTTTGCATTCACAAGGGTCGAACTCGAGACATTGCTTAAGCGACACAAGCCGCTTACCATTTGTGCCAACCCCCGTGAAGCATATAATGTTAGTAACTCGCTTAGAGGTGAGCATTTTCAACCCGCCCCGCAGGTTGAGCCCATAGGCATAACCCGCCAATTTGTAAAAACTTGGGGGGTTAGGTTGGGTTGTGAAAAAATGACCTGTTTTGATATGGGTTTTTTTACATGAACTCACATTACCCATACTAGCATCGAGTTAGTCCGACAACCCGTGGGCTAGCCTGTATTTATTTATTTGGTTAATATGTAAAAATATACATGATATTTTTTTTAAAAGTACACTTAACACTAATTTTTTTAGGGGTAAAAGTAACTATATACTTTCAAAATATATGCAAAAATACACATTGATCATTGATTAACTATTTGTTTATATTTTTAAGCGTTAAGGTGTAAAAATAAACATGACATTTTTCCAAAAGTGCACTCAACACAAATGCTTTTTAGGGGGGAAAATATATATGAATTTTTAAAATAGATGTAAGAATATACATTAATCATTAATTGACCATTTGAATATTTTTACTATATAAGTGGTGACATTGAGGATGACATGGATGATTAAGAAACAATTTGAAGAGAAATACTAACATATTCTAGAATTAAAATGATATGAGTTGTTATGTTTTCACTTGACAAAGTTTAGATAATGTGGTATTTCTAAAGTATGTAAGTATTTCTCCAACTTGAAATAATAATTTGCTGACTTGGCAAGGGAAATTAATTTCTATCTAACCCTTTATCTCTACCTCACCACTTCTTTCAGAAGAGAAAGGGAGAAGAGAGGAAAGGTAAGGTAAGGTGGAGATAAAGTAATGAGGTGGAGATAAAGAGTTAGGTGGAGATTAATTTCCCTTACACGGTCAGTAAATTATTATTCTAGGTTATTTCTTAATCATCCACGAAATTCTCTATGTCACCATTTTGAATCAAAAAATTCAAACAAACGGTCAACTAAATGTCAATATGTATTTTTGCACATATTTTGAAAGTTCATAATTACTTTTGTCCCTCAAAAAAGCATTTGTGTCGGGAATCCCATATGTATTTTTGCTCCTCAACCTTAAAACATTCAAACAAATGGTCAACAATGGTCAATGTGTATTATTGCACCTACTTTGAAAGTTCATAATTACTTTTTCCCTTAAAAAGGGATTAGGTGTTAGGCACACATTTGAAAAAATCTCATATATATTTTTGCACCTTAACCCCTTTTTTTAAAATTTGAAATTCTTAAAAAAAAAGAAAAGGAAATGCTCAAACTCAAGATAATATTACAATTTCATATCATGCTTCGAATTCGAACACCATTAATATTGAATGATTGTTGATTGTGTTGAAGGTCAATCATGGATTTGATATTTATGTTTAGTTTGTAATGTATTGAATTGTGATGTATGTTTAATTTGTAATATTTGAAAGTTTGAATTTTTGACGTTTTACTATCACTTTATTTTGTGTAGTATATTTTATAATTTAGGTTGATGAAAAAATAAATTTCATTTAGAGAGTAGAGATAGGTATAGATAGAGAGAGCGTGATGAGTGGGAGTGAGGGCGAGCGTGAGCGTTCGGTGCAAGGCGACGGTGATGGTCGCGGTCAGGGCGACGACGATGGGCGAGAGCGTGAGGATGGTGGCGGCATTCGTCGCCATCCTGGGTGTGAATCTCTTTCAGGGGGATTGTCTTTTTCAGTTGGGAGTGGGGGGAACGAGAAAGGATGACAACACCGACTCTGGTGGTTAAGAAAGCTGAGCGGCGGCCTGTCTCTATCTCTTTTAAGGAGAAGCTACTTCCTCCGGGAGGTCTGGGCTTTCTGGTGAGTCACGATGAGGAGGATGACATTGTGAGTGGTTGGAGGGGGTTTTTGCAAAACAGAATGATGAAATGGAGAATGCAGACAGAGAAAAGGAGGCGTGTAGAGTTGAAGCCGAGTGTAACGCACCTCCAAGCCAATACCCAGTTTTGTCTATGACAGAAGAGCAGTATACCTCTTGGTGTAGGCCTTGGATGAACTCTCTTATCATCAAGGTTTTGGGGCTATCGGTTCCAAAACATGTGCTATTTGATTGGGTAAGGCGAATGTGGAAGCCTTAACAACCTCTGAAGGTGGTTCCATTGAATAATAGTTACTACATTGTTTCGTTCTCGAACAAGGAAGACAGGGATTATGCATTCTCTGAGGGACCATGGATGATTGATGACCACTACCTGTTGGTTCAACGCTGGCGCCCTAACTTTAACCCGTTGAGAGCTGACTGCCAGAGGAAAATTGTAGTGTTGATCAGGATACCAGACCTACCTATGGAGTTCTGTACAGTGGAATCGCTGGGGCTAATTGGGAACATGATAGGGAAAATAGTGAAGATTGATAGGTCCACTTCTATATACGAGAAGGGTGGATTTGCACGGATATGTGTTGAGATTGATCTCCAAACTCCATCGTTGCCGGCTTTCAAGGGTTTTGGTGAGGAAAGGCAGTTGGTGTATGAAGGTTTGCACCTTGTGTGCTTTAGGTGTGGCAAGTATGGACATGAACGCATGGTTTGTCCTGACAGAGTAAGGTGTGATGATGGTCCGGATGTAGTAGCTGCGTGTAATGTGAACGACGGCCAAATGACACATACTCAGACTGATAGGAATAAAAGTGCCACAACACAAAGCACGGCGGCGACGGCTAGTGTTCACAGATCAAGGGAGACTTCCCAGCCAGGTGGGGTGTCGGGTTCAGGCAAGGAAGAGCGACGAAATATGGAGGAGAGTAAGAGGACGGTGACCTGAAAATTGGAGCAGGCTCGGAGGATGGGGAAAAAGACGAAGGTTGATGGCACAAATGGAGGTGGGACCAATGTGTGCCTTGATACGCCGGTGTTGCAACGTTCCGGCAAGGTTCCTCTGGTAGCGTCTGGCCAGCGCGATTTCCTGGGCCCCCAGATGTTCCTATGCCATGATTTTTGTCGGGGTCATAATGGATTGGAAAGGATGGGGGCGTGAATGATGGATCGGGCACAAAGAAAGGGATGGTGCAGGATATTCAGGGGGCGAGGATGCAAGAATCAATGGAGGCAGTTGGGGATTCACGTGGGGTTGCTCAGAAGGGAAATAAGCAGCATTTAATTATTGAAGGGGATTCGAAAAAGTCAAAGTTTAACCTTGGGCCTATGGAGAAGCCCAAATCAGAATGGGTTATGGTGGGTTCTAAGAGAAAAAAGGAAGAAAATCCTAAGTTTTTTGGCAAGGAAAATAGAATTAATGATAGGCCCAAATTGAAGATGAAGGAGGCAGTTGATAAGGGAGGTCTTCTTGTGGAGATTTCTAATCAATATTCAACTTTGCCAGTTGAGGGCTTGGAAGACGATGTGGCAAACGAAGTGCTAAAGACAGTTAAACCTTCTAGTGAGCCTCTCGTTGCGGATATAGTGGATGAGGAGATGGAAGTAGGAGCTCATGAGCAAGATAATGGTTTCAAGATAGTTGCTAATGATCCGAAGGGCAGTGGTTTGGCCCACTCAACTCTCGCTTTGTCTTAATGAATTACATGGTATGGAATTCGAGAGGTACAGGCTCGAAGTCTTTTCCAAGCCTAGTACGGGAACTCAAAAAATATTATAAATTGGATTTTCTTGCTATTCTTGAAACTCGGTCAGATGCTCCGAAGACCGATCGAAGAATTCGTCAGTTGGGGTTTAATAAGTATTCTTTTACTGCTGCAGAAGGGTACAGTGGGGGCATTTGGTGCTTATGGGAGGATGTTTCCATGAAAGTGGAGGTTGTGGGACACCACAAAAAATTTATGCACTTGCAAATTGAAACTCCAACACATGGGAAATGGTTCCTCATGGTGGTATATGCTAGCCCGAACCGTGTATACAGATGTCCGTTGTGGACTGAGCTCTTTCGGATCAGGGGTTATGTGTCAAGTCCTTGGTGCATTGGGGGTGATTTTAATTCTACTATTCTTGCAGAGGAACGTTGGTCTAGTGCATTATCTAAGACCTCAGCAGATGGTGAGTTTGTCAGATGGATTGATGATATGCTCCTCACTGATCTGGGGTTTGAGGGACCATCTTTTACCTGGAAGAGAGGAAGTACGGAAGCTCGTTTGGACCACTTTCTTGCAAATGAAGATTGGTGCTCCATGTTTATTGATGCTAAAATCCTCCACCTTCCTTTCTTCAAGTCAGATCATCGACCAATTCTGTTGCGATTGGAAGGGCCTTCTTCCCACGAGCAGATTCAGCGGCCCTTTCGTTTTATTGCTGCTTGGGTGCTTCATGATAAGTTTAATGACCTGGTTCATGAGGAATGGAGACCAGACAGAGGTTGGGACACGAACATTGAGTGTTTTGCTCATGCTTGCAGTCAGTGGAACAAGGAAGTCTTTGGGAATATCTAGAAGCGAAAAAACCTTCTCCTCCGTAGGTTGGACTGAGTGAACAAAGAGATCGCCAGGAAAGGGAGTCTTGTGTACTTAGAAGAGTTACAACAGGAAATATGGATTGAGTTAGATGAAGCGTTGACTCAAGAGGCTCTTTTATGGGCACAAAAAGCTAGAGTAAACTGGTCCGTAGAGGGTGACAGGAACTCAAGGTGGTTTCACATGCAGGCAAACAGTAGGCGGAAGAGGAACCGTATTGATGCTATCTGTGTAAGCGATGGGACATGGTGTTTTGATGCTGCATTAATTAAGCAGCATGCCACTGAGTATTTCTCCAGTTTACTCAGAGATGAAGACATGATTCGGGCTGATCTTGCTTGTGATGTTTCCTTTCCAAAGCTTACGGTGGTGCACGAACGAGCTTGTAGTAGGGAAGTGGATGAAGAAGAGATTAAGGATGCCCTATTTAGCATGGGTGCTCTAAAAGCTCCAGGACCGATGGCTTTAATCCTTTGTTCTTCCAGCACCAGTGGGAGATTGTTCGGGAATCAGTTGTTCATTTTGTTCAACAAGTATTCCACTATCCTTTTCGGGTTCGTGAGGTAAATGGAACTCTTATTGTTTTAATTCCCAAGAAAGAGCACTCGGAGACCTTCAGGGACCTTTGACCGATTAGTCTTTGTAATGTGATTTATAAGTTGATTACAAAGGTTGTGGCTAACAGAATGAAAAGCTTCATGGCACATGTTATTTCTCCAAACCAATGCAGTTTTGTTCCAGGACGGCTTAGCTCAGACAACATTATTGTGGCTCAAGAAGTGATCCATTCCATGCGTTCGATGGGAGGGAAGAAAGGATTCATGGCAATCAAGATTGATTTAGAAAAGGCTTATGACCGGGTTAATTGGAAGTTCCTTATCAACTGTCGGCAGGAGTTGCAACTCCCTTTGAACCTTATCCAGTTGGTGGAGCAGTGTGTTAGTACTGCCAGTCTGCAGCTTCTGTGGAATGGGAGTAAGGCTGAGTGCTTTAACTCTTCTCGAGGTGTCAGACAAGGTGACCCCCTTTCTCCCTACTTATTTGTTATATGTATTGAGAAACTTGCTGATATGATCCAAGAAAGGATGGAAAGCGGTGTATGGAAACCTATCAGGCTCACAAGGACAGGTCCGCCGGTATCCCACTTGTTCTTTGCAGATGATATTATCTTGTTTATCGAAGCTTCGGTGCAACAAGCGAAGTTGGTTCGTGAATGCTTGTCTCTCTTTTGTGCCTCCTCAGGTTTAAAGGTTAATTTCTCTAAGACTCGGGTCTTTTTCTCCAAGAATATTAATCACATTAAGAGAGCAGAGCTTAGCAATATCCTGGGGTTCACCCAAACCCCGGATCTTGGGAAGTATCTAGGAGTGCAACTCCATCATAACAGGGTTGTGAAAGAATCATTTCAGGAGGTTGTTGATAAAGTCAAAGACAGGTTGGCCCGGTGGAAGGCTAATTCCTTTTCACTTGCAGGAAGGGCAATCCTTATCTCTGCGGTCTCTTCCATAATGCCAGCTTATACTATGCAGACTTCCCTTGTTCCTAGTACTGTTTGTGAGGATCTAGATAGGAGGAATCACTCCTTATGGGGTGGTACAATGGAGAATCGAAAAACCCAATTAGTAGCCTGGGATGATGTGTGCAGGGTTAAGAGGCGGGGAGGTTTGGGGTTGCGTCATGCTAAAGTTCATAACCAAGCCCTCCTCATGAAGGTGGGATGGAGGCTTGTCACCCATAGGGATTCCCTTTGGGTCAAAGTGATTAGAGATAAATATAAGTGTGGGGAGGATCTGCTCCCTCATATCAATAAGATCGTCTTGGTTCAAATCTGTGGTCAGGCATTAAGAAGACATGGGACTCAGTGGCTGAAGGAATTGTTAGTGATCGGGTGACAAATTTGGTGAAGTGGAAGTGGGAAAGACATGGTAATTTTACAGTGAAATATGCTTATCATATGCTGTTAGGTGACGATCAGGATCATGGTCATGACTGGGGTGGTTTATGGAAAGTCAAAGCTCCCTAACGGTGTAAGACTCTGCTATGGCTAGCAACCCGTCAATGTTTTCTTACTAATGCTAATCGTAAGCGAAGAGGTTTATCTATGGATGCGAGTTGTGCGCTTTGTGGTCACTCATGTGAGGACACTATTCATGTGTTCCGTAATTGCACACATTCAAAATCTGTCTGGAAGAAACTAGTGCCTCCATCCAAATAGAGCTGGTTCTGTAATCAAAGCCTTTTAGACTGGGTATGGGGCAACATAGGGGGCAAATCGGAGGACTGTAGGCGGTGGGCTTCAACTTTTATGACCCTGTGTTGGTGGCTCTGGAAACGTAGGAACTTACTTGTTTTCAAGAAGAAGTGGACGTCAAATGATAGTCTCATTGCAAGTACAACAGTGATAGTGAGTTGCATGACTCGTACAAAAGATCGTCTAGTAGGGACGAAGATTCAGGGGGCTCTCCTTGCTCCTAGCCGAGAGTCATGGCGACCACCGGAGGACGATTGGGTGAAGGTTAATGTTGATGAAGCGCATTCAATGGCTACTTCTAAGAGTGCTTGTGGGGGACTGGTGCGTGACTCCTCTGGCTAGTTTCTCAAGGGGCTTCACTGATCACATTGAGAAAGGGGATGCGCTATCTGCTGAGATTTGGGGGTGTCTCCTTGGTCTTCGTATGGCATGGGCTATGGGGTGTAGGAAAGTATGGATTGAGACTGACTCTACGGAGTGCCGAGATTTGATTCTTCATGATCCTGGGCAACACCATAGGGACATTGATCTCCTTATGGAAGTACGAGCCGAGTTGGGAAGGGACTGGTTGACAAAGCTTTCCTATGTGCCTCGTTCGTGCAACAATGATGCGGACTTCTTAGCCAAGACAGGTCTGAAAGGTGTTCAGGGATATCATGAGATATACCTCCCCTCGGATAACTTACAGGTTTTGCTCTCTAAGGATTGGAAGGATTGTACTATTTCTTTAGGTATTCGCTGAGGTCTGTTTTTTGTATCCAAAAAAAAAAAAAAATAAATAAATTTCATTTTATGTTAGGTAATAGCCTAATAAATACTCCCTCTGATTCTTAAGATATATTTGTGGAGTTGATATTGACCATAAATATAAGACATAGTTTTCATATTTATCAATATTTTCCTAATTTGCCCCCTATTAATGCTCCATCAACAATGATCAAAGAGGAGAGAAAATGGGGAAATTAAGGAAGATGATAATGATGTTTTAGAAAATTGATGTCATATTAACTAACTTATCTAATCTAATCAAATTATGTAGATGTGTCTTATATTAAAAACACGAGGAAACATATTTTGACATAAAGATAAAGATATATTTTTTCTCCCAATTTTCTCTCGCCAACCAGACATGAGAGGTAATAACATTTTCTCTCCACTTTTCTATTCTCTCCATTTTCTCTCCACCCATTTTCTTTTTTCTTTATTTTTATATGGTTTTTGGCCCATGATGCACCATATCAATTATCAAGTAATTGAATGCATTGTTGAAGGTTTGAAAATAGACTAGGAAATTAAACGCGTTGAAAAAGCAAGCTTTTCTCCTCTTTGTTAGCCATGGAACACGACGGCTGCGCAAAGAAAAATGAACCATAAAGCCTCTGGCAACTTTTTTATTTTTGCTAATTTTCATAAATAACTATTTTAATTAATTAGATCCACTTACCACACCCCAAAATATTTTTTTTAAAATTAAATTGACTTGTCCTTCCTCAATCGCGCGCATGCACATGCATGTATGTCAAGAGCTTCTGACTTTCATGCCACCCCACATCTTCTCTCATAGAGAGTTTCAGATTCTAGATACCTTTTAATGTCCGTTTTATAACACGGACATTAAATGTTGTAACTAATACCTTTTAATGTCCGTTTTTAAAAAAACGAACATTAAAAATAAATATTTAATGTTCGTTTTATAAAACGGACATTAAATGGTGTGATATAAGGACTGTTTTAATAAAAACAGTCGTTGTATCTTAGACACATTCATTTATTTATATTTTTTTGAGACGGCATTTATTTTTATTTTGCGAAAATTTAGTGCTACTTACCGTTATAATAAAAGCTTCAAGATTATATGACCATTGTGATTTTATCTCATATTTATAGCTATTTCCTAGTATGTAGCCTAGAATTTCGATAATTAAGAGAAGAAATTTAAACATATTTTCATTTTGTTAGTTCATAATTAAATTTAATAAATTAAACAATATATCTCTTAGATATATATGTGTGTGTGTGATTTTATCCCATATTTATATATAGCTATTTCCTAATATGTAGCCTAGAATTTCAATAGTTAAGAGAAGAAATCTAATCCTATTTCCATTTAGTTAGTTCCTAATTAAATTTAATAAATTAAACAATATATCTCTTTTATACCCCCACCATATTTTCATTTTGTTAGTTCCTAATTAAATTTAATAAATTAAACAATATATCTCTTTTATATATATATATGAAAAAAGTATATCAATATCATTTAGTTTAAGCCTCTCTCATGTCATGTCATTTTTTATTTTGAGTTACTACGACTGATTTTTTTAAAGGATATATAATACTCCCTCCGGTCCTAATTATAGAAGCACATTTTGGAGTTGGTTTTGGTACTAATTATAAGAGCAAGTTTTAACTTTTGTCAATTTTTTTTCCTATAAAACCCCTATTTATACTTATTATTAGGAGCATTTATATATATGTGTGTACATATATATGTATATTTGTGTTTATGTGTGTCAATATATGTGTGTGTGTACACAAACACACACACACACACCTATATAAACATATAATATGTGTGTGTGTGTGTGTGTGTGTCTATATGTGTGTGCGTGTGCGTGCGTGTGCGTGTGTGAATGTATGTTTTTCTTATGGTCCTTATTATAAGACATCAACTAACAATTCTCACAAACCAATAAAAATAGTTGAAGTCAATGTCCTACAATTTAAGTAACTTCTAATATTACTCATATTAATTGCACTAAACTCTACTACCATATTAATTATTACTCTCACCCACTATCCTTATTAATTAGGGGCATACATGGAAAAACATAATTAGTGCTCTTTGCGAACAAGCAAGTTCCTTATAAAATGGACCAAATACACTTGTTAGTTGGTGCCTTATAATAAGGACCAGAGGGAGTATATATGTATATATGTATGTATATACTCCCTCTGGTCCTTATTACAAAACACCAACTAACAATTCTCACTAACCAATAAAACTAGTTAAAGTCATTAAATTTGTTCTAGAATTTAAGTTCTAATATTACGCCTACTAATTGTACTAAACATAATATCATATTAATTATTACTCTCACCTACTATCCTTATTAATTATGGGCATACATGGAAAAAAAATATTTAATTCTCTTTAGAAACAAACAAGTGCCTTATAAAAATGATCAAATATACTTATTAATTGGTACCTTATAATAAATATTATAGCGAGTACAAAGTCGAATGAATATATATAATTCTAACAAGTGCCTTATGTGTGTCTTTCTACATATAAAGGAGACAGTTATGATTCCATTTCCTTAATTTGGAGGGTTTGTCCCTTTTATACGGAGGACATCGAATGTGACAAAAGCCAACATGCAAAACATCATTACGTGATTCACAGATTTTGCATATCTCCTTGGATAACTTTAACAAATCAACATCACCTTTATGCTCATTCATTTAACATAAGCTCACTTTTAATTTGTTTGATCCTGACTTATAAGGAAATCAAGTTACATTTTTACAAGGCATGCTTACTTGAGTGGAATGGAGCTGATCATCAATATCCTTTAAGTAAGACTGATAGTTTAAATATTATGAATAAAAAAATCACTTAGGAGAGCAATCCCTTATTTAAACTTCATAATGTTTAGATGTAGATTAGTTAGTTGATTAATAAACAAAAGGACTATAAAAGGATTAGTTATATTTCTAGGGTTAAGTAGCGAATTTCCCCGGAAGTTTTCGTTGAGGAGCAACGTTGCCCTGAAAGTTTTTCTTGTCTCAATGTTGCCTCGGAAGTTTCAAAACGTAGCAATGTTACCTATTTCAGTTAAAAAGTTAACGGTCAATTTCAATTTTTTGACGGTCAAAGTTTCTTAACGAAATAGGACAACATTGCTATGTTTTAAAACCTTCGAGGAAACATTGAGACAAAAAAAATTCTAGGGCAGCATTGTTCCTAGGCCAATATTTTCGAGGCGAATTTGCTACTTAACCCATATTTTTTCTATCCTATAAGCAGTTATTGTTAATTTAGAAGCTACCTCCTATGCACTCTGAGCCTGTGAAATTTTAAACAGGCATCATCTCAACATCTTTAGCTCATATTTATTTAGATGCCAACCACAGAACACCTTCTATTTATTTCATGCCCTTATTATAAAGCAATCCGATATGAGGATCTGCCCATAAACTTCTCGAACTTCAATTTTACTTGTTTCCAAATTTGGTCGAGGCATACATATGCATTACCCCAAATTTATCAAGAGGGCTTGTTCAAATTTTATATGGGATTATCATTATTCTTAATGCCATCTGTTGCAAGAGGAATGTTGCATTACATCAAGGAAAAATATATTTTCCCCTGAATCTGTCATTAAGGAAATCCATGGCGCCTTGTCTTTTGCTTCCCTATCATTCTTCTTGGATAGCACAAAATTATACCACTCTGGTCCTATTAATAAGTCTTTTTTGACCAAATCACACATACCAAGGAGAGGTAGGTAGCTCAATGATTGTGGGGTAAATGTTCACCTTTTAACTTTTTCTTCTCTCTCTATTTTCATTGGTACAATAATATGGGCAAAATTGTCACAATCTCATTTATTTGGTCAAAAAAGACTTATAAATAGAATCAATTTTTTTAGTTAAAAGAGACTTATAAATAGAACCAGAATGATAGTCGGTAATATGGGCACAACCCACCAAACCATAGGTTATGACGGGAAAAAATATAGGTTGACCCACTTTTTGAAAACAATTATATTATTTTACTTTAAATAAAAAAATTATTGTTTTATTCTTAATTAAAACATATAGCCTTATATTATGTTTTTTTTTATATATAAAATTTTTAGGAAATGGGTCCTTATATTATGTTAGTAACTCACTTAGAGGTGAGCATTTTCAACCTGCCCCACTAAAGCTACTAATAGAGGCTAAGCCTGTAGGCATAACCCGCCAATCTGTAAAGACTTGGAGGGGTTGGGTTGTGTAAAAATAACTTGTTTTGATATGGGTCTTTTCAACATGAACTCACATAACCCAAACTAACAACGGGTTAACCCGCCAACCCATGGGCTAGCCTATATTTCTTTATTTTGTTAAGGTGTAAAAATGCACATAATATTTTTTTGAAAGTAAACCTAACACAAAATATATTTTTTTATGGGAAAAAGTAACTATAAACTTTCAAAATATGTGCAAAAAAACACATTGATCATTAGCTGACTCTTTGTTTAAATTTTTAAGGGTTAAGGTGTAAAAATAAACATGATATTTTTCCAAAAGTGCTCTCAACACAAATATTGTTTTAGGGGGAAAAGTAATACCCGATATTTATCGGCATATTATAAATAAAAGTTGGATAATTCGATAAGTGAAAATTCAATCTCCAGTCTTGTATAATTATAGCATATTTTCTAGGTAGAATTTCTACAAGAAATTAGGGAATTTAAGGGCCAAAGTGTTCAAAAAGAAGTAAAAGACCAAAATACCCTTGTAATTATGGAATAATGTTAGAAGTATGAAAATACTAATGTTAATACAAGAGTATGAAGATAATGAGACATAGTAATTAAGAAAATTATCAACAAGTGATAATGAAGTAATTAAGTAATATTGGGCTAATTACTTAAGCATAAGTGAAGGAAATTCACAAATAATTATATGAAACCCTAAAGTTGGTGGTTTTTGTTTTAAAATTAGTAAAAATGTATTTACTAATTAATTGGAAATTTTTATGAAAAATAGTTGAGTTTAGGTATTTTTAGGCCTAAATACAAGAATGGACCAATTAGGTAATTTTGTGAAATTTTTGGAAAAATTAATTAAATAAATAATTAAATAATTAAATTAAAAATTAAATTAAAAAAAACGAAATTAGGGCTGGAAAAAAAAAAGAAAAAAAAGCAGTGCATCTATGTCTATAAGCTGGAACTTCCGGATTTTCGCTTCAAACCGTCACGTTTCTCCGTAAAACTTCCGTCAATCCGAAATGACCTAGGCAGAGTCAGAAAATAGTTGGAATAGACATTTCTAGTATGGAAGAGAAGGTCTTCAAAGCTGGTTGTCCAAAATTCGAGATATTTCCGAAATTACGCGACCGGTACCGATCGAAAATCCGCCCCCTCGGCATAAAGTAACCGCCTAGTCATCAATTTTGGGCCAATGGGAGGCTGCCACATCAGCCCTTGATGTCGGCCAGAGAGAGAAAGGGAGGAGAGAAAACTTCTTCAAGAAGTTTTGGTTCAACTGGCCCGCATCGCTTCTCATAAAGTTGATCCGACTACCAAATCCTTCCTCCGTTTCTATAAATACCCCCCCTCCTTCAAAATTCTGCACACACTCTTCATTTCTTGCCTTGGCCGAAAATCTAGGGAGAGAAAGTAGAGAGAGAAGCTCTGGGAAGTTCTCCAAGTCTTCAACGGTAAGTCTTTCTGTATTTAGTTTTTAGTCTTTAGTTCAATAGTTAGTAAGGCTAGGGTAGTCTTTATTTTTATGATTTGGGTATCATATGGGAGGGCTATTTTAGTCTTTATTTTCAAGAATCATAAATGCGTCGAAGTTCGCGAAATTTTGGGAAGAAAATAGCCTATGTAGCGTTTAAGCCGCGAAATTCCGCCAAGTAGGGGTATAAGGGCAAAATGGTAATTTTTACCTAAAATGCCGCTTATAATGTCAAATTACTAATGGAAGTGACATTATTCTCATAGGATATCTGAAACGTTGATTCCGTCACGTTACGCCGACCGACGTGCCGCCAGTGAGATTCTTGCACGTTTCTCCGTAAAAGTACGTTTTCCGCCGGTAGTACCTAACGTTGCCAACGAAGGTACTGACGCGCATCGTAACACTAATCTTGTGCTTCTTAAATGCATATATGTCAATGATATGTTCGTAGACCGTTATACGACAGCTTATACGGGTTATAGTTTTGATAACACCGTTTTGTTTTCCTAGCGCCGAGGACACGACTAATTATCGTGGCAATCGTGAATAGTGCAGCCGTTGTTGTTATTTACCTTATGGGGCTTTACATATTGCTCGTGCTTATGTTTTGTCGGCATAATGATCATGCATCTCTAGTATGCTTATGATATACCGTTGTATTAGCTCTAGAAATATCTCGTTGTCTCGTATACCGTATTGTTTGGGTATGAGGTTACTGCTACTCCGAGATTCAATACGTTGAATTGAATCTCACCGTAGCTTCAGGTCGGAGGACCACGGATCGTGGATCGAGGCAAGTACCGAGTAGGCATGCAAACAAGACTGCTTCTATCTTTATCGCTTTACGCATTCCTTTCCGCTTCTCGTTTCTATCGTTGTTTCTTTCTAAACATTAGACTACCAGAATCTATACAATGTTACACAATGGTTGTTGTTTTGGCTAAGAATCCAAATGCTCTTCCGCTCTATTTCTCCACTGATTGTTTGTTTGAAAAAAAAATTTCCGCATTTCAAACATGGGATGTTACATTTTATGGTATCGTAGCAAAACTTTCTCGGCAAGTATTTAACTATGTTACCACTGATGCTTGGTGCCAAGGCAAGGCTAGTTTACGTGGGTGTGCCATAAGTCACCGCTAACCCCGGTGAGGCCCCCATGGTAGACACTTACCGGCCATTCTGCTCGGATAACTGAGTTAGGTTCTTAAGCCTTGTAACTTCGAGCATATTTTTGAAAATGAGTACCGAGACGACCATTGGTGTAAATGTGTAAAGATGAACGCAGAGATAATGGCTAGTATGCCTTTAGAGTCGGGAGAAACTCGCTTGATCGGGTCATTCATCCCGATGATGACAACCGTGAGTATTTCACCGCCAAGACGATTCGAGAGTGAATCTTTCTATGAATTACGAATCGCCAAGGATTTTAACCACTCGGTCATAAACCACTGGATGATGTAATATACGTTAACATGTACATTACATCTAATATGAAAATATATAGGTTTTGATGCCACGTGTCAGGTTATTTTTCCGACACATATATCCGTTGTTTGATAAAGGAAAGGAATTAAAACAAATGGCGATATTAAGAGGTGCTTGCAGCACCAAGAGGCCGAGGCCGTGGTCGAGGCCGAGGTAGAGGAAGAGGCAGACATCTTTCAGATGAAAAAAGTATATGTGAATTTTCAAAATATGTGTAAAAATATACATTGACCATTAATTGACCACCGTTTGAATTTTTTTTACTAAAAGTTGTGACATTGAGGATGATGTGGATGATTAAGAAATAACTTGGAGAGAAATACTAACATATTCTAGAATGAAAATGATATGAGTTGTTATGTTTTCAGCGAATATAGTTTAGATGATGCGGTAATCCTAGAGTATGTAAGTATTTCTCCAACTTGGGATAATAATTTGCTGACTCGGGAAGGGAAATTAATTTCCACCTAACCCTTTATCTCTACATCATCACCTCTTTCAAGAGAGAGAGAGAGAGAGAGAGAGAGGAGATGAAGGGTTAGGTGAAGATTAATTTCCCTTATACTATCAGTAAATTATTATTTCAAGTTATTTCTTAATCATCTACAACATACTCTATGTCACCATATTCAGTTAAAAATTCAAACAAACAGTTAACTAGAGGTTAATCTAGAGGTCAATATGTACTTTTGCACATATTTTGAAAGTTTATAATTGCTTTTATCTCTTAAAAAAATATTTGTGTCGGACGCACTTTTAAAAAAAATTCATGTGTATTTTTGCTTCTTAACCCTTAAAACATTCAAACAAACGATCAACAATGGTCAATGTGTATTTTTGCATATATTTTAAAAGTTCATAGTTACTTTTGCCCTTAAAAAAATTTTGTGTTAGGCACACTTTTGAAAAAAACTCATGTGTATTTTTACACTTTAACCCTTATTTATTTTTAAAATTGAAATTCTGAAAAGAAAAAACCAAAAGAAAATGCTCAAACTCAAGATAATATTACAGTTTCATACATGCTTCGAATTCGAACACCATTAATATTGAATGATTGTTGATTGTGTTGAAGGTTAATCATGGGTTTGAGCTTTATATTTTGTTTGAAATGTATTGAATTGAAATGTGATTTATGTTTAATTTGTAGTTTTTGAAAGTTTGAATTTTTGATGTTTTACTATCACTTTATGTTTTTGTATTGTATTTTATAATTTAGGTTTTTGAAAAAAAAAATCATTTTATGTTAGGTAATAGCCTAATAATTTTTTAATAAATATCATTATATTGTTTAAAAATAGGGAAAAAATATTTAAAAAATAAAGAAAAATAGGTTAGGCAGGCTAGCCTGCAACCCACATGTTACAAGTTGGGTTGGATAAATGCCCCGCTAGGCTTACAAACGATGACGAGCTGTCCCACAATCTAGTTGCCCCGCATTACAAGCTTGTACCGCAATTCAAAAGAAGCCATGTCCGCCAATCTGAGTTGGCATAGATGGTAAGGGATCCAGGACTAGGCCCTTGGGTCGTGGGTTCGATCCCCTCTGCCGTCGCTGAGACTCCTTTGGTAGGCGATCTCGTAAGTCCCCAGTAAATGCTCATAGAGCCCGGGGCCAGGCCCTGGCCTTGGTGGGGGACTGATGTCGAACCCCTCCAAAACTTTCCTCTTATCAAAAAAAAAAAAAAGAAGCCATGTCCACCTATCCTAGTACTAAATTTAAGATTAAAAATCATTAAGGTTTGACGCTACTTTTGCATAAGGAGATACAAAAGGGTCGTGTCTATTTTCATACTTTAGTTCGATGCTAAGGTTCCCCAAAGCAACATCTTATCTAGTGGAGAAAAAGAACGGGAGATAATTTAGTGTTTTTTCTTCCTTAACCCCCTCGTTTAGAAGGAGAAAAGAAAATTAGTGAGAAACGGGTTTTCTCTTTTTGGATAAGAGAGGAAACGTGGGAGGAAAGGAAAGTGAGCCAAAAAAATGGGGAAGCGGCTTTGGTCCGATGCACTTTACGGTCTGCTACGCTCCCATGTGGGAAACTGTGCTATTTTTTATGCAAAAATGTGAGCTTCACCACTTTTTTTGTAATATATATATATATATATATATATATATATATATATATATATATATATATATATATATATATTTCAGGAACTTACTTTTATTTAAAATATATTAAAAAAATATTTCAAGACACTGACTAATACTAAAAAGATATTTGAGGATACTGACTAGTACTGAAAAATGCTTCAAGATGTTAATAAAATAAACTCAGTCACTGTTCACTTGTTACTCAGTTACTGTTCACGTGTCTGTGTCTTACGTGTCATAAGAAGATGTGAGTTTGTTATGATAGTGTGACGTGTCAAATGCAAGTTGTTATCAGTGTCAACTTGCATATCTTCTGTTCTCGTCTATTAGCTTCACGTGTCTTCTACTGCAACCTGTTGCACTTATCAGGTTGCCTATATAATGTAATCGATAGTTTCAAATACAACAAGATTCATTTTCTCTATTGAATCATTATGTTTAACCATAGATCTTGGCATGGTATCAGAGCTCCAACCACGCCGGCGAAGCTCTGTTTTCCTGTCCAACCAGTGAAAACAGAAATCGAGACATTGACGGTGATCAGTCTCCAACTCTGGATTGACAAATCACCAAGCAATGTCCACAACGACTTTACCGGCGTCTAACGATCCAGGCCTGGGAGGTCGTAACTTCACCAACAAAAAGATAACGGTGAGACTCGATGATTCTAATTACCTGATATGGAAACAACAGGTATATTTCATGGCGAAACAACATCATCTCTTCTCTTACCTCGATGGTTCTGTTCGTGTGCCGTCCAAACTTACTCGTGATGCCGCAACTGGTCAAGAAGTTGATAATCCAGCTTTTGAAACATATGAACAACTGGATGCTGCACTTGCATCATGGCTGCTTGCTTCAGTAACTTCATCTGTCCTACCTGATCTGGTCGGTTTAGAAACCTCAACTCAGATTTGGAAAAAATTAAACAGGTTATATTCTGATAAATCTGATTCGAAAATACTGCACTACAAAAATCAGTTAACTAATCAGAGAAAGGGAGAACTGAGCATGCGAGACTATCTAGCTAACTTGAAGTCTATTTGTGATCACTTGGCTCTGCTAGGAGAATCTGTATCTGATGCAAATAAGATTTCTCATATTCTAAATGGCCTTACTATGGAATATGAATCAGTAATTGCCATTATCAATGCTACTAAGCAACAATTTGATCTGGACACTGTTACAACTATGCTGCTTGACTCTGAGGCTAGACAAAAGTCCTTTATTGCTAATTCTATGACTCAAGTACACTACACAGCTGCGTCGTCAAATTATCCAGACCCTCCCTATGAAGATACAATGGCTTTTCCTGCTCAGTCACATGGCTATACTGGTAATGCTAGCACTATGGGACGAGATCATTCATCAGCATCTTATCCTCGCCTAAATTTTCATGCTGGTCGAGGAAGAGGCCGTGGCAGAAACATTTTTCAGTCTAGGCCTTCATGTCAAATCTGTCATAAAGTAGGTCATTTAGCTGATGTATGTTACTTCCGGTATGACTCCTCAAATACTTCTCGTTCCTCAGCTCAAGTGAATTACACTGAAACAAGCAATCCATACTATATGCCATCATATGATTCTGACTATCAGTATAATTGGCCATCCCAATATACTGAAATTCCAGCTTCTTCATATAGATCAGCCACTAACTCTGCTGCTATCAACTCTCAAACAGCAAAATCAGCCTCTGGTATTAAACCTACATCTACTTCAATATCTACTCCTGCTGTTACTAGTAATCAGGTCCTGCCATCTGGAGATAACTTGCCTCAAGCCTTTGTTGCTTCACCCGAGATAATCACTGATGAGGCATGGTACCTTGACTCAGGAGCTACTCAACATTTCAGTAACTCGGCAGCTGATCTCTACTCTGCTGCACCTCCCAAAGGTAAGAGTACAATAATTGTTGGTGGAGGTACTAGTCTTTCGGTTTCTCACATTGGAAAATCAAGTTTAAATGCTTCCGCATCTGTGCTACATCTGAACAAAGTCTTGTGTGTACCTGCAATGCAAAAGAATTTAGTTTCTATTGC
The DNA here is from genome assembly GCA_025563575.1 of Acacia pycnantha. Lineage (NCBI taxonomy): Eukaryota > Viridiplantae > Streptophyta > Magnoliopsida > Fabales > Fabaceae > Acacia > Acacia pycnantha. The sequence continues at coordinate 963,633 of JAMWYP010000169.1, read as the reverse complement.
TCAACTAACAAAAGAAAATGGTGTTTCCATTGAATTTTTCCCTAATCTCTGTGTTGTCAAGGACTTGCAGACCAAGACACCTATCATGCATGGCATTGAATCAGCAGGGATGTACAAACTGGATGCTGCACCTAGTCATTCAAAATCCTCCATTAATAAGAAGTTTTCTCCATATCATCAACAGTCTAACTAATGTCACTACACTGAAGCAATGTGTAACATCCCAATTCCAGAGCCAAATTTTTTTTTAAAAAAATCAATCAGAGTTGAGCATTGGAGCGTAAGAGTAACTGACTTTCATTCAAACAATAACCAGAGTGTAACATAGTGTTGATACTACAGAGTTCCTACTGTTCGAATATAAAATACGGAAGACGATAAAGATATCTTCTACCGGAATCTCTATCCGTGAATGTACCTATCACATATATGTATATGAGCAGCACTAGATTAGTGTTACAGTACGCGAACGTACCTTCGTTGACGGTATACGGTACTTCCGTCGGAAAACGTTCTTTTCTACGGAAACACGTGAAACGGCTCGTTGGGCAGCGTAACGGCCGCAAACTAGGATTTCTGACGTCCTATAAGAGTAATATCACTTTCATTAGTGATTTGGCATTATAACTGGCATTTTAGGTAAAAATTACCATTTTGCCCCTATGCCCTAATTGGCGAATTTCACAAGACTTCACTTTTACAAATTTTCTTCCCGAAATTTCGCCAGAACTTCGACGCCATCTTGATTTTCAAAAATAAAGACTAAAATAGCCCTCCCATATGATATCCAATCATACTTGAAAAATTAAAGGCTATCCTAGCATTACTACCCTTACTACTTGAAAGAACTACGAAAACTTAAAGCTCAGACCGAAAAACTTACCCAGAGCTTCACTGCAATTTCCCAGAGCTTCTCTCTCTAAAATCCTCTCTCTAGATTCGCCAAAGAGGTAAAATGGTGTGAAGAAAGTGAAGGGAGGGGGGGTATTTATAGAAACGGTGGTAGGGTTTCTACGTCGGATCAACTTTGTGAGAAGCGATCCGGGCCGTCCAAAGCAACTTTTCAAAAAAACCCTTTCTTCCCCTTTGTGTTCACACTTGACCGAAATTCAAGGGGTTTGGCCAATGGGAGGTGGCCATGTGTCACCTTCCGTGCTTTCGACCGATTTCTCCGATCGGCACCCGATTCGCGTGATTTCGGAAAAATCTCAAAATTCTGGATTTACAACTTTGAAAACATATTCTCACTTAGTAGAAATGTCCAAGTTAACCTATATTTTGATTCCATATAGGCCTCCAACAGTCCAGCTTGAGTCTTTCTCGAAAACGTGTCCAAACGCGTCCGGTGTCGAAACTTGTTTTCGAAAACACCCATCTCTTCAGAAAAATTCACTGAATCCAAATATGTTCATGAAAATTCCCAATTCTTTTCCAAATGTCACAACATAACCTTTTCGTCCTTTTGGCTATCTGGCCTTTTCTCAGAATTTCCCTATTTCGTCTTATTAGGAAAATGCGCTAACGGCCTCGGAATTAACTTCCGGAAGAGGTCACTTGAAGGTAAAAACTCACTGATCAATATTTTACCTTGACTTTGGAATTCTCATTCCTAGATCTCTAGATAGGATCCGTTTCCTAATTTCTAAGTTACTATTCACATTTTTTTACTTTAATTAATTATATTAATATAATATTATCAAGTTGCAAACTTATACATATATATATATATATATTTTTCCTCTTTTTTCCTTAGCCCAATTTCGGTCAACATTCTGATCCTTTTTTTTTTTAATTTTCGTTTTATATTTTATTTAATATAATATAATTATTTAATAATTATTTTATATAATTTCTTACATAATTTTCCTATTGGTCCAAACTTGTATTTAGGCTTAAAAATACCTAAACTCAACTATTTTTCTCCAAAATTTCCAATTAATTAGTAAACACGTTTTTACTAATTTTAAGCCAATAACCACTAATTTTAGGGTTTTACATAATTATTTCATAATTTCCTTTGCTTAAACTTAAGTAATTAGTCAATAATTACCTAATTACTTTATTATCACTTGTTGCTAATTTTCTTAATTAGAACAACTCATTACCTCATAACATTTGCATTGACATTTGCGTTTTCATGTCTCCTTTATTATATTAGAATTTACAAGGGTATTTTAGTCATTTCAATGCTTTTTGAGCATTCTTATTCAATCTCTCCAAGTTCATAATTTATCAAATTACCAGAATTAGAGATAATATACTCTCATAATTTACTTGGTCATTTTATCGCCTTTTAAGATTTTTCATAATTTTTCTAAGTTATTTACCCTTTCTAGGGGTATTTTGGTCATTTTGACCCCATAGTTCTTTTCCCTAATTTTCCCTAAGAGATTTTTCCTTGGAAAATAAGCTAATTATTACTTAATATTTGATATCTCATATTCACCTACTTTCTATAGGCATAATTTTACCAAATTATGATATAGATTTTTAGGGTATTACACAATGGATACATTCACCTTGTGGCATAGGCGCCTTGGTCATCCACATGAAGGAACTGTAAAGAGTGTTCTCAAATCACTTAATTTTTCAATTCCTAAGTCTAATACAGATGTCACATGTTCTCCATGTAAATTGGGAAAGAGTCATAGGCTTCCCTTTATAGCTTCATCAACTGTATACAACAAACCATTTGAAGTAATATTCATGGATCTATGGGGACCAGCTCCTTTCCTCTCTAATGGTTTTGTTTATTACATAGCCTTTGTAGATGCTTATAGCCGGTTTACTTGGATTTATTTGTTGCACAAAAAATCTGAAGCTCTAACAAAATTTAAGGAATTCAAGTTGTTTGTTGAAAATCGCTTTAACACAAACATACAGCAAGTACAAAGTGACAATGGTGGAGAATTTCTTGCATTTACACCTTTCCTTGTATCATGTGGTATTCAACATCGCTTCTCATGCCCATATACGTCACAGCAAAATGGACTAGTTGAACGAAGACACAGGAGTATTGTTGAGACTGGATTGACCTTGCTGGCTACTGCTTCATTGCCTCTATTTTACTGGGGTGATGCTTTTCTGTCAGCTGTATTCTTGCTAAACAGGTTGCCCACACCAGTTTTGCAGAACATTACACCTTATGAAAAGCTTTTTGGAGCACCACCAGACTATTCCATCCTCAGAGTATTTGGTTGTGAGTGTTTCCCATACTTACATCTATACAATGACCATAAACTTGAATTCAGATCTGCATCATGTTTATTCTTGGGATACAGCTCAACCCACCGAGGCTACAAGTGTCTTAACAAAGCTACTGGTAGAGTATACATTACTAGGCATGTTCAGTTTCATGAAACCATATTCCCTGCCAACTCCCAATTTAATATCAGACATACTTCCCATCAGACATCCACAATTCCCAGCTTTCAACCCCCAGCCCCTCTGTCATCTCGTACATCCTCTCCTTCAACTATCAGTCCTGAACCATGTCCTTTACCTCCCTCACTAGATTTACCACCTACAATTCCATCTGCAACTCATCCTCCCTCTCATACTCTCATTCCCAATACCCATTCTATGGTAACCCGTAGCAAATCTGGTGTGTTCAAGCCAAAAATATTCATTGTGGCTGAAGATGTTAATATTCCAAAAACAATTAATGAGGCACTTGCAGATCCAAACTGGACAAAGGCAGTTCAAGAAGAATACGATGCACTCCAAAGATTCAAAACATGGGAACTTGTTCCTACTCCAACTGACAAAAAAAATCATTGGTTGCAAACGGCTTTGTCGGTTGAAGACACATGCTGATGGTTCAATTGCAATATACAAAAGTAGGCTGGTTGCAAAAGGTTACTCACAAGAAGCTGGTGCTGACTATCATGATACATACAGTCCAGTTGTCAAAGCTCCTACAATCAAATCTCTACTTTCCCTAGATGTTACTAAGAAATGGAAGCTACATCAAGTGGATTTCAATAATGCATTTCTTAATGGAGATTTAAGTGAAGATGTGTTTATGGAGCAACCACCAGGTTTTATTCAATCTGATGCATCAGGTCAACCGCTGGTTTGCAAACTCAAAAAGGCTCTCTATGGACTCAAGCAAGCACCTAGATCTTGGTTTGTAAAGTTGAGTACCTATCTGCACACTTTGGGTTTTGTCTCAGCTAGAGCTGATTCCTGTCTTTTTGTTAACAAGGGTGCTACTCATATTACCTACTTAATTGTCTATGTTGACGACTTGGTGATCACCGAGTCCAATGAGAAATTTGTGCAGGATCTCATTCACAAGATGAGCTTGGAGTTTTCATTGAAAGACTTAGGAGAACTCTCTTATTTTCTAGGGATTGAATTTCAGCGGACATCAAGAGGAATTCGCTTAACCCAAAAGAAACACATTCACAACCTACTTGCAAAGACACAAATGACTGGAGCGCATGCATATGCCTCTCCAATGGCAGACCCGTATCTGTACAGGAGTATTGTTGGTTCTCTACAATATCTCTGCTATGTCAGATCGGACATAGCCTTCATCGTAAACAAATTGAGTCAATTCTTACATGAACCAACCTTGAAACAGTGGGAATGAGTCCAAAGGCTCCTACGCTACTTGAATGGAACCAGCACACATGGTTTGTTGATTAAACCAGTTCAGCAATTCAGTATTCAGACATATACTGATTCAGATTGGGGTGGCACTAAGGTCAAGAAAAACAAAAATGAAGAAGTCCAGATCCTACCGGAGAACAAGAGATCAACTAGCGGATACTGCATCTTCCTTGGCCCAAATCCAATCCTATGGGTTTCAAGAAAGCAACAAGTAGTTTCCAGGTCTGCTACTGAAGCTGAATACAGGAGTGTGGCTGATTCGATTACTGATATAATGTGGGTTCTGTCATTGTTGAAAGAAATGCATATTGATGTGGTCAAAACACCTTGTACTTGGTGTGATAATACAGGGACAGTAGCGCTGGCATCTAATCCAGTTCTGCATTCCAAAACCAAACATGTGGAACTTGATATTCACTTTATTAGGGAAAAGTGGCAGCTGGTATTGTGACTGTTGGGTATGTTCCGTCGACTCATCAGGTGGCTGACATATTTACCAAACCGCAGGTCTATGGAATGTTTGCATTCTGCAGAGACAAGCTCAATATAATCTCCGCTGAGGAGGTGAATAATGGCGAAACAAGTTCGGTCAAGATTCAGCAGGAAGAATGTTAATAAAATAAACTCAGTCACTGTTCACTTGTTACTCAGTTACTGTTCACGTGTCTGTGTCTTACGTGTCATAAGAAGTTGTGAGTTTGTTATGATAGTGTGACGTGTCAAATGCAAGTTGTTATCAGTGTCAACTTGCATATCTTCTGTTCTCGTCTATTAGCTTCACGTGTCTTCTACTGCAACCTGTTGCACTTATCAGGTTGCCTATATAATGTAATCGATAGTTTCAAATACAACAAGATTCATTTTCTCTATTGAATCATTCTGTTTAACCATAGATCTTGGCACAAGACACCGACACTTACTTCTCTCTTTTTCTTTAAAAAAATAAAAAAGATATTTCAGGCATTGACTGGTACTAAAAAAAATACTACAGGATACTAACTGGTATACTTCATGATCTTGAAAAAATATTTCAGGTACTGACTGATACTAAAAAGATATTTGAGGATATTGACTGGTACTAAAAAATATTTTTTGATCTTCAAAAATTATTTTAGGATCTTAAAAAAATACCTTGAAGTATATTTTTAGTATCAATCAGTACTTGAAATATTTTTTCAAGATCCTGAAATAATTTTTCAAAATCATGAAGCATCTTTTCAATATTAGTCAGTATCCTCAAGTATCTTTTTAGTATTAGTCAGTGTCTTGAAATATTTTTTCAGTACCGGTTAGTATCTTGAAGTATCTTTTTAATATCTTTTAAATACAAGTGTCTGAAATATATTTTTGTTAAAAAAAAAAAAAGAGAGAGAGAGAGGAGAAGCTCGCAGTTTTGCGCTAAAAACAGCATGGCACAATTTCGTGCATAGAAGCGCAGCAGACCATAAGACGCATAGGAGCAAAGCCGCTTCCAAAAAATGGGGTGTGATACCTACCTCGTTCTCTCTCCAAATCTTCTCTCCACGTAATGAGAGATTTCGGGGGAGAAAACTCAATTCCCATTGGTGCCATCTCTCTTTCCATCACATTGGAGGAAGGAAGAAGAAGAAAAACAAAGGCAAATACATCTTGGTGTGGGTTTTAAAAAAATATTGATAATCTCTATAATATACAAATAAATAATTTTTTGAGAAACTAATTTAAGTATCTTTTTTTCCTATCTAACCACATTATTTTTTCCCTAAAAATCATAACTTGGGATTAAATCCTATTTTGAGTAAATTCTCCTTACCAAACAAATTGAATTTATATAATTTGCTTATGTTAATGTTAATACGATTTTGTTTCACTGTGATATTTAATTTGATTTTAAACATAAGACTCCCTTAGATTCTTAAAACATATTTGTGGAATTGATATTAATCCTAAATATAAGACATATTTTTTTATATTTATCAATATTTTCCTAATTTGTCCCTATTGATGGTCCATCAACAATAATCAATGAGAAGAGAGAATGAGAGAATTAAAGAAGATGATAATGATATTTTATAAAATACATGTCATATTAACTAACTTCTTTAATTTAATTAAATTATGTAAATATATTTTATATTAAAAACACGAGGAAGCATATTTTGACATAAAGATAAAAATATATATATTTTTCTCCCAAATTTCTCTCGTGCATCAAAAGATGAGAGGTAATAACATTTTCTCTCAAGTTTTCTATTCTCTCCATTTTCTCTCCTCCCATTTTCCTTTTTCTTTATTTTTATATGGTTTTTGGCCCATGATGCATCATATCAATTATCAAGTAATTGAATGCATTGTTGAAGGTTTGGAAATAGACTAGGAAATTAAACGCGTTGAAAAAGCAAGCTTTTCTTCTCTTGTTAGCCATGGAACACGACGGCTGCGGCAAGAAAAATGAACCATAAAGCCTCTGGCAACTTTTTTATTTTTGTCCTCCTCATCGAAGAATATGCTGTAAGACATGATCATTGTGAAGGAATATGGGAAACCATATAAAGTAAGACCTTAACATATGAAATAGTATTATTTGATTTCTGTTTTCATTTTACCTATTGGTTTATTTTATTAATTTAATTACAACTTAATAACCTATTTTACACTTATTTGTCTTAACAGGAATATGGACAACTCTGATGGGTCACACAGCGATGAACCCAAACCTGTTGTAAAAAGGGTTAGAGGCAGCACGAAGATGGGAGCTTTGGTTGCACGTCATGAACAACAACGGGAGAGGCTGCATGTGGACTTCGATGCTAATAAGAATCCAATTGGTGATGAGGAGGACAAATTAGTTAGCTATATTATTGGTTATTTAGCTCGAAGCAAAGTTCGCCTTGTGTACTCGGACTGGAGGTAAGTTCCACAAAAAATGAAGGACTTGATTTGGCAACAACTTTTGGTATATAACTTTCAATATATATGCGTTTGCATCTTTAGTCATATTGTTTGAAATGTAATTATTTTATCCTGTATCTTGTAGCAAACGTACGATGTCCCGGACAATAAGGTGATGAACAAACACTTGATGGGGGAGGTTCGTCTTCGATGGAAAGATTTCAAGAACAAGCTCTCCCAAAAGTATATTCGAGGGCCACGTAGGAACGAGGATCCATGTGCTAAGTATACATACATTTCTCCAGAGGACTGGAGATCGTTTGTGGCGTCACGGCAAGAGCCTCAATTTATTGTAAAATTTCTTTCAAATCTTATCTTTTATTTTATTTCAATATACTTAACATCGTTGACTTATTTTTCTTTGTTTTTGTATCACAGGAACTAAGTGAAGCAAATCAAGCGAAGCAAGCAGCAAATAAGTACCAGCATTACATGTCTCGAGCTGGTTATAAAAAGCTTGAATGAAGGATGATGGCAAAAGAGTTGGAGAAAAGGAAGGAAGCTGCCAAATCAGATCCTAGCATAATTGTTTAGGCCCCAGATCCCCCTCCACGTTACCAAAAATTGAAAGCTGCGAGGCTTAAGGGTGATAAATACATCAATCAAGTTGTTGCTGAGGTTATTGCAAAGATCATAAGTAGTTAAAATTGTAATATGTAATTTTCCTCCTTTTGTTTCATACCACAAGTATTTAATTTTCATTGTATTAAAATTGTATGATACAGGATTCACTTGAAGAGCAGAGCAGCCAAGGCTCATTCATGTCGAGTCATCGGATGGACATCCTATCAACAGCGATTAGGAAACCAGATAACCCTGGTTGTCTTCGAGGAGAGCCAAGAGCAGTTGGCGTTGGAAAATATTTTGGACACAAATCACATTGTTGTTCACATGATCGCCTTAGTCCGGAGCTTGTAGCCAAAGTTAAAGCGGAACTCATTGGAGATATCCTGAAACAGGTGCGTGGTGAAGTGGCATCTATGGTGCAATTGTCGGTGGAACGCACAACCAAGGATTCTCCAGCCGTCCCAAGCATGAAAGATAGTTATAACCCTTCGGAGGTACCACAATGTGAACCTTCTCTCCCTCCACAGGGTGGCGAACCTTGCAAGCTATATGTGGATGTCCCACAACTTCGTCAAGTTGCCGATGCCCTCATTCACTCATAATTCACCACCCACCATAATAAACAAATTCCAAAAAATGAGGTTCCCAAATTAGGCAAGGCAATAGGATTGTTCATCCTTTGGCCAAAGAGACTTATTGATTGCGCGCCGGCATCTCCAATGGTAGGAAATACTATTACTTGAATTTTAGACTATTGCTATCATTATTGTTGTGTTTATGTGTTTTAGAGCAATTCTTTTGTGTATGACATCCTTTTGCTGTGACTTGGTGAATTTTGTTGTCAAAGATGAAATTGCTTAAATTGTTGTATCTTAATCTGATTTACACTTGCTTAAATATGTTGTATCTTGACATAATCTGATTTATGTTTTCTATGTTTTACTAGGATGAACACCATGCGACACAATTTCCTTCTTGGCACGACTGCAACAGGTGTACAATGACGTTAAAGAAATCTCCATGCAGATGCCTGAAGGAATTCTCAGCTCAAGAGTGTCATCGTATCCTTTTACAATTGACAATGGTGATCTTACGCAGTTTATTCATTTAAAGGAGCTAGATATATGTTGGCTTAAACTTGGAGTCCTGTAAGTCAATGTTTTACTCTTCAATTAATCATGTGATTTTTCCGTTTTATATATTTAACAATTCATTCATCTTTTTAATTCCATCATAGTTTCTTTCACAACATGTGCGTACAAATCGGAAGAAATGAGTTATATGGATTGTTATGTCCATCGAACACAGCAAGGAGCCACAGTACCTTGGAATTGAGGACATCTTATGTGGGTTATACAATGGCAAAGATGAAATTGCCTTGCTATTTAGCACCAATTCATGAAGGGTAAGTAATTTATCTTTTGTCTATTTAAGATATTTAAGAATAAATTAATTTCTCATCTTAACTTAATCTTATTCTATATGTGTTGTTTTAGTTATCATTGGACTTTGTGTGTTGTTTGTCCACCCATTAACATCGTCTATTGGTTCGATTCCTTGGGTAAGAGGCCACACAAAGATATAAAAACCATGTTCAGCAAGTAAGTAAACTTTTTTTCTAAATCATTGATATTCTTGAATTAAATGAATTGTTATAATGTCTGTTCATTTTGATTTTAATGATAGTGCACTAAAGGCATATAGATTGATTGCTGGGATTAAAGGGGGTCCAAGTAGAGAACCAACGTGGGTTTATCCGAAAGTAAGTAGTTCAATTAAAGTTATTTCATTGACAGTCGAATTCGATATGCCTTTATTTATTAAAAAGGAATTCAAGTAACCATTTGCTTTTGATTTATAGTGCGCTCGACAACCAAGAGACACTGAGTGCGGATATTATGTCATGATTTACATGTATTCTATCATTCAGAGCGGACTTACTTTAGATTTTGACGAGGTACTTGCTCCTTCATTCTCAAATAATATTTTTTGAAGTTGTACTTTAGTTGTGTAATTAATTCATTCACTTGATTGATTTATCTCTTATACCTTGTTTTTGCGTTTTACAGATTTTTGGTATTGAGGTTGCCTACTCGGAGGAAGAAGTCGATTTGGTTCGAAACCTGTTGGCCGGACATCTTCTTCAACGCATAGATGAATGAAGTTAGTCCTTATATATTGCTTGCTTAATAGCAGGTAACTAGACAACTTTTTGACACTTTATGGTAATTGTTGTTCATAGAAGTAGTAGTAGTTACCACACTTGAATTAGTTACAACTAATTAGTTAAGATAATTTGAAGTTAGTCCCTTATAGTTTTTTGTTACTACCTATATGTGTCTTGGGGGTATTTGTTATATATATGCAACTCATCATAGCTAGGTGATGTTTTATTTTGTCATTGTTGCCTGCTGATATGTAAGAATGTTTTTTTGTAAGGGATTGTGGGGTAGCGAACGAAGGAAATATTTAAAAAAAAAAAAACATCACTTAAGGAGTCTAATTCCCAAACTTAGACGCCTTAAGTCATGACTTAAGGAGTCTAAGTCTGGGAATTAGACGCCTTAAGTCACGACTTAAGGAGTCTAATTCCCAGACTGAGACTCCTCAAGTGTACTCTAGCAGTGTTTAGGCCACATTTAAGGCGTCCTATTTAAATTATTAGACGCCTTAAGTCATAATTTTAGGCGTCTAATTAAAAAATAGGACGCCGTAAGTTTAACCTACGACGCCCCCCAGATAGGCGTCCCCCAGAAAAGGACGTTAAATGTACAAAAATAGGACGCCGTATCCCTTTTTTGTAGTAGTGATTCAATTATAGATAAGTTTAACAATATGAAAAAAAAAGTAGAGAAAAAGTCAAATGTGGTGATTTTAATTTCTGTAATAAATTTCTTTCAATTTTTTGAATATTAAGTCTGTATTGTATTTTTTTATACTTTTATTTATGATATAATATTTTTTATTTTCGCCCCCGTCATTAAAATTCCTGGGTCTGCCACTGCTCTCACCCACTACTCTTATTAATTATGGGCATATATGAAAAAAAATATTTAATGTTCTTTGGAAACAAGCAAATACTTTATAAAAAGAACTAAATACACTTGTTAGTTGGTGCTTATAATAAGGACTAAAGTAAATGTAAAGTTGAATGAATATATATAATTTTAACAGACTCAGTGGGTTTTTTTGTTCTGTATGTGTGTTTCTACATATGAAGGAGACAGTTATGATTCCATTTCCTTTTTTTGGAGGGTTTGTCCCTTTTATACGGAGGACATCGAATGTGACAAAAGCCAACATGCAAAACATCATTACGTGATGCACAGATTTTGCATATCTCCTTGGATAACTTTAACAAATCAACATCACCTTTATGCTCATTCATTTAACATCAGCTCACTTATAAGGAAATCAAGTTACATTTTTACAAGGCATGCTTAGTTGAGTGGAATGAACTTGATCGCCAATACCCTTTAAGTAAGATTAATAGTTTCAATATTATGAATAAGAAAATCACTTAGGAGAGCAATCCCATATTAAAACTTCATAATGTTTAGATATAGATTAGTTAGTTGATTAAGAAACAAAAGGACTATAAAAGGATTAGTTATATTTCTAGGGTTACGTAGCAAATTGCCCCGGAAGTTTTCGTTGAGAATCAATATTGCCCTGAAAGTTTTTCTTGTCTCAATGTTGCCCTAGAAGTTTCAAAACGTAGCAACATTACCCATTTCCGTTAAAAATTTAACGGTCAACGTCAATTTTTTGACGGTCAAAGTTTCTTAATGGAATAGGACAACATTGCTATGTTCTAAAACTTCGGGAGAGCATTGAGATAAAAAAAAAAAAAAAATTCTAGGGCAACATTGCTTCTAGGCCAATACTTTATAGGCGAATTTGCTACTTAACCCATATTTTTTCTATCCTATAAGCAGTTATTGTTAATTTAGAAGCTACCTCCTATGCACTCTGAGCCTGTGAAATTTTAAACAGGCATCATCTCAACATCTTTAGCTCATATTTATTTAGATGCCAACCACAGAACACCTTCTATTTATTTCATGCCCTTATTATAAAGCAATCCGATATGAGGATCTGCCCATAAACTTCTCGAACTTCAATTTTACTTGTTTCCAAATTTGGTCGAGGCATACATATGCATTACCCCAAATTTATCAAGAGGGCTTGTTCAAATTTTATATGGGATTATCATTATTCTTAATGCCATCTGTTGCAAGAGGAATGTTGCATTACATCAAGGAAAAATATATTTTCCCTGAATCTGTCATTAAGGAAATCCATGGCGCCTTGTCTTTTGCTTCCCTATCATTCTTCTTGGATAGCACAAAATTATACCACTCTGGTCCTATTAATAAGTCTTTTTTGACCAAATCACACATACCAAGGAGAGGTAGGTAGCTCAATGATTGTGGGGTGAATGTTCACCTTTTAACTTTTTCTTCCCTCTCTATTTTCATTGGTACAATAATATGGGCAAAATTGTCACGATCTCATTTATTTGGTCAAAAGATATTTATAAATAAAATCAAATTTTTTTTTTTGTCAAAAGGGATTTATAAATAGAATCAAAATGGTAGTCGGTAATATGGGCACAACCCACCAAACCATAGGTTATGACGGGAAAAAATATAGGTTGACCCACTTTTTAAAAACAATTATATTATTTTACTTTAAATAAAAAAAATTATTGTTTTATTCTTAATTAAAACATATAGCTTTATATTATGTTCCTTTTTTTTTATATAAAACTTTTAGGAAAGGGGTCCTTATATTATGTTAGTAACTCACTTAGAGGTGAGCATTTTCAACCCGCCCCACTAAAGCTGCTAATAGAGGCTAAGTACATTAGGACCGGACCCGCGAAATCTTGTTCCGGGCGGTATTAAAAGTCGACCTTTAAGACCGGACTTTTACGGTCTTAAAGATTTTCTTTAAGACCGGACATTTTAAACCTTCGGTCTTAAAAGTCGTACTAAATAAATCTGAAATATATTTGGTTCGGTCCTAAAACTCAAACTTTAAGACCGGACAAAAAGTCGACCGCTCTTAAAAGATCCAAATATTAAGACCGGACAAATATCAATCCGGTCCTAAAGATAGCGGACTCTAAGACCGGAGGAATATTTCCTCCGGTCTTAAAAGACTGACTTTCAAGACCGGATTGTTTCAATGGACCGGTCTTAAAAGACCAACTTTTAAGACCGGCTTAACACCTTTAAGAGCGGTGTTATATATACATCCGGTCTTAATATTTGAACATTTAAGACCGTATTTTTATTTGCGGTCTAAATTTTCCCGTATTTTTCCCTGTTTTGTTCTTCTGATCAATATATATACACAAATCCACCATACAAAACAGCACATAAAAGTCGATATACTTTAAGCTACAAGCTATGAACATGAATAAATTGAATTGGGAAAAAGAATACAAATATTATCCACCATGAGTTATGTGGCCTCTTAATTAAGTCTAAAACAACTAAAGTAATTTATAAAATAAGCTAACATATAACTAATTACAAAGGCAATGAGTTACAATACATGCAAGACGTAATTCAACATACAAATGTAGTCCAATATATTATTCACCATGCCTTCATTTGATTCCCACCCAACAACGTAACATGCATCCTCTTTTATAACATGCCCCTTTGAAACGGATCCCGCCACAAAACAAAACAAGAACAAATTCATATTCAATGATGACATTGTTTAATTAAGAACATAGACAACATATAATAATTGTTAAAACCTTAAAGTTTTCTAAGAATTTTGCATATGAATATTAATTACCTTATGAATTGACACTTTTATAAAGTGATATCCTCCCATATCCCTTCTTGATGATCATTTCTTATGCGGGTTCATTATCCGCTTCATCTTCTTCGTTCATGTCCGGTAGACCCCTTGTAAAGGAGTACTCTCGGGAAGATCACCATAATTTGAATGACTTTCCTCATCAATATCAATGACCCTCTTTCCTTGGAGAGCTACGAGACCACATTTTATTTTCTTGATCGGTGATATAGAACACTTGTTTTGCATGATCTGCCATAATAAAGGTTCATCTCCAAAACTTCTACTATTGACATCGACTAAAGTGAATCCTAGTCGATCGATCGAACACCATTATTGACATTAACCCACTTGCATTTGAAGATGGGAAATCTAACTTTGACATAGTCCACCTCCCAAATCTCTTCAATAACCCCATAATATGGCATGACTGCCAATTTAGGCCTCTTGTCTTTCGAACTGGAGAAGTGCATAGATTCAGCCTCTAACATAACACCACTGTTCTGGATTGTGCTCCTATCATCTAGGGACTTCGTGTAAAATGTATAACCATTGATCACATACGAATTCCAACTTATGACATCAACCTCAGGACCACGTGCTAACCATTTCATTGTCTCGAAACACATTCGATCCCTCGACCTTTTGTTTGAACCGGTTTGCAAAAGTTACGTTATGCTCCCTAATCAACCTTTGTTCGGTCATTCGATGGTTCTCTTTCCTTACGGACCTCTTTATGTGCAGATATGCTGGCTTGAACTTCATCAACATTATTCAAGATGTATAAGTGGACTTGTGACAATTCATCACGATCCACACTCTTTACCGAAGCCCCACGTCTACCCCCTTCAAAGATGCCGACGTTTTGGAAGCCCAATATGTCTTACTTTGGACAAATAATTTTGACAAAATTCCATGGCCTCTTCGAAACATATTTCGAACAATTGATGCTTACGCGCGTGCGCGTTCTTCACATACCCTTTTAGGAATTTCATAGATCTTTCAATAGGGTACATCCACCGTAAATGGATAGGGCCGCACAACTTTATCTCCCTCACTAGATGAACAATGAGATGAACCATGATGTCAAAAATGAAGGAACAAAAAGCTTTTCAAGGTGGCACAAGATAAGATATCCTTCATTCTCCAATTCATCCAACTTTTCAATCTTGAAAACTTTACTACAAACCGCATTGAAGAAGAAACAAAGTCTAGTCAAAACGACCCGAAGATCATATTCGGCGATCCTCGAATAGCTACGGGAGTAGTTGTTGCATCAAGACATGACAGTCATGAGACTTTTGGCCTACTAATTTCAAGTCCTTCATCGAGACAAGCCTCTTAAAATTTGAAGAATACCCGAGGGAACTTTTGTGCCATGTAAACACTCACAAAGCTTCGTTTCTCATCCTTAGACAAAGTATGAGAAGCCTGGGACAATAAGTTCTCTTCCCATATGGCCTTGGATGCAAGTCTTCGCGTATTCCCATTGCTTGCAAATCCAATCTTGCCTTCACACCATCCTTCGAACTACCTTGTATGTTGAGAAGCGTGCCCACAATACTATCACATACGTTCTTCTCCACATGCATGACATCAATACAAGTGTCTCACATCAAGATTGCGCCAATAGGGAAGATCAAAGAATACAGATCTCTTCTTCCATATATTTGTTTCTTTTCTACTCTTTCCATGCTTACCGAAGATGACACGATATTTTTAACCTTTTCATACACTTGCTCCCGTCAATGCCACCGGAGCTTCTTCATACTCTTGGCCACCAAAAAGGCCTTCTTTAATCGACGATATGGGTGGCCCCGTCTAAGAAATCTCCTATGTCCAAGATACACCGTCTTTCTTCCATGTTGAAGTTGATGGTAGCATGTGCCTTCTTCACAAACCGGACATGCTTTATGGCCTTTTACACTATACCCTGACAAGTTCCCATATGCTGGCTCTAGGTAAACATCTATGTCATTTCCGGGTTGTTTTGGTCCCGAAATCAACATAGACAAACATGATGTACTTTCGTTTCATGCATAACATAGGAGATAAGTTGTAAACAATCAGGACTACGGGCCATGAGCTATGTATGCTGCTAAGGCTTCCATAGGGATTCATTCCATCCGTGCTAAGGGCAAGCTTGAGGTTCCTAGGTTCTTCGCCGAAGTTCGGAAATAATTGATCGATCTTCTTCCATTGAGAAGAATCGGCCGGATGTCGAAGCTGTCCATCCGAAATCCTCTCATCTGCATGCCACCTCAGATTTTTTGCATCATTTTCATTCGCAAACAACCGCTTGAACCTTGGTATGATTGGAAGATACCACAACACTTTTGCAGGCCCCTTATCTGACTTGTACCGTGGGGTTTCACACATCGGACAACTCTGCTTCTCTTCAAACTCTTTTCTATATAATACACAATCATTCGGGCATGCATGGATCTTTTTGTACTCCATCCCCATGGACAAAGTATCTTCTTAGCATCATAGTAGCGATGCGGCAACACGTTATCATCCGAAGCATGTCCTTCAAAGCCTCAAGCAATTCTGAAAAACTCTTGTCGCTCCATCCATGACGTGCCTTCAAGCTTACCAATTTCAATACAGCGTTCAACACATATTACCATATGCATGTGATCGCTCAAAATCCTCTTCTCCTACATCACGGATAATGTCCTCTATGCGATCATCCATATCCGTGTCATTATCATCAAAGGCCACTTCCCCATCTTTTTTCCCACTTGGGACTTTTTCACCATGCCATACCCATACCGTATAAGTCTTACAAAATCCGTGACAAATTAAATGTGTGCGTATAACTTCGTGACATAGTCGACACTCATTCAAACATTTTACACAAGGGCAATAATACTTCCCCATCATCATGGGCATTTTTTTAGCAAATTCTATAAATTCCCTAACCCCATTCGATATTCAATACTCGTTCGTAAAGCATCTATCCAACTCGTGATCCATAGTAGAATTCCTATATATTATTTAGACGAATTAAGAATTACTTTTGGTCATAAATGCATCACGGTGAATCGAAGAACCAAAATAAATGCAAGACGAGGAAATTAAATGCGGGGATGAAGGTCTTGTGGACTAACTTTGTAGCATATGCGTTTGTTTGAGTCGTCTTACTTCTCCGCTCACGAACGTTGATGTTGCAGACAAGACAGCAAGAGTAACCTAAAAACACTTGTTGGTCAATTGGGTAGGTCTAAAGTGCAAATATAATCTTCAAAAAACAATATTCGTTAACAACAGAGAATACCCATAACAACATTACACCGATTTCGTTAAACCCATGAAAAACCAAGAACGATAAGCGGGAAAGTAATAAAGTTTTAACCGAAACATCTCTTACAGCTTCGTCTATAGACGTTTAGCTAAGGAACCAGAGTGATTGTCGAGAAAGGTACGCGAAGCGGCGACGAAGGCGAGAGGGAAATTTCGAGTCGGAACCCGAGTATTCACTTTCGGCGCGACAAGAGTTCGAGGGAAATTTAATTTTTCCGCGCGACAAATATACCTTATTTAGCTTTTTGGATTTTATTAATACCGGTTATTAATTAAATGTCCGGTCCTAAAGATACAACTAACATTTTAAGACCGGAGTTTTAAAATTATCCGGTCCTAAAATTTTATTAGATTTTTAAGTTTTAAGACCGGAGGTTTATAAAACATCCGGTCCTAAAATTCAAATTATCTTTAGATCCGTTACTTATAAAATAAAATGTCCTGGTCTTAATGGCCTTCGTGATTGGTATATTAAATCAATAAAATAAATGATATTTTTGGACAAAAATAAAGCAAAATTGGAGAATAAGTTTCTTTAATGAATTACTTGGAGAAGAGCCAAAAATTCATACAAGTGTTCTTAATGTTTCTTACATTACTTCAGAATATATACACAACAACAAAAACACAAATGAAAAACAAGCTGAATATTATCATCCACAAGAATCATTGAACAACCTCGGCGATTTCGGCGTGAAGAGCATTAATTTCCCACCGGAGATCGGCAAGTTGTTGTCTTATTCTCTCCACCCGCAATATGAATGGATCATTACGGGAGAGCGGAGAGGGGTCAGAGGTAGGCGCGCTGGGCCCAACAGGTTGGAGAGGGGATTACGAACATCTGCATGGCGGCTTCAAGATGACGGTTGAACTCGGCAAGAAAAGGATCGGCGAGAAGGATCGAGGGGGTGCGGCATGAGCAATCTCTTCATCATCCGAAGAAATAACAATGGGTCCAACGACCCGAGAGTCTTCGGAAACAATACGGCCTTTAGCGTCATTTGGAGGAGCGCACCATATAATGATCTAGCCATGGCACGAGAGTGAGGCGTGTATGCACCCCTACGAGCGGTTTGCTTGTATCTAACCATGGTTTGAGGATTTTGAGAAGTTGGGGCGAGAGCTAGGAAGTGAGGAGTTAACAAGGACAAAGAGGAGGTAGTGTGTGGAGTATATAAAGACAGATGGCGGGAGAGATAAACGTCGATGATGAATTCGTCAATTTACTTTTATACAAACTTTTAAGACCGGACTTTTATCTTATATCCGGTCCTAATTTTAATTCAATTACTTTTAAGACCGTCCTTTTATCAAATATCCGGTCCTAAAACTCATTTAAGACCGATATATTACTTGGTATCCGGTCCTAAAACTAATTTTTAATTCAATTACTTTTAAGACCGTCCTTTTATCAAATATCCGGTCCTAAAACTCATTGTTGAAATGAAAGTTCATTCTTTTCAAGAGTCCCTTCCCCATTGTTGAAATGAATTCAGAGTCTCTTCGGCTTCCACATAAACTTCCCAACTAGGCGTCTCCTCGTATTCGAGCAAATATGCGTCTCCTCGTTAATGTTTCCTGCTTCACATTCTTCAGGGATGGGTTCTCTATTTAAACCCGTTGTTACTTTCTTAACATTCATCTCCATCTCCTCCTAGAACCTCCACCGTAATGGCTTCTCCACCACGACGAGGTCCTCCTTCTCAGGCGAAATCCCGAGGCACCTCCATATCCTCCTCCGTTGCCTCCGAAACCGAACTTCGGCGAGATCTTTGGAGCACTGATAGCCCGCGTCGATCATATAGACCGAAGCTTGGGCAACCTGTTTCAGTCTATCACGCCGTCAACAACAAGCCGAAAGCGGTACTCGACGCCAATGACGTTGAGTACCATACCTCGATGACGACGTCTCCGACCATTCCCTCCCCTCCGACAACGATGGGGAGGATTAGAATTTTTAAGTTTTTTTTGTCTGTCGCCTTACGAGGCGTGAAAAAAAAATTATTAAATAAAATTTTTATTTCCCAATCGCCTTCCTTGTTTGTCTTTAACTTTATGTTCTTTTTCTCCGACAACAAGAACAAACAAAACATTGTCCTATTCGTGGTGATCAATCTTAAAAATTTGCGAGAATAAAGTTAACAGATTGCGACCATACAAAACAAAACAAAAACATTATTTACCTTTTTCGAATAAAAACAAACAGAGTGACGACTATTCTCAAGTTTGGACCATCGTTTTCTTCCCCTCAACTTTTCCAGATGTGATGAAAATTTTCGGTGTCGTTTTCGTTATCTTCTTTCTTTTTCCAACTAAAAGAAAAGGGACACCGATGACGTTCTTCACATCCGTAAAAGTTGAAACGAGAACAACGAAGCACAAAACTTGAGAAGAACGCCTGAAAACATGGTTGCCTTGAACCCTAACGATATGTCTAAAAATCGAGTCACCAACTCTATTAAAATGAAGAATATTAGGACCGGACGTTTAATAAATCCTCGGTCCTAAAAATTAAGCCTTATTTTAAAATTTAAAGTTAGGAGCGGACAACTAACAAATATACGGTCCTAAAGGTTTCGGCAATCTATTAAATAAAATGAAGACTTTTAAGACCTGACTACTAACAAATAAACGGTCCTAATAATTTAGCCGTATATTTTCTATACTTTTAGGACCGTACTTTTAACAAATATACGGTCCTAAAAGTCTCTACCCAAATTTTTAGAATTAGACGAAGACTTTTAGGACCGGATATTTGTTAAATATACGGTCTTAAAATGGACGAAGATCTTTAGGACCGTACTTTTAACAAATATACGGTCCTAAAAGTCTCTACCCAAATTTTTTAGAATTAGACGAAGACTTTTAGGACCGGATATTTGTTAAATATACGGTCTTAAAATGGACGAAGACCTTTAGGACCGCACTTTTAAAAAATATACGGTCCTAAAAGTCGCGAATACTTTTCAGAGCCTCATCTGGCTCATTTTCAACATCCGCCTGTACCTCAAATTTCAAGCACTAAATAGCTTTATCCACCATCCCATTCATTCGAAACCCAAAATGGACACACACAAATTGTTCGAAAAAATAAACAAATTTATTATTGAATTACATTGCTATATTTACAAATGAATTAATTAGCTAGTCGAAAAAATAAACAAATGTACGATAGGCTATTGTTGCTACAAAGATCATATATTATTTACAAATGAATTAATTTAGGACATTAATTATTGTCTTGACTTGGATTTTCTAAGACTAGTTTATACGAGATATTCACAAAAAACCTCGCGTATGTGCTCGATTTCATCATCATCAAATGGCTCTTCACGGGAAAACCTCGTAACATCAAAGACGACAAAATTAACATATTATGTGCATATTTCATATGTAACATTAAGCCATCGGTGATCGAATTCAGCCATAACATCTTACCCTTAAAGTGACTTTAGTGTTTCCTCCGTCACAATATCATATAAGTGTTTCATGACGTACGGGCCACATAAGTTCGATCGTTCCGGTTGCCGACGGGTCTAAAAATAACAATAAATATATATAAGAGCATATATAGCTTCTTGACCAACTTCGAAGGCAATTATGTCATGTCCAATTATGTACTAACCTTAATTTTGTGCCATTTAGGATCGTGACTCGAGCACCACGCTTTTTTACATCAACACGGAAGGTCTTCATGGCACTATCATCAAAATCGAAATTTATCAATAATGTTCACCGAAAATTCACAACAGAGATTTCGGACAAGACGATCAAAATGACATTCTTACTTGGTGATCATCGGCTTCAACGTAGTCGATGGATCGTTGTGAGTGGAGCATAAGAAGATAACATAATGCAACTCCATGTTCATGACGACCAAGCGCCGGTGGTTGCTGAAAATTCACAATGATAAAGTACTCGGTGATATATATATATGTAGCATAATTATATTAAGTGAATTGCGAGACAAGTATATATGTATACCCGAGCCAGTGTGGAAACAAGTACACCTTTCTTTGCACTTTACACAACCTATTTGATATGTACTCTGTCTCAATTCCGGAGGTAGTGTTGTGCTTGCATACACTGGGCACAAGAATCCAAAATCCAAATTTCGCCTCTTGAACCGGTTTCTCGTGCATGCACCTACAAGAATGACATCGATGAGGGAATTAGTATATATGTATATATGTGTGTCTAAACGGTGCATTTCAATTATGTAATCAAGGAAGAAGATACTTACTTCATAAATAGTTGAACACATGCACTAGTAACCTCGGCTCCGGAAGCGGCATGGACTCTACATCTTCATTATCAACTAAAAGCGGTTGAGGATGAGGAGGCCTACTACTTCATTGACAGGCCACGATTTATCTTTAAACCATTTTTGGCTACCAAATCTTTTATTTTTCCTTGGCCGTCAAGTTAGCGGTAGGGGATGGAACTTGAGGAGGGTGGAGCTTGAGGAGGGTGGAGCTTGAGGAGGGGGTGAAGCTTGAGGAGGAGTAGAGACATCTACAAGCTTCAGCGGCCAAGAGATGAAGGTTCCCTTGACATCACTCACAACCTTCACTCATCGGTTGGGAGAGGGACAGTGCATCAAAGATCACCTCTTCAACCGACACTCGACTTCATCATCGACCATTTGTTCGTGGTGTACAGCTTGATCCCAAGTTGTGGACAGTCCCTTTAGCAACCAATTGTCTATGACCATCACGATCCTCCACATACGATGACAAGGTTGCTCGACTGACCGTCCAACAATGCAGCTCCTCTAGTGCTCTGCCGCTTTGCATAGGTTCAATTGGAAGGTGTCAAGGGATCCACACTGGTCTCGGCCGAGAGCTCGGGAGGAACTTCATTTTCTCCATCTCCTCCTTCATCTTGCTCATCTCGATTGAAACATCCTCAATGTAGCATCTTTCGCCGCCGATTCCTCACTTAATTTGGCCGTCGTCGATCCATCTCCTCCCGAGTAACCATACTTTGTCTCGTGGCGTTTGGATTTACCAAAGTATTGCTTTAGGCCTACCCGTCCTCCAATCCCCTTACACGCCCCGCGTGATCTGTTTTCCTGGTCGCGGCGTCGAACATCATTCCTCCCGTCCGACGCAAAAGATCCCTCGCCTCTTTCTTTTTAAGATCTTCTGTAAGATACGTATAACGAGAAGCTTAGTGATGAAACATGTTTAGTAAGTAAAAATAACAATATCGATACTTACAATTCGTTCAAAGAACTACACGAGTTTTTTCACTGTAGGCGCCGCTTGGCTTTTGCCGAATATACAACCAGCTCCTCGCGACGTATTGGAGATGGCGGGCGGTCAACTACCGTAGAAGGATTGGATTCAGCTTCATCTTCTAATCTCTTCCGTTTGGTCGCCATCAAATCTTTTTCGGCCTTTTCATATCCGCCGCAAGAAGCCCCGTGTGGGCAATCATTCTTTCTCCCAATCTCCTGATATTTTTCCATTATTTTCTGTGAATCAGATTGAAAACAACTATATATCAATTATGAATTCCACCATGTCACTAATGTAAATTAGAGAACTTCTGCTTGATATGAACGTCAAACATTAGTCAAATTCACTTCATCAAGTTTCAACATTTTACTTAAGGAAGATGTAGCATTGTAGAAGAAATTGGGAAAACCAAAGGAAATGGAGTTGCGAAATGCCGCCAACTCGGTCAATTCATTCATTCATCATAAATGGTTCCTACACATATTAGAATAACTAACTAACTAACAACAACGTCTAACCATGGCCATTACACGGTTTACATATCAAACTTGCATGGAACTAGGACATGCTCCTCTCATGCAGACAAAGGCAGAAATGTATACTTCTATTCACACACCAAACCATTTAACTAACGGGATTAGATGTACACAATAACATTCACATATCCTCACAAAGTTAATAAGCAAACAAAAGTGCAAACAAAACTAAATATAACTCACCGAGCTTCAGGAGTGGTCCGCTTCGAACAAATTGTTGCCAAGTTTGTTCATCAATAAATTTGTACTTGTCCTGTGGTTGATGGTCGCTTCTCCTCGGCAAAAATATAAGTGTTAGCCGAGAAAGGTCTTAAACTTCCCGAACCGCTCAAAGACAATAAGACAATGTTGAGTCTTTGAACTTCTCGGACTCGGGGACGGTGAATGTAAGCCTGATAGTGTCCCACATAGGATCCTTTATTGTTTTTTGGTCCACATTTTTCCACTCATCAGTCAAAATGCTAACCTTGCTGCGTACTAGAGCGCCGACAAAACTAGTATATGTGCTTTTATTAGGACCGAAAGGTTGCAAATTTTCATCAAAATGAATCTCGAGCTTCGTCCCAGTATTCTGACTAAGGGATACTTCCATCATTCGTGTGCCGCTTCTACCACGGCGTGCGGCGCCGAGGAGGCTCAATGTGAGATGAAGAGGGTTCGTTTGTCCGACCCTCCCGGTCAAACCAAGATCTGGAGTTTCAAGAACACGAGTGGAATCGTTTTCACCGTTCATTTTCAAGACAGAGAGAGAGGAATGCCCGAGAAAATGAGGGAGTAACGAGAGGCTAACCAGACGCGGGCGAGGAAGAGAGGTAATGGAACAGGGAAGGGTTTCGCAACGTGAACAGGGGTTCTTCGGTGAGAGTGTGAGAGTGACAAAAGCGTCCGCGCGAAGTTAACGTTTGGCGCTTCATTTTTAAGACCTGACAAATACACATATACGGTCTTAAAAGATAACCTTTAAGACCGATCTCTATATATGTCCTGGTCTTAAAATTAATTAATTTTTATTCAAACTTTAGTACCGGCCAAATTTTTGTCCGGTCTTAAAAGTCTTACTTTTAAGACCGGTCATTCTCGAACAATGGTCTTAACATTTATTACTTTTTATTTAAACTTTAGTACTGGACAAATTTTAAGTTCGGTCTTAAAAATCAAAGTTTTAAGACCGGCTTTTATATATGTTCGGTCTTAAAACTTTAATACCTTTATATTTATATTTTTCCGTATTATTTTGGAGTGTAGAAAATATAAGTCTGCGCCTTGATGAGATTTCTACATAAAAGTATTTGATATTTCAATTTTTTATTAACATTTTTAAGGCCGGTTGTTATTTTAACAGTGTCCTGGATAAGATCTATGAAAAATTGATCGAATAAGAAGTTCTTTATATTTACAAATATGCCACCGGTCACATATTTAGGACCGGCCGATAATTAGTCCTATCTTAATGAGGCGTCCTTCATTGTGTAAGAAGTTCTTTTTATTTACAAATCGCCACCGGTCACACCATTAAGACCGTGCTTCGATTATCCGCTCTAAATGAGGCGGTCTTATAGCCCTTCATTGTTTAAGAAGTTCTTTTTATTTACAAAATCGCCACCGGCCACACCTTTAAGACCGGTGCGTCGATTATCCGCTCCAAATGAGGCAATTTTAAAGCCCTTTTGCACTAGTGTAAGCCTGTTGGCATAACCCGCCAATCTGTAAAGACTTGGAGGGGTTGGGTTGTGTAAAAATAACTTGTTTTGATATGGGTCTTTTCAACATGAACTCACATAACCCAAACTAACAACGGGTTAACCCGCCAACCCATGGGCTAGCCTATATTTATTTATTTTGTTAAGGTGTAAAAATGCACATAATATTTTTTTTAAAGTAAACCTAACACCAAATATATTTTTTATGGGCAAAAGTAACTATAAACTTTCAAAATATGTGCAAAAATACACATTGATCATTAGTTGACTGTTTGTTTAAATTTTTATGGGTTAAGGTGTAAAAATAAACATGAGATTTTTCCAAAAGTGCGCTCAACACAAATATTGTTTTAGGGGGAAAAGTATATGTGAATTTTCAAAATAGTTGTAAAAATATACATTGACCATTAATTGACCACCGTTTGAATTTTTTTTACTAAAAGTTGTGACATTGAGGATGATGTGGATGATTAAGAAATAACTTGGAGAGAAATACTAACATATTCTAGAATGAAAATGATATGAGTTGTTATGTTTTCAGTGAACATAGTTTAGATGATGCGGCAATCCTAGAGTATGTAAGTATTTCTTCAACTTGGGATAATAATATGCTGACTCGGGAAGGGAAATTAATTTCCACCTAACCCTTTATGTCTACCTCATCACCTCTTTCAAGAGAGAGAGAGAGAGAGAGAGAGAGAGGAGATGAAGGGTTAGGTGGAGATTAATTTCCCTTATACAATCAGTAAATTATTATTCCAAGTTATTTTTTAATCATCCACAACATCCTCTATGTCACCATATTCAGTCAAAAATTCAAACAAACAATCAACTAGAGGTCAATATGTATGTTTGCACATATTTTGAAAGTTTGTAATTACTTTTATCTCTCAAAAATGCATTTGCGTCGGACGCACTTCTGAAAAAATTTCATGTGTATTTTTGCTCCTTAACCCTCAAAACATTCAAACAAAGGATCAATAATGGTCAATATGTATTTTTGCACATATTTTAAAAGTTCATAGTTACTTTTGCCCTTAAAAAAAATTTGATGTTAGGCACACTTTTGAAAAAACTCATGTGTATTTTTACACTTTAACGCTTATTTATTTTTAATTTTTTAAAATTTTGAAATTCTGAAAAGAAAAAACCAAAAGAAAATGCTCAAACTCAAGATAATATTACAGTTTCATATCATGCTTCGAATTCGAACACCATTAATATTGAATGATTGTTGATTGTGTTGAAGGTTAATCATGGATTTGAGCTTTATGTTTAGTTTGTAATGTATTGAATTGAATTGTGATGTATGTTTAATTTGTAGTTTTTGAAAGTTTGAATTTTTGATGTTTTACTATCACTTTATGTTTTTGTATTGTATTTTATAATTTAGGTTTGTGAAAAAAAAATCATTTTAGGTTAGGTAATAGCCTAATAAATTTTTAATAAATGTCATTATATTGTTTAAAAATAGGGGAACATATTAGAAAAATAAAGAAAAATAGGTTAGGCAGGCTAGCCTACAACCCACATGTTACAAGTTGGGTTGGATAAATGCCCCGCTAGGCTTACAAACGATGACGAGCTGACCCACAATCTAGTTGCCCTGCATTACAAGCTTAACCAAGTTCGAAAATGATTTGCAGAAATAGGGAACCTGGGTCATTTCCCCAACGAACTTGCAGCGGGTTTGATTAACAACAACAGCGATTCATGGAATCCTCAACATTGGGTTAATCACAGAAGTTTAGCCGAGCATGGCTGGGAAAAACGAAGAATAAACGAAGAACGCGAAGAACGTGAAGAACATTGCAGAGAAAATAAAACTTCTGTATTTAATCCAAAACTTTCAAAAACGTGAATGACAATTCTGTTGTAGCCTCCATGTCACTTAAGTTTAACCTAAAAATGAAAAATGGGTCTGAACTCTGATGGTTCAGCCCAATACTAAAATAAAATAAAAGTGGGTTTTAAATTACAAAATTCGAGCCCAAATAAAATTCAGAATTGTACATCCGACTTCGGCTCCAAAATTGACCACCCTCTTGTCCGAATTTTCTCTTTATGTCTTCATAAAAATTGTAGGTCTCTGAATCATCTTAAATATGAGACAAAAATGAGGCAAATCCGATGTCTAGTTCAAGAGTTATGGTACAAATAGTGAAGCAATGTAAAACTGAAATTTTATTATTAAAAATGACTAAAATGTAATCAAAGGCCCAAAGCCCAAATGAATATAAAAGACATTATTTATTAACTAAAGAGTCCTAAATTATTAATCAAGAGATAAAAAGAAGTGTATAAAATATTCAATTATCAACCACAATTCAAAAGAAGCCATGTCCACCTATCCTAGTACTAAATTTAAGATTAAAAATCATTAAGGTTTGACGCTACTTTTGCATAAGGAGATACAAAAGGGTCGTGTCTATTTTCATACTTTAGTTCGATGCTAAGGTTCCCCAAAGATACATCTTATCTAGTGGAGAAAAAGAACGGGAGATAATTTAGTGTTTTTTCTTCCTTAATCCCCTCGTTTCGAAGGAGAAAACGGAGAAAAGAAAATTAGTGAGAACCGGGTTTTCTCGATTTGGATAAGAGAGGAAACGTGGGAGGAAAGGAAAGCGGGCAAAAAATGGGGTGTGATACCTACCTCATTTTCTCTCCAGATCTTCTCTCCACATAATGGGAGATTTGGGGGAGAAAACTCAATTCCTATTTTGAGTAAATTCTCCTTACCAAACAATTTGAATTTATATAATTTGCTTATGTTAATGTTAATATGATTTTTTTTTCATTGTGATATTTAATTTGATTTTAAACATAATACTCCCTTAGATTCTTAAAACATATTTGTGGAATTGATATTAGTCCTAAATATAAGATATATTTTTCATATTTATCAATCTTTTCTTAATTTGTCCCCATTGATGGTCCATCAACAATAATCAATGAGAAGAGAGAATGAAGGAATTAAAGAAGATGATAATGATATTTTATAAAATACATGTCATATTAACTAACTTCTTTAATGTAATTAAATTATGTAAATATATTTTATATTAAAAACACGAGGAAGCATATTTTGACATAAAGATAAAGATTTTTTTTTTCTCTCCCAATTTTCTCTTGTGCATCCAAACATGAGGTAATAACATTTTCTCTCCAGTTTTCTATTCTCTCCATTTTCTCTCCTCCCATTTTCTGTTTTCTTTATTTTTTGTATGGTTTTTGGCCCATGATGCATCATATCAATTATCAAGTAATTGAATGCATTGTTGAAGGTTTGAAAATAGACTAGGAAATTAAACGCGTTGAAAAAGCAAGCTTTTCTCCTCTTGTTAGCCATGGAACACGACGGCTGCGCCAAGAAAAATGAACCATAAAGCCTCTGCCAACTTTTTTATTTTTGCTAATTTTCTTAAATAACTACTTTAATTAATTTGATCCACTTACCACACCCAATTTTTTTTTTTTTAAAAATTAAATTGACTTGTCCTTCCTCAATCGCGCGCATGCATGTATGTCAAGAGCTTCTGACTTTCATGGCACCCCACATCTTCCCTCATAGAGTTTCAGATTCTAGATGCTAGGTGGCCGAAAATAAGAGCAAGTATAGTTGGTAATGTGGGCCAACCCAGGAGTTGGGCTGAAAAGACAACCTGGATTTTTTTTTTGGGTCGGGCCGTGGACCAGCCCATAGTGTCAGCCCAAGAGTAGGTGAGATGAATGTGTTCTCCCCTTGTAAGGTGAGGGTTTTACATTTTTTGTATATATAGTCTCATTACACCCATATTCATTAATTTAATCTATAAAATTAAAAATTGAGAGGATTTAAACTTAAAATAGAACTTCCTACAGTAGAACAAGGCTAAATTATGTGTACTTCTTGTTATTGTCTAAGTCCTAAATATAAAAGTTAGTAGAAGGATTTGCTTTAGTCCTAAATATAATATTTCAATATACTTTGTCTCTTAATTTCATAATTTTTCATCATATGCTCTTCATATTGATTGCTCGTATTAAAGGAGTTTTCCATCAAAGGGAGTAGTTTACAATACAAATGATTAATAAGGTTATTTTAGGGAAAATAAACTTTTTTATTATAAAGAACTAAATTTCTTAATGGGTTTAATATTTTTACTTTTACTGCAGAATTTTTTTTTTCCCACCACATTCACATAAAAGTGAGTGAGTCTCGTTGTAAAGAAAAGAAAGAAAAAATATTAGTGGAATCAGATTTTTAAACCCAAAGAAAACATTTTCTATATTTAAGAATGAATCAGATTTTCATTCAATATTTCGGCAGGTGCATGAATAAAATTCAATTATTTTGTATGGGTAGGTTAATGAAATTACGTACAACTTACGTAAAGTGGGAAAAAGCGCATGTGAACCAAAATTTCAACACCCATCCCCTTCCACAACAAAAGAAGAATTGATATAGGAGTATAATATAACCATCAAATAAACTATAATTCAGTTCTTAATATAAGACCTAATTTATAATGTAATTTGTAGTATAAACAAATTCCGACATTTAGGATCGTACACGAGTACAAAAAAGGCTTTTAAGACCGGATCCGCAACCGGTCTCATTATAGGCGATCTTAAAAGTCTATCACTTTTAAGACCAGATGTGAACTAGTCTTAAAGAAATTATTTTAGACCGGACATTAAAAACATTAGGTCTCATTTTTCAAGACTAATGTGTGCTAAATCACCCATTCTCATTACTGCTAATCTCTTTTAAGACACAGCCATTATAGAAGTGTACATGTTTTGCCTCTCTTAATAACAGATTTTACATACACGTGGTTAAAAGTCAAACCTTTGACATCAACATGGGTGTGGTGTATGACTAATTTCTCACAACATGACAAACTAAGGTGTAAATATTCAATAGGAGATGTGTCCAACAATATTGTGGGATCCGGAATCCCTCACCGGTGTGATTTTTCATCATCCCTCATTGTCTTTTAATTATAGCCATCCAATATTGATCCAACGGCTTAAAAAGAGACAAATCATCCACTTTTCAAAATTCCATCTCCACCGCATGAGTTATTTTTAACCGCATGAGATAATTTGAAATAGATTGTGTTTTTTCCTGGACGCTTAGATCAAATAGTGAACAAATAGAATTTAAAACTAATAAGAGACAATAAGAAGATCCGGATCCCAATATTATGATATGTAAGTTCCATACAAATTAATTGGAGTTCAATACGTATTCCAAAAGCCAAATGGAGTGAGTATGTGTGCGTGAAAAGATTCTTTATCACTGAGCTTTCTTTGATCATAAGGAAAAGCTCAGAAAACAAAGGAGCACTTGTAATTCAACGTACTTTGAAGATTTTTTTTTAGGAAAAGTTGCAAACTATGATTTCAAACAGAAGTTTTTTTAATACACCGGTTAAACTCTGAATAAAAGACAAAGAACAGAAAGAGAAAACAAGTAAATCAAAAGTATATGCAGTGCAAGAGATGAGCAAGATATCCAAATTAAAATTTGGGAAGCCAAATTCAGTTCAATTTAACTTTTATAACTAAAATATTTTTTATTTATTTAAAAAGATACAAAAATTTAAAGAAAAACTTAATCTATTCACTATTACTTTTTGGAAAAGAAATTTTATAACTAAAAAAATAACCAAAAAAAAAAAAGTAATCTGACATCCAAATCTCCTGTTAAGATATTATGGTCCGCTGTGACATGTGAATCAAACAAGATGAAATAAAGTGAATATATAGGGATTTTAGGCCCCCTAAGAAATTAATGAAATGCGAGTTACTATATATATTAGCAATATACAAAAAGTATACTACATTTAAATAAATTACGTTTTAGGCTACCATTTTTTTCTAGGTAGGGGAATCTTCCAATTATATTCGAGACACTTGCACAGAAACTAAATGTACATATCTGAATGTTCACACGGATTTAGTCTTGAAGCTCTCATTCCATTGCATATTCGGTGCAGTTTTTTATTAAGATAATTACTATAAGATCGATTTAATCTCTCACAAGTCCCATAATAATTGAGGAGTATACATTGATAAGTTTGATACAGAAAATAATAACAAGTTTATGCTACTAATTTATCATTGAGGCTTTTTGTTATTAAAACCTTTCTTTAGGACCTCATAGTAATTCTCCATTGTTATTTCCCTTTTAATTTTTTCATTTTGAATTAAAAGGGTAGATACTATCGGCCTGAGGTTACAAGTGGGATTGAACCGGTGACCTTCCACCCGAAACAGAACTCTTATGCCACTAAGTTACAAAGTCATTTACTTCCTTTTATTTATTTATTTTTTTGATAATACATTTACTTCCTTTTAAAGTTTAGATCATTGTAGACCATATGCGTTAATCACAAGGAACTTGAAACAGATTATGATATGATTTTTTTTTTTTTTTTGATATAAGATTATGATATGATATGGTTGTGCAAGATAAATGCAGAGGGATGTGAGGGAATGACTCTTGCAAATGTATAAAACCATTCGGCCAACACAGTAGTTCACATGTACAGTGGCTCTATGGTCCTTAATATAAGGTTTAATTGGGGAGCTCATGTTGGTCTTAAATATAAACATATTTTATATGTTTATCAAAATTTTTTTCTTAATTAACCCTATTAATATTTCCTTAACAACAATCAAGTAAGAGAAAGAAGAAAGGGAGAGAAATAAAAGTGTTCGTTTGGGATAGCAATGGCATAAGTAACTTTTTTCCATATAAGCTTTTGTAAACGGAAGATAGGATAAAAGTCAGATTGTAGATGTGATTTTTGTTTTAGGATAGCCGTGACAGAAGTTACTTTTTTTTTTTCATATGGGCTCTTGTTTGTAATAGCTTTTGAAAAGTCAGTTGAGATGAAAAATGACTGAAAATGACATGAATATTATTGAATACTATACACACACACATATATATGTATATGTATGTGTGTCTGTGTCTGTGTGTGTATTGATGTATATGTACACACACAAGTTGTATATTATGTGATAATTGAAGATAAAAATTTTAATTTGATAAAAAAGTCAAATTATTAAATAAAATTAAAAAACACTAAAGTGCTAAAAAAATTTAATTTATATTTGGCATTTCTTCCTAAAACAAGTACTTGCAAAATAATTATTTTCACATGACAAACTGCAAAAGGGATAAAAAGGTAACTTCGATAGCTAGATAGACATTTCTTGACACAGTCCACACACACAACACTACATAGTGTCATTTCCCATCCCCAAAAGCTATACATAAGTATTAAGTCCATTAGTCACAAAAGCCACCCAAAACATCTATATATTTCCCCCGGGCCTTTTTCCAATTTCACTGGGATTCTATGCTCTCCATAGTATTTTAGGAAAAATATATCATATTTTTAACTAACATCCTTAATTCACTTAAATTAGTTAATTACGTTTCACATTAAAACTCAGAGGAGTACCATAAAACAATATTAGTGGCCTCATAGGTGCAATCAGGTTTTAATTAATTCAGTTATTCTACAAATAGTCAAATAGGATTTCTTTAGGGAAAATCCCTAATAAAAAAACTTTAAAAATGCTAAATGAAAAAAAAGAAGATATTTTGAATATTCATAATCAAAGAGAGATGTTAAGTTCAATTTGTCTTTTTTGAAATTAAAAGGAAAAGACCAATTTACCTTTTCACAATTTTTTTATTTAAAAATAATTAGCCCCACCGGCCGCCACTGCCCACCCTATCGCGGTTGAATCTCTAGTGGGAATATTTTGGCATGGGAATAAGTATTCCCAAAGTGGTAGTGGTGAGGTTCGAACCCCCATCACTTGTTTGCACAAAATATTGGTGACCATTAGACCACCAATATCATTCAATATAAATAATACAAACAAAAATTATATATATTAACCTTTGATATTTAACTCAAACCAATTAACAAGTTTAGATAAGGAATTCATAACTTTCATTTTTTTAAGTAAAAAGTTCACTTTTTCTCTCAGGTCATTCACAAGTTTAGATAAGGAATTCACAAATTCATATAAGAAATTCACAAGTTTAGATAAAGAATTCGCAACTTTTGTTTTTTAAGTAAAAAATTCACTTACTCTCACGTCATTCACAATGTTAAGTAAAGATTTCACAATTTTAGATAAGGAATTAACAAGTTCATATAAGAAATTGACGAGTTCAGATAAGTCACTTCATTATTCACTCCAATTTTGTGTGTATATATTTTCCGAAATTTATCTTGTATGTCTTTTCCAAAATAAAAATAATATTTATTAAGAAGGACCATAAAAATTATAATTATTTTGAAGGACCAGAAATAAAAACATTAAAATAGAAAGACTAAATTGCCCTTAACCAGCTTTTCTATATTCTCTCTAACTAAATCAAAATCTTGAGTGATTGATAGATAATAACAAATAGAGATCAATTTAAATAACCTAGTTCTTTTACTTTTCATATTCCATATCAGATTAAACTACAAAATATTAGCGATGAAGAAGAACATCACTTTTTGATCGTCTACTTCCAAGCCCAAGTTGCATTAGGTAAAGGATTTTAAGTGAATTAGTTAGTTGTCTAGGACATATATATATTTGTTTGAAAACAATTAATCTGGTACTCTTTTTTCGCATTTTGGGTTTTAGGTCGGTGAAATCCAAGGCTGATTGGAGCGACAATGGGAATGATAACTGCAGTTTAATATGATATAGGATATGAAAAGTCAAGTTAGTTTCACGTTTATGCAATCGAAAAAGAATGAGGTTATTTGAACTGGTCTTTATTTGTCTTTATCCATCAA
Organism: Acacia pycnantha; assembly: GCA_025563575.1. Taxonomy (NCBI): domain Eukaryota; kingdom Viridiplantae; phylum Streptophyta; class Magnoliopsida; order Fabales; family Fabaceae; genus Acacia; species Acacia pycnantha. Next base: position 930,106 of record JAMWYP010000169.1, on the reverse strand, counting down.
TCACTCCAGATTTTGGTTCAGATAGAAAGAATATAGGAAATCTTGTGAAGGGCAATTTAGTCTTTCTATTTTAATATTTTAATTTTTGGTCATTCAAAATAATTACCATTTTTATGGTCCTTCATAATAAATATGACTTTTCTTAAGTCCTTTATTATAATTCTCCCTTATTTATATTGAATGACATTAATGACCTAATGGTTACCAATATTTTGTGCAAATAAGTGGTGTGGTTCGAACCACACCCTCACCACTTTAGGAATATTTATTCCTAAAAGAATATTCTTACTGGAGGTCCCGCCATGCATATTTTGTCGATTGAATTGGGTCTTTTATATTTCCTGTTTATATGACCTCTTAGAATGACGAAGAAGAAAGTGCTTGGAACCCATGTCATAAAAGGATGATAGCATTATAAAAATGAAGTCTTTGTTTTGTTTTTCCTTTTTGATAAAAGGTCAAATGCATTAAAAGATATATTTCATCCGACGTTAATATAAAACATATTTAGATATTTGGAGAGTTGATATTGATTCTAAATAAAAGACAAAATTTTCATATTTGTCAATATTTTTTTAAATTACCTTTATTGATACTCTTTCAACAATAATTAAGGGAGCGAGGGTAGGAGGGAATTAATGAATGTGACTAAGGTATTTTAGAAAATATATGTCATATTAACTAACTTAACCAACTTCTTTAATCTAATAAAATTAGGTAAATATGTCTTATATTAAGGACTGGAGGGAGTAACAACTACAAAAGTTTAGAATTACAAACTAAAGAACGACATTGGATACAATTAAGAAATTGAAAAAAACATGGAACTATGGAGTTGGCTAATTGGATATTAGTAAACATAAAACAATTCAAGGAAAACCACAATGTCTCGGGACAAAAATATTTGTCGAATCTCTAGCAGTTCCAGCAGTGGGAAGGATTCTCCTTTTAAGTAAAAGACTTATAATAAACAGGCACTAGATGAAGATACGACTGACGGAAAAAAATGCTCTGCTCGTTCCTCTCTCACAGGAGGAGGATGACCTCCTCATACATAGTTCTAAGAAGATTAAAAATAGGGGAAAGAGCAATAGTAATCACTTGACTCAAGAGACATGGCCTAAATTGGGAAACAAAGGTGATTATTACAACAAGGGCGGTTTGTCCTTTGCGAAAACTTTAAAGGGGAAGAACAGAGATGTCGATGACTCTGATGATGAGAATGGAAAAGAGATTGATGCTGGGTCAGAGGACAATATGTCGGATGATGAGCAGGATAAGGAAGACTGTGAACTTTTTATGTAGAATGGTGGAGGACCATAATAGAAACTTCCTGACTTTCAACTTCTCAGGGAAAATCAAGAAGCGTCTTTACAAAGCATGGCAGAAGGCAGTCATTGTTAAGCTACTGGACAAGAGCATTGGTTATAAGGCGCTATTATCCCGTCTCCAAACTTTATGAGCTAAGAGAGAACGTCTTATCAACATTGGCTATGGGTATTATGTGGGGAAAATGTCTAACAGAGATGATTATATTAATGCATTAACTGGCGGCCCATGGGTGATCTATGATCACTATCTTACTGTGAGGCCATGGGAACCAAACTTTCCTCTGGCAAGAGCGAAAATCGATAAGGTGGCGGTTTGGGTAAGAATGCCAAATATGTTCCGTGAATACTATGATAGGGAGGCATTGACAATCACAGGCAATAGGATCGGCGAAACCATTAAAGTTGATATGAATACTTCTTTCCAGCTGAGAGGCCATTATGCTTGAATATGAATGCTTTTGAACTTGGGGAAACAACTTATGTCAAGATTTCGTTTGGATGGGGAACACTACTATCTGGAGTATGAAGGTTTGCATCTTCTCTATTCTTCGTGTGGAATCTATGGTCATACTAGTGAACTTTGTCCTGACTAGAATAGGGAGCAATGTAATAACGAGATGAGAGACGACCAACCTAAGCATCAATTGGGTTGAGGTGCACAACGACAGGAAGGGGACTCTGGAGGCCATTGGGATCAATGGCAGTCTGTGCAAAAAATTTGCCGGCAACAGAAAGTTAAGGAGGTCAAGGAGGGACAACTGAGACAGGATACTAGGGATCACGATTTGACATCCTTGCAGATGTGGAGGAAGAGCAACGTAAGGAGTCTGACAATGTGGTGATATGAGGTGTCCAGGATTAGATAGTGGAGGAGCGACATGCTCAACTATAGAGTACTGCGGGTGCCAGAGTCCAAAAACAGGTGAAAAAGGTGACAAAAAACTTGGGCACGAAGGTACAATATGACAAGGAGGAGCATAACGAGGTCAAGGGAAAGCATACCTCTAAGCTCAGGAAACGGGTTGATAAACAGGCCAGAGATAGAAGAAAAGATGAAGTCCTCATGTTAACTCTAGTTGATAAGGTTAAGGGAGAGACCAGTTGTGGGGAACCAAAGGATGAGAACATTGGAAACCATTGGGCCAGTTGTAGCAGAGATCAGGGTATTGAGGCCCATTTGATGAACGTTGCTTTTGACCCTGGGTATAAGGGCGATGCCGTATTGGGCCAGTGCTCTTGGGCAAAGAACCTTTCAACTTGGGCCCAACTTAAGAATATAATGAGAATGAGGATATGGTGGACTCTTCACTGGTCCCAAAGACGTAGTCCTCAATTGGGCTCCTATCCTTTTAATTATTTTTTATGGATAATTTCTTATTTTGGAATATAAGGGGGCTTCTAATAGAAAGCTCTAGAGGAATATCAGGGCGGTGTGTGCTGGGCCCAAACCCACTTTGATAGTTTTGGCTGAAACAAAAGGCCTTAATGAAACTCCCTTCCGACCGTTACTCTCGGAAGGATTTGACTCTCTGCAGTGTATACCAAGTGAGGGTAGATTTACAGGTCTGACGATTCTTTGGTAGAGTACTAGTATTCAGGTTAGAATTATTGAGGTCAATCAACAATATTTTCATCTGGAATGTTCTTTGAATGGAATGGCTCCCTTTTGAATGACCATCGTATATGTCGTTCCATACTCGGACCTCGGAATGGAGCTCTGGTCTAATCTAAAGCGAATTGCTTCATCGGCATCAAAACCCTGGGTGGTCTACAGTGACTTTAACGACATACTTTACCCTCATGAGCGAAGTAGGGGAGTCAGGTGCAATATGAACCGGATTCGATGGTTCAACGATAGAGTGAGGGAATGTGCCTTGTCGGATTTGGGGGCTCAGGGCCCAAAATGCACTTGGAAGGGTCCATTATTGTTGGGGTGTTCTCGTCTCTTCGAGCAATTGGATCGGGTGTTAGTAAATGCTCACTTCATAGGAAATCTGGGGAGCTATTACGCTAAGGTACTTCCTTGAACTCAATTTTCCAACCATAATCCTCTATTATTAGATTTTCAAGCTGAGAATGATAATAGATGACCAAGACTGTTTAGATTTGAAGCCATGTGGTTGACTCATGAATCTTTTGATGAGTTCCTTTCCACTTGTTGGGGAAGTAATGGGAATTTGGGGATTACTTTAATGGACGTTCAAAACGCTCTAGTTGATTGGAACATGGACTGTTTTGTGTTGATTGAAAAGAATAAAAGAATCCTCCTGGCGAGAGACAATGGGATCCAACAATCACCAAGGTATCCTCATTCAAGTTACTTATATGCTTTGGAACGGGAGTTACAAATGGAGTTTGATCAGCTGCTGAAGATGGAGGAAATAAAATGGTTCTAGAAGGCTTAGATTGATTGGATTACTGAGGGCGATCAAAATACTAGATTCTATCATCTAAAGACAACAATGCGAAGGAGAAGAAATAAGATCTTAATGTTAAAAGATGGAAGTGGGTCATGGGTAGAGGACGAAGCCACTCTGGAAGGGATGGTGGTAAAGCATTTCTAGGATCTTTATCAATCGGAGAACGCCTGAATTGATTGGTACACTACCAATACTAAGTTTCCTCCACTAGAATCGGCAATCTTGGCCAATCTGAGCAAAATTCCAACTGATGAGGAAATCAAACATGCACTATTTCCTATTGGTCCATTTAAAGCTCCTAGATATGACGAATTCCCTCCAATCTTTTCCCAGTCCAAATGGAGTATCATGGGCTCTTCAATTTGAAACTTTGTAAGGGGTGTGTTCGTAGGGACGAAAGACCTCACTGAGCACAACAGAACATTAATTTCATTGATCCCTAAACGGGATAAGCCTACCCTGGGACATTTTAGACTAATATCCTTATGCTTTGTTCATTATAAGTGTGTCTCAAAGGTTGTTATTGCAAAGTTGAGACAAGTGATGGACTCTATTATCTCTCCCTTTCAATCTAGCTTCATCAAAGGAAGAACAATTCAGGATAATATCATTATGGGCCAAGAAATTATTCATACTAGGAATAGAACAAGGGGACGGAAAGGGATAATGGCGTAAAAGATCGACTTGGAAAAAGCTTACGATAGGATAAGATGGGATTTCTTGGAGAATGTCCTAGAGGAAGTGGGGTTTGACAAGAACTTTATCAATCTAGTAATAGCATGTGTCACATTGGTATCCTATAACATTTTTTGGAATGGTTCGAAGACTCATCTCTTCTCATCAAAAAAGAGTCTTCGACAGGGCGATCCTATCTCTCCGCTTCTCTTTGTCTTGTGTATGGACAAGTTATCACACATGATCTGAGATGCCATGGATATGGGAATATGAAAATGTAACACCCCAAATTATGTAGCATAAATCGTGTCGGATGACACCTGTTTTTATAAAAGTCAAACAAAACTTGAGGTGCTACTTCAGAGTACCGCGGAAACGGAGAGCAATGTATCAACAAATGGACAATGAGAACTGATATAAAAATACCCCGACATATGACGATGCCGAGCGTATGCTGATATATTAAAAATTTCCCGAAGGAATAATCATGTGATACAATATACAGAGCTTCGTACAATTACATTTCACAAAAAGTAACTATACAACCTAGACCAAGCCTTGACCAGACTTGGGGCAATGAACCTAACTCCGTTATCCGAACAGAATGGCTGCAAGTGTCTACCATAGGGGCCTCACCGAGTTCACGGCGACTGATTGGCACACCCACGTAGACTAGCCTTGCCTTCGGCACCAAACTATTCGAAGTAACTTCATTAGACTCTTGCCTGACATTTGGCTCTGATGATCTTCTTCCGGCACTTGCCTCGACTGGTACATTGCTACGACTCTGCCCCTTGATTCCTCTCTATGGTTCCGTCTACCGGTCTTCCCTGCTCCGGCATTCCATCTAGTTATGTTGTTTCCCGCCTTCGACCCTTGGTCCATCGGACCTGAAAGCATACAATGAGATCCAATTTACCCCATTGGATCTCGTAAACGGTTAACCTCATGCTCAAACAATACAAGATATAACAATGTATATTCTAGAGCTAATACAACAAGATATCATTTGCATACAATAGATGCATGATCATTATGACGACAGAACATAAGCACATAGCAATATGTAAGGCCCCATAGGGTAACAACAACAACAATCCGCACTATTCACCAGGTGCCACGATACCACTCGTGTCCTCGCCGCTAGGAAAACATAACGGCATTATTATGACATAACCCGTATAAAAACTGTTTGTATATCGGTCTACGAACGTATCTATCACATATATGTATTTAAGCAGCACAAGATTAGTGTTACAGTACGCGTCCGTACCTCCGTTGACGATATACGGAATTTCTGGTACGTTTTGACGAAAACTGCACGTTGACGGAAAAACAATGGCCGACAATGCACGTCTGACAACAGAACGGCAGCAGATCAAGGTTTCTGATATCCTATAATGATAATATCACCATTATCAATATTTGACATTATAACGGGCATTTTAGGTAAAAATTACCATTTTGCCCCTATACCCCTAATCGGCGGAATTTCGCCAGCACTTCGTTACTTTGGCTCCGACTTTCCAAAATTTTGCCAGAACTCCGACCCCACCATGATTTTTGAATTTAATACTTAAAATAAAGCTAAAGATCTATCTAGCATTACTACTAAAACTACTGAAAGCATTAAAAGCTAAAGACCGTAAAAATTACCCAGAGCTTCACGCAAAATTCCCTGCTCCTTCCTCCTCCAGAGCTCCTCTCTCTAACTTCTCTCTAGGAAAGCTCAACTAGAGAAGAATGGTTTTTGGTGTGAAGATTACAAAGGAAGAGCCTCCTATTTATAGGGAAAATTGGGAGCACTATTCACATCTTGTCGCGAATTCGGGACCGTTGATCGCATTTTTCTTGATAGGCTTCATCTTGGCCTTACACATACCCAAAACCAGCCCTCCCCTTTGGTTGGTGAATTGTCACATCAATTAATGTGATGTGATGCTTTTGCTTTATGAACTTGTACCGATAAAGTTCCCGATCGGTGTCCGAATCGCGTAATCTCAACTGAAAGCGTGCGCTTTCGGAAGAACTTTCTCGGGATCATCAATCTCTGGACAAAAATTCACTGATTCCAAATATGTCCAGATAAATTCAAACTCATTTACAAATGTTGAGTTAGAATTTATTTTCTTCAGATCTTTAAAATGTGACTATCCGCATTTCTCCCTATTTCGTCTTATTAGGAAAATGCTCTACCTACTTCTAATCAACTTCCTAAAAAGCTAACGAAGATAAAAATTCACCGATCAATATTTTACTCGACATTGGAAAACCTATTCCTGGTACTCTAGACAGATCCGTTTCCTATAAATCTGATCACTATTCATTGTACTTGTTTATACAATTTTACACTTCAACTTGCAAGTTAAGGCACCATGATTTTTTACCAACTCTTGTCCTTATTTCTTTTTCTTGGCCAAATTTTGGTCAAATCTGGTCCTTTTATTTTAATTTTCGTTTTAATTATTTATTTAATTAATTAAGAATATATAAAATAATTATTTAATAATTTTTTTATATAATTTTTTTGCAAAATTTCCCTATTGGTCAATTCTTGTATTTAGGCTTAAAAATACCTAAACTCAACTATTTTTCTCCAAAATTTCCAATTAATTAGTAAACATGTTTTTACTAATTTTGAACCATAAACCACTAATTTTAGGATTTTATATAATTATTCATGAATTTCCTTTGCTTATGCTTAAGTAATTAGCCAATAATTACTCAATTACTCTCTTATCACTAGTTGATAATTCTCTTAATTAAGATAACCCTTTATCTTCAAACTTTTGTATTGACATTTGTATTTTATGTCCCATGCATTAGTTCATAATTCACGGGGGCATTTTTGTCATTATAATACTTTTTAACTTTTCCCACTTTATTTTTCCAAGGTAGTAATTTAATAAATTACTTAAATTAGGGACAATATACTTCCTTATTTCAAATGAATATTTTCTTGCCTCTTTATAATTTTCACAGTGGTATTATATAACCCGTAAATGCATTTAGGGACCTAATTGCACATTCTTAAACGTTTTAGGGACCTATTTGCACATTTTCTAATTTCAAGAGTAATTACCCTAAAAATTCACCACAAGGTCTTGGAGACCATATATTCACCTATTTCCAATAGGCAATATTTGCTCAATATGATACTTATCATAAATGAGATTTTCGTGGTATTACATTTCTCCCCGTTAAATAAAATTTCGTCCTCGAAATTTGCGCGTATCACGTCAGAGAAAGAACTTAGACCTTTAGTCTAACCTTTGTACATGCATACTTACTTAGCACGCATCCCAACATTCCAACATCAGTCTTATCCAACTGGTACTCCGGTTAAATACAGGACTCACCTGTCCATTCTCATAGTACTTTGTTACACAAAGCTTCACTATCTCGACTCATTCGACCTTTCGCTTATCACACATTGGCCTTTCGGCTCAATCTATTACTCGATACAATGAATGTCATCTCGACATTTAGCATCTCACACAATGCTCAGTATCACCGGTCTTATGGCCTAGGGACACCGCCCGTGCATACTTGCACATTAGGTCTTATTGCCTCGAGCTTCTGTTCGTCTACTTCATCTGAGCCTTTTCCCATTCAAGCTCTCAGACTACTTTCTTAATACTATAGCTAACGGCTACTATCTGGCTTAACCAGCTCACTTTTCCTATTAGTTCCTGTTCCTATATCAAAATTTCCAACTACACCGCTTTTCACACAATAGCTTTGACGAGCCTGTCATTGCTACTCAAAATCATTATGTTTGTCTTATTTTCAAATTTCACATGATGAAAATTTTCCCGTGGTCTTAGTACATTTCGCAATTCGCACTTTACCGAGAAGTAATAGTGCTTTCAAACTTTCAAACTTAATCGCTGCCAACACAAATTCATGGAAATGTATTTACTACCGGCTCAACAACTTTGACTACTGGCACATACCTTTGAGGGTATAATTTACTTTACAAATTGTTTGAACAATTGAAAGTTCACGCCACCACTTCAACCACTTGGTACAGCGAGCGTCTTATCCCAATCCCCATATTCGGTCTCCTGCAAATGCAGTACCGTCAAATAATGTGGGAGAATTTCCGCCCTTCCTTGAAGGAACCCAGGCCCCGCACTGGCACATAACCCTATCTACCGAAACTTTGTCCAGACATAGTCAGGTTGCTAAAACATACGCTCTCGGCGAAATGTTATGGATTGGGTGCGTTTCACTGCTGGTGCGATCTTCATTTTCTCAACACAAATTCCCTAAAAAACTCTTTGTTCAAAAGAACCTTTACCAAAGGCCGATTTCAAACGTTTCAAAACATCCGGCAAGACCCAAAGAAACCGTGTACATCTACAATAGCTTCGCCCTTCCAGCTTCAGACTACCACAACATAGTTGAAAACTCGCTTTCAAACTCTAGGTTCTAACAAACCCTTTTCATAAGACTACATCATTTCAAAACTTGACCATCACCGTGGTCTCAAATTCCGTTGAAAAAAACATTCCATTTGAAAACTCCGTTTCAAAATTCACAAGTTCGAAAATCAATTTCAAAGATTTCAAATATAGCGGGTGTATTGGCAAATTTAGAATTTCCATCTTTACACGTTTTCGTGAATCGACAACTAATCCGAGAGGATCATTTACCAATTAATTGCATTCGGACCTCTCGTCCTTGGCTACTCAACATTTGGCTATTACGGATATCGTCTGCCATTCTCGGTTTCATAGTCTTTTCAAGATACTACCCGACGTTCATGGTTCAACAATTGTGGGTTTCTACCGCCTATAGACATAATAGTCTCACAGACTTAAGGCTTTTAATTGAACGTATACATGTCCAATGACCCATGGACTCCCGGTCCTCAAAGGTCCTACTACCCATCACAACATTTGAGAGATACATATTACCTTCTTGCCCTTACTAGAACATACCCAAACTCATGCAGCTTCAACTACAATCTTGTCATGTCGTACTTTGATATATGGTGTTTCCCGTGGCGCCCATACACCGTGGTCAACACCACAAATACCAAAATGTCTCCATGGCTCCCATACACCATGGCAACACAAGATATCATAAATGTTTTCATGGCGCCCATACACCATGGCAACACAAGATACCTCCTACTCAATGACACGATCGTGGTCCGGTTGCATTCGAAACTAAGAGATATACCGGAGCACCCTATGGCAATTTACTAGATTTCATAAACCTTTTCTCTAGGGAACCTATTAGATGCGGAATTCGTTATAATGTACTTACCTTGAGAACCGATACGCCGGTAGCTTTACCGTATGGGTCATCGTCACGGCGGCCGCACTAAACGGTTTGTTGTCGTGGTGGCTCTACCCCACTGGTACTTTACACGGCGCTTCACTCAATCCCTCCGATCGGTCGGCTCCTCCTCCGAACCCTCCGTAGGTAGACCCCTCAATCAAAACTCTCCGTAGGTAGCCATCTTCGATCAAAACTCCCCATATGTAGTATTGTCTTCAATCAATCGTCTCGTATCATTACAACGAGAACTCGAATCTTACCGTGTTCCTACCCTTTTCGAAATTTGTTGTTTTTATGCCATCTCATCTGGGTTTTAACTTATGGACTTTCACTATCACCCAACTCCAGTAACATATTTATCCCGTCCTCCCTATCGGGTAACCACCCACTTCTTAGGGAAATATATTGGTTACTAACATTACTATGGTTATTGGTCTCACCTTGAAACCATAACCCATAGCTACCGGGGTTTTATCTATCGTATGGTTCCGTTAAGGAACCGATTCTCGTGTATTTAAAACCTAAGGTATCCCACTCATTTTTCCTCGTGGTTCCTACTCTGTACTCGGAACATAGGAAATGCTCGCTTACTATTTCTCCGTCACCACCGTCAAGGACTTAGTCAAAGACCTCAGTCCCCGGAGCTACGCCCCGTTACACGCATGGTGTCTGGCCTCTACAAGGCAGGGATTATCCTCTCAGGGTAACTTAGAAACTTTCTGTTCCTACATGGAACATAATCAACAGGTCACTGTTTCTACAGGGAACCTAAACGTAAGGTTTACCGTCTACAGAAAAACCTAAGCAGTACCGACTTCTCTGTACCGCTTCCCCTTGAAACACTAGGCAAGTATTTCATTTAGACTCCTGTACCAGAAGTCCTAGACTTTAGCAACAGAAGCCATATTCTGTGCTGTCTCTCCATTCTCTGGGTCTTAAATTACCCGACTTAACCCTTTTCCTTCAGGGTATACGTCCTTTTTGTATCACAATACCAGTATTATATCAGTACTCTTAACCTAATTGTCCATACACTGCTCGGAGACTAGCTATGAAGCTAGCTCTGATACCAAAATGTAACACCCCAAATTCTGTAGCATAAATCGTGTCGGATGACACCTGTTTTTATAAAAGTCAAACAAAACTTGAGGTGCTACTTCAGAGTACCGCGGAAACGGAGAGCAATGTATCAACAAATGGACAATGAGAACTGATATAAAAATACCCCGACATATGACGATGCCGAGCGTATGCTGATATATTAAAAATTTCCCGAAGGAATAATCATGTGATACAATATACAGAGCTTCGTACAATTACATTTCACAAAAAGTAACTATACAACCTAGACCAAGCCTTGACCGGACTTGGGGCAATGAACCTAACTCCGTTATCCGAACAGAATGGCCGTAAGTGTCTACCATGGGGCCTCACCGAGTTCACGGCGACCGATTGGCACACCCACGTAGACTAGCCTTGCCTTCGCACCAAACTATTCGAAGTAACTTCATTAGACTCTTGCCCGACATTTGGCTCGATGATCTTCTTCCCAAGCACTTGCCTCGACCGGTACATTGCTACGACTCGCCCTTGATTCCTCTCTATGGTTCAGATATTCTAGAGCTAATACAACAGTATATCATTTGCATACAATAGATGCATGATCATTATGACGACAGAACATAAGCACATAGCAATATGTAAGGCCCCATAGGGTAACAACAACAACAGCCTGCACTATTCACCAGTGCCACGATACCACTCGTGTCCTCAGCGCTAGGAAAACATAACGGCATTATTATGACATAACCCGTATAAAAACTGTCTGTATATCGGTCTACGAACGTATCTATCACATATATGTATTTAAGCAGCACAAGATTAGTGTTACAGTACGCGTCCGTACCTCCGTTGACGATATACGGAATTTCTGGTACGTTTTGACGAAAACTGCACGTTGACGGAAAAACAGCGGGCTGACAGCGGCACGTCGGACAGCATAACGGCAGCAGATCAAGGTTTCTGATATCCTATAATGATAATATCACCATTATCAATATTTGACATTATAACGGGCATTTTAGGTAAAAATTACCATTTTGCCCCTATACCCCTAATCGGCGGAATTTCGCCAGCACTTCGTTACTTTGGCTCCGACTTTCCAAAATTTTGCCAGAACTCCGACCCCACCATGATTTTCGAATTTAATACTTAAAATAAAGCTAAAGATCTATCTAGCATTACTACTAAAACTACCGAAAGCATTAAAAGCTAAAGACCGTAAAAATTACCCAGTAGCTTCACGCAAAATTCCCTGCTCCTTCCTCCTCCAGAGCTCCTCTCTCTAACTTCTCTCTAGGAAAGCTCAACTAGAGAAGAATGGTTTTTGGTGTGAAGATTACAAAGGAAGAGCCTCCTATTTATAGGGAAAATTTGGAGCACTATTCACATCTTGTCTGCGAATTCGGACCGTTGGATCGCATTTTTCTTGATAGGCTTCATCTTGGCCTTACACATACCCAAAACCAGCCCTCCCCCCTTTGGTTGGTGATTTGTCACATCAATTAATGTGATGTGATGCTTTTGCTTTATGAACTTGTACCGATAAAGTTCCCGATCGGTGTCCGAATCGCGTAATCTCGGAAAAGTCTCAAAATACGGAATTACCATTTTGAAGCCCCTTTCCTTCTCATTAGGAATATCTAATCTAAACTAATTTTTGATTCCATCCAGGGGCTCCAAAAGTCATCCAAGTTTACTGGAAAGCGTGCCGCTTTCGGAAGAACTTTCGGATCATCAATCTCTGGACAAAAATTCACCGATTCCAAATATGTCCAGATAAATTCAAACTCATTTCCAAATGTTGAGTTAGAATTTATTTTCTTCGATCTTTAAAATGTGACTATCTCGCATTTCTCCCTATTTCGTCTTATTAGGAAAATGCTCTACCTACTCGGAATCAACTTCCGGAAAAGCTAATCGAAGATAAAAATTCACCGATCAATATTTTACTCGACATTGGAAAACCTATTCCCGGTACTCTAGACAGGATCCGTTTCCTATAAATCGATCACTATTCATTGTACTTGTTTATACAATTTTACACTTCAACTTGCAAGTTAAGGCACCATGATTTTTACCAACTCTTGTCCTTATTTCTTTTTCTTGGCCAAATTTTGGTCAAATCTGGTCCTTTTATTTTAATTTTCGTTTTAATTATTTATTTAATTAATTAAGAATATATAAAATAATTATTTAATAATTATTTTATATAATTTTTTTACAAAATTTCCTATTGGTCAATTCTTGTATTTAGGCTTAAAAATACCTAAACTCAACTATTTTTCTCCAAAATTTCCAATTAATTAGTAAACATGTTTTTACTAATTTTGAACCATAAACCACTAATTTTAGGATTTTATATAATTATTCATGAATTTCCTTTGCTTATGCTTAAGTAATTAGCCAATAATTACTCAATTACTCTCTTATCACTAGTTGATAATTCTCTTAATTAAGATAACCCTTTATCTTCAAACTTTTGTATTGACATTTGTATTTTATGTCCCATGCATTAGTTCATAATTCACGGGGCATTTTTGTCATTATAATACTTTTTAACTTTTCCCACTTTATTTTTCCAAGGTAGTAATTTAATAAATTACTTAAATTAGGGACAATATACTTCCTTATTTCAAATGAATATTTTCTTGCCTCTTTATAATTTTCACAGGGTATTATATAACCCGTAAATGCATTTAGGGACCTAATTGCACATTCTTAAACGTTTTAGGGACCTATTTGCACATTTTCTAATTTCAAGAGTAATTACCCTAAAAATTCACCACAAGGTCTTGGAGACCATATATTCACCTATTTCCAATAGGCAATATTTGCTCAATATGATACTTATCATAAATGAGATTTTCAGGGTATTACAGAAAACATTTTTCAATATCTAGAAACGGACCTGCAATCTCACACTTTATGTTTGTAGATGATCTTCTATTGTTTGGAGAAGCTTCTATAGAGCAGGCAATGCGTATGATTCTATGTTTGGAGAAGTTCTGCGATTTATGTAGCGAAAAGATTAGTAGGGAGAAATCCTCAATTTTCTTCTCACCTAAAGTTCAAGAATGTGTCAAACGGAACATTGCTTCCACTGTGGGCATGAATATCTCAACAGAAATTGGGAAGTATTTAGGTGTCCCCTTGTTAAGGAAGAGAAAGAAATCTGAATCCTTTCATTATAGGTTAAAGGTGCAAAAATACCCATAACTTTTTATCCAAAGCGCATCCAACACCATATGCTCTTTAGAGGTGCAAAAATACCCATTAACTTTCAAAATAACAGCAAAAATGCCATGATTGTTAAATTGCCTTAACAGATGTTACATACAATATGAAAAAACCAAAACACCCCTGAAATAAAAAAAAAAACACCCTTGCTCCCAAACTCTAAATTTATCCTATTGGCTGACAGATCCTCAACTTCTGGAGGCTCAACATAAACAAACAACACCGGTAATTATAACTTATTGAGTTCAAATGAAGAAATATATAAAAAAAATACATAAGTAAAGGAATAAGCATTACTCTAAAAGCTACTTTAACCAAATTCACCCAGAAAAATTTTCTGCAAAATGAATGTTAAAAAGAAAGTACTCAAATCGAAGAACAAGGGATGGTAGGTGATTGCTTGCGGCTTGCGAGTTGAAGACGCAAAGTGAGCAAAGACGACGGTTGACGTAACACAAACGAGGGTCAACAGTATGGAAAAGATCCAAATAACAAAAATAAAGGCGTGGCAGAGTGAAGAAGAGAGCCAAAGAACAAATATAATAGTGAAGAAGAAGAAGAGAGCACCCACTACTAGATGAAGGAAGAAGAGGAACCCACTACTAGATGAAGGAAGAAGAGGAACCGACTAGATTAAGGAAGATGAGAGAAAGTCAATAATGGTGAGGCGGGGGATGATTCGGTGGATCTAGAAGGAGAGCTTGTTGTGGATGACTTCGATGATTCAAATATGCAAAGTAGAGTGGAGAAATGTTGTTGCTGTTGTTCGAAGATGCCGCCACCATCACCGGCGTCTGAAGAGAAAATAAAGAGAAGAAGGGAGAAAGGACAGAGTCATGATAAAAAAAAGGGAAGGACAAGTGGGGAAATTATAAAAAGCTAAGCATTTTTATTTTCTTGAATGGTGTAGGGCCCACCCTAAAAGTAACGTTAGTTAAAGCATTTTAACGGCACGGGTATTTTTGCTCTCATTTTAACAGTTTATGGGTACTTTTACACCTCCGAAAAACATTTGGTGTTAGGTGAACTTTAGGCAAAGTTCATGGGTATTAGTGCACCTTAAGCCATCATTATTTCATTGCTAGAGTAAAAAGTAAACTTTCGGCCTGGAAAGAGAAATGCCTCTCAACGGCTGGTTGGATCACATTGGCGAAATGAGTGTTGAGTGTTGTTCCTCTGTATCCTATGCAAGTGGCGAAGCTTCGTAACTCATTTTGTTCTGAAATTGAGAGATTACAATATAACTTTATATAGGGTCACAATGGCTCAACTCGTGGTTTTCATCCTATTAGTTGGGATCGAACTTTACTGCGAAAAGATCAGGGAGGATTGGATTTTAAAAGGCTATATTCCATGAACAATGCATGTGGTGCACAGATAGCGTGGAAGCTTGTCACAGGTGCAAAGGGGCTTTGGGCAGAAGTTTTGTTTCGGAAATACATGTTGCGTGTAATACCCGGATAAATAAAATGGCCATTTCTGATAAGTAAATTTGTGGTCTCAATTTCTATGTTGTATTTATCGTTTTTATGAGGGAAAAATCTCTTGAAAATTAGGGAAAAAGAATAAGGAGTCAAAATGACTAAAATACCCTCGTGAGGCATAAAATAGCCTAAGGAAAAATATGATAAATCTCAAGAGTATTAGGAAAAAAAAATAAATATATATATATATATATATATATATATGTGTATATATATGTATATATATATATATATATATATATATATATATATCTATGTATGTATGTATGTATATGTATATACTTCAGAAAGTATTTGAAAGTATAGGAAAAAGTATTCAGAAAGTATTGGATTAGAAAGTATAGAAAAGTATTCAGGAAAGTATTCAAAAAGTATCGAAAGTATTCCGAAAATATTCCGAAAGTATTAATATGTGGGAAAAGTGGAAAGTATGTGAAAGTATTGAGAAAGTATTCCGAAAGTATATATGTATGCATGCTAGCCGAAAATTGCAAGAAAATATGGATAAGAAGGAAGTAATATAATATCATGATATTTGTGAATCCACTTGCAATAAAATAATAATATAATTTATGAAAAAGAAAATAGGATAAATGACCACGGATAGAAATTAAATCCTATCTAGGAAACCATGGACAAGATTTCTAAAGTCAGAGAAGAATATTAATAAGTGGGTTTTTATCTCAAAGTAGACTATCTCCAAAGTTATTTCTGTAACTGGCGGACCGGTTAGGGAATAAGACGAAAAAGGAAAATAAGGCAGATAGTAGAAATGAAAATAAATTATAACTCAACATCTGGGAATGAATTGAGAATTATCTGGACATATTTGGAATCAGTGAATTTTTGTCCAGAGGTTGACGATTCCGGAAGTTACTTCCGTAACCGGCACGTTTTTCCGTAAAACTTCAGCAGGACCGGAGAATACCTGGAAGGGATCAAAATTTTGTTTAGACTAGGTTTTTTTAGTGAGTGAGGAAGGATCTTCAAAGTTGTGATTCCATATTTCTGAAATTTTACGCGATTACGCGATTCGCACGCCGATCGGGAAATTCTACCGGCTTAGGCTTCTGGAAGGTGGGATGTGGCACCACCTCATTGGCTCATCCCTTGACTTTGGGGAGCCAAGAGGTCGGCCAAAGAGAGGAAGGGCCAAGATTTTGCCACCTAACAGAAGTGCGATCCGACGGTCAGGAATTCGTCTGGTAAAGTGTGAATAGTGCACTGAAATTTCCCTATAAATATCCCTCCACCTTCATTGAACTCTTCACACCAAAATCCACTCTAGAATTTTGAATTGGAGGAGCAGCAAAGAGGAGAAGAGGTCCGGGGAAATTCGCAGTGAAGTTCTGAGTATGTTTTTCGGTCCTTAGTCTTAAGTTTCGGTAGTTAGGGTAGAAATGTTAGATTAGTCTTTAATCTTCCGAATATGATTAGATATCATATGCTAGGGGTATTTTAAATGAGAATTTCGAAAATCATGATTGGGTCGAAGTTCTGGCAAAATTTGGAAGAAATTAAAGTCAAAATAGCGAAGCGCTGGCGAAATTCCGCCGATTAGGGGAATAGGGGCAAAATGGTAATTTTTACCTAAAATGCCTGTTATGATGTCAAATCACTAATAAATGTGATATTACTCTTATAGGACATCGTAACCTTGATCTGCTTTGTCGTCTGTTTGTCCGACGTGCCGCTGTTAGACGTTTCACTGTTTTCGTCAAAAAGTACGATTTTTCGTCAGAAGTACCTACGCCCGTCAACGAAGGTACGGACGCGTACTGTAACACTAACTCTGTGCTGCTTAAGTACATATATGTGATAGATACGTTCAGAGATTGATATACAGACAGTTTTCACGGGTTATAGTCATAATAATGCCGTTACGTTTTCCTAGCGCTGAGGACACGAGTGGGTATCTTGGCACTGGATATGTGCAGGCTGTTGTTGTTATTGTTTACCTTATGGGGCTTTACATACTGCTCTGTGCTTATGTTCTGTCGTCATATTGATCATGCATCTGCTGTATGCTTATGTATTGATATACTGTTGTATTGTCTTGAATATCATTGTCTCGTATACCGTATTGTTTGAGCATGAGGTTAACCGTTACCCGAGATCCAATGCGGTAAATTGGATCTCGGCTATAGCTTCAGGGTCCGGAGGACCGAGAATTGGAGACCGGGGAAAACAGCAAGCGTAGACGATCGGTCGGAGATATCTTTACCGCTTTCCGTATTTTATATTCAAACACTAGGATGACTGTAATCATTACTATGTTACACTTTGGTTAATCTTTTGTTATGGATCAGTTACTCTTTCGCTCCAATGCTCTACTCTGATTGAAAAAAAAAAAATCCGCTTTTAAAATGGGATGTTACACTGCGCGATGGAACTATTATGCTAAATGCTAAAAGTAGTGATTCAAGCTTTTGGAAGTTTATAGTGAGTTAGAAAGCTTTAATGGACGCAGGTACTTACTTGTTGGAATATTTGAAATGGTGTGTCTGTTAAAGTTTTCTCAAATTATTGGTTAATGAAGGACAAAACTTTGAAAGATTTGGTGCTCTGCTCTTTGACTGATAGTGAGGCTAATAGCACAGTAAAGGATTGGGTGGTAGATGGGTGTTGGGATTTATGTAGATTGGCTCAGTTTCTCCCTTGTGAAATTATCCAAAAACTAATTGTTGTGATGCCCCCATGCCAGGAGCGGGTAATGATGGAATAGTGTGGAAGGCGACAAACAGTGGAGCATTTTCGGTGCAAAGTGCTTATGTCTTGCTGGAAGGATACAATCCTCAAGACTCTGATCCAATTTTCTAATCCATTTGCAAATGGAAAGGAGTGGAAAAGATATGGGTGTTTATGTGGGTGGCTGTTAGCGATCGTCTCCCTACCAATATTTGCAGAAGTAAATGGAATCAATCCTCACCGGCCTGCGTCTACTGCAATAAGGCGAATAAGAGTGTACTTCACATTTTACGAGATTGTGAGCATGTAAGAAGAATGTGGTATGATTTGCTTAATCCCATTTTCATTCCAGAATTTTTTTCGTGCCCCTTGTAAAGTTGATTTAGTTTGAACTTTAAGAAGCAGCTTAGGAAATTTCAAGCTGGGAACTGGAATCTTGTCTGGGGAGTGGTGATCTGGAAGCTGTGGTTATGGAGAAATAGTTGCTTGTTTAATGAAGAGGTTGAAAAGCCTCAAACTCCAGCAGGTGTTATCTTACATTGCTGGAAGAGCTATACGCAAATTCCAGACTTCCCTGGTGAAGTTCATCTCTCTTTGTTGGGGCCAATGTCTTGGGAGCCCCCTGACGGTGATTGGACTAAGTTGAAAGTTGATGGAGCGGTGACACAGATTACGAATGCTGCTAGTTGGGGGGGTGTATTACGGGACAATGAAGGGAATTGGGTGGCTGGGTTCTGCCACACTTTGGGGCACTGTAGTGTTTTAGACGCTGAAAAAGAGGCGTTGCTTAAGGGTCTCGATTTATTGCCTGAGTCGGATTCAAAGGAACTCCTTGAGCTAGTGTACCAGGAGGAGGCTGAGACTAGCGGAGACCTCATATGTTGGAAGATCAGAGATTTTATGAAGAAAGATTAGTGTCTATTGATAGAGTATACCCTAAGAGCACAGAACAGGGTGGTAGATTCACTTGCTAAGAAAGGCATTTTATCATCAAGCTTTTTAGATGTTTGTCCTGATTTCTTAATGACTTTATTCTCACAAGAAATGTTGGGATTTAATTCCCATTTGTAATTTCCTTATTCTAGTTTATCTATCTTCACCAGTATAAAAACAAAAAAGTAAAAGACTCACATCACAAGATCTACTTTCTACTAGAGAAGAATTCATTTTCTATTTCATTAGGCTAACAATATAACTCTTTTTTAGGTTTAGAGCGCAACATATGTGCACCTCTTCCAATAAATGGGCTTTTCTTAAGATTTGAAATTATATTCTTCTCCTTACAAAATAAAACCGCTTACCACTTCAACCAATCTGATCTTCAAACAATCTGATCTAGTGAAGACAAGCTCAGAAACATGTGGGTGCACAATGAGAAGAATGTAATGAATCTTTTCTCCAAACTATGAGCTGAAGTGATTGACCTTGGTAATGTATCATCCATTATTTAATATAAGAGCTAGTTAGATATTAGATTTAATTTTAAATATAAGACTTCACCTTGTCTTTCAAATTTATGTTTTTTTCTCTAAAATATCCTTATTGATTGCACACATTAAAATATTTCATCATATAATAGTCATGATGAAATATAATATTTTAAGAAAACTAACCTACATTTATTACAAATAACTAATATAACTAACTTATTTAATCTACCCAAATTAGTCAATTAACTCTTATATCAAGGACAAGAAATAGTAAAACATTTCCAATTTGTTGTAAAAAGGAAGTCCTTTTTGCAATTCCTTTTCATATCCCCTTACATTGTTTTGGAAAAGGTCTGAAAAAATTTGAATCAGGACTTGGCCTCCCACCTAGGATCTGGAGGAGACATGTTTGGGCTGGGATGAGACATGAGCAGGAAAAGTGACCATGCCATTTGACGGGATGAGAATGTAAATAACCATATCAGATAGTTTTGTAAAACAAATTCAAGATATCCATATTTAGTTTTCTACAGTATTTCAAACAAAATTACCTCCTATAAGAAAATATATGTGTTTATGAAAAAAGAAAAAAGAACATAATCATAGATAGGAAAAAGTCCAGCTACCGAACTTCTAACTACGCTCCCCTTACGCTATAACCAAAGCAAGAAACATGCTTCTAGCAAACAGAACAAACCACAATAGCAGCAAACTCTAATTGAAGTTTTCCAAAACTAACACAGATATGATGAAGATTTCCAGAACTATGATATCTCATTGTAGCTTTCTGTTATATCTCAAAATAGATAGGGGAAAAAGCACTCCAACTTATCTACATTGTGCTCCTCCACATCCTATGAATAGAACTTACCTACCTCACATTTCTATTTCTTTGATACAATTCTTCCGTGAGTACACAATTGAAAACATCCCATGTTCCACACCATTGAACTGAGTTTTGCACCATTCAATTCCTTTCTTCGCCATCCTCCTCCTTCCACCAAAATGGGCGGGGAAATTTTAAGCCACTATGTCTTGCAAGTTTTAGAAAACTAACATTTTTAAGACTATCATCATCCACATAGTTCTCTTTGCTAAGAGCTTTAAATATATCAAACACAAAATTCTTATCATCCCTAATTTCCTTCTTTATTTCAGCTACCTTCTTCAAAAGGTTAATGGCAGAGGAAGAGAAAGCACTTGATTCTGGTTTCTCCTCGGGTCCTTTCTTCCTCTCAACAGATTCAGCAATCACATTCACTATCTTGTCCCCTTCATCAGTGCCTTCTTCAGCTTCATAATTCCCCTCTTTGTTTGGTGGCTCACTGAAACTATCCTTTGAAGGCAATTTCCTCTTTAAAATCCGAAACTTGTCCACTTCAGATCCGGAAATCTCAATTATTCGAGCTCCATCGTTACCATCCAAGCATTCAGCTACCAATGTGCGTTCAGTCCCCTGGTTTAACATGCCTTCTGGAAACCCTAATGGCGAATCATCCCTTAAATCAACATACTCTGCTGCTTCTGCATTCTCACTGAAATCGAAGAAACCCTGAGTTTCATCATCGGTCTCAGCCGCCTTGTGCACTGCGCGACCGTGACCTTCGGATGCGGATTGCGATGACTGCTGCTCAGGGGGGGTATGAAAAACGTCTTGTGAAGCCCTGTCTTTGGCAGGGTCTTGAGCCGTCTCCGGGAGAGACGCCATCGCAATGCCGGTCGAAGTTTCCGGGATTTCACCAGAGCATAGCGGTGCTCCGTCGTCGGGGTCAGAAAAAGAACAATGACGAAGGATTTCTTCCTGAGAGGAAGATATTGGGCGGAGCTTGATTCCATCGTCAAATATAGCGTTAATCTCAGTTGCCGCCATCGAAGCCTAGGGTTGGAGTTTCCTATTCAAAAGTTAAATTGGGACAAGATGAAGCTGCAAAAATTACCTTCGTTTATGGAGGAAGAGAGGAGAGGAGGAGATGAGAGAAGACTGAAGCGAACTAACCACATTCGGCCCCGTTTCTCTTTAGCGGCTACCGAACGCGAAGGAATCGAACATTGACGGAGCTACAGGCTAGATGCCGGCACGATGATACGACAGTGGAGGTGGGCTTGCACGGTTGAAAGTAGTCGACGGCGAAGCCAATGGCGCCGGGCTAAGCTTTCAGCTTCCCAGTCTCCTCTACAGAATGGCGGCGATGCGCAGCCGGACTGAATTTCTGAAATTGATTCTTTTGGGGCTGCGGTTATTTTATTTTAATGGTCTTATTATACGTATTTTTTATGAATATTTTCTAGAGAAAATCTCTCTCAGTCTCCCAAGGGTAGAGCTGGGAATCAGGGCCGGCCCGTGAAGGGCCAGGGCCTAACTGTAACACCCCAACTTTTCAAAAGCAGTATATATATTTTTTTTTAAAATCATCAGAGTAGAGCATTTGAGCGGAAGAGTAACTGATATATAGATTCAAAAAGCCAACAGTAGTGTATCTGGCTGATTACAAAGGCGGCTCAATAACCGAGAGTTTTCAGAAATAAAAGACAACATCAAAAGGAAGACTCCTGCCGGAACAACTATGTGAAGTCTTCAGTCCGGTCTTTTACGCGGGCTGCTTGCCTCCATCCTCGGTCATTGGTCCTCCCGAACCTGACGCTATGTTAAGGGCTAAGATCCGCACCGGATCTCAGGTAACGGTTAACATCATATTTACATACACAATATATGCATTACAGATAATCACACAGCAAACAAGCATATCCCAATAACACATAACCCCTGGTACATGTGTCACACCTAGCTATCGTGTCACACCTAACAGTCATTTCACACCTAGCAATCGTTTCACACCTAGCATTTCACACTTAGCAATCGTATCCCAATACCCAGCAAGCATAGCAACAGTATAAAAACATATCACAGAGCTAACAAATACCTCACATAAGCATACCATACACATAGCACATACACGCATACAATAAACATCAGATTAGTGTTACAGTACGCGGACGTACTTACCTCAGTTATCACATATCAACAGTACATAAACATACCACAACATATATGCATACCATAAACATCAGAGTTAGTGTTACAGTACGCGGACGTACATTCGTTGACAAATTACGGTATTTCTAGCACGTTTTACGGAAAACTGTACTTTTACGGAAAATCGTGAAATCTCCAACAGCGGCTCGTCGGGCAGCGTAACGGCAAAGAAATCGGGATTTCGATATCCTATAAGGGTAATATCACTTTCATTAGTGATTTGACATTATAAGCGGCATTTTAGGTAAAAATTACCATTTTGCCCTTCTACCCTAATCGGCGGAATTTCGCCAAAGACTTCGTTACTCTAGCAAATTTTCTTCCGAAATTTCGCTTAACTTCGACGCAATTATGATTTTCGAAAATAATGACTAAAATAGCCCTCCCATATGATATCCAATCATACTTGAAAAATTTAAAGGCTACTCTAGCATTACTACTCTAACTATTGAAAGAACTACGAAAGCTTAAAGCTCGTGCACCGAAAAACTTACCCAGAGCTTCGCTGTAATTTTTCCCGAGCTTATCTCTCTAAAATCCTCTCTCTAGAATCGGTTTTGCTCTTCAAAATGGTGTGAGAAATGAAGAGGAAACTTGGCTATTTATAGAAGAAAATGTGACACTATTCACTACTTTTTCATATCGGATATCGGCCACGGATCGCACTTTGCCACATGTCACGATCCTCACCGGGCCACTTGGCAGCTGACATCATCATTTAAAGCCATGATGTCATGGTGGTGATGTCACTTACTTCCTCAAGAAGCTGTCTTATCGATAAGTTTCCGATCGGTGTCCGAATCGCGTACTTTCGGAGAAATCTCAAAATTCTGGTTAACTAACTTTGAAGATCTCCTCTTACTTACTAGAAATGTCTATTCTAATCTAAACCTTGATTCCATACAGGGCATTCCGTGTTCAGTAGAAGTTTCTCGAAAACGTGTCCGTACGGGCCGGTTCTAAACGTGTTTCGGAATCACCAATCTCTAGAGAAAATTCACGATTCCAAATATGTCTAAATAAATTCAAACTCATTCCTAGATATTGAGTTAGAATTTATTTTCTTTATTTCAAAAATATGCCTATATGCATTTTTCCCTATTTTGTTTTATTAGGAAAATGCACAAACGGCCTTCGGAATTTACTTAGGAAGAGGTCACTTGAAGGTAAAAACTCACCGATCAATATTTTACCTTGACCTGGAATTCCTATTCCTAGATCTCTAGATAGGATCCGTTTCCTAATTTTTAATTTACTATTCATCAAATTTTACTTTAATTAATTATATATTAAAATAATATGCAACTTGCAACAATAATTTTCATTTCCTTTTTCATTTTTTTTATTTTCTGCCCATTTTTCGTTTTTTTATATATTTATTTTTGATTTAATTATTTAATTAATTAAATTAATTAAATAATTATTTTTACATAATTTTTATAGAATTTTCCCATTGGTCCATTCTTGCATTTAGGCTTAAAAATACCTAAACTCAATTATTTTCTCAAAATTTCCAATTAATTAGTAAATATACTTTTACTAATTTTCAACCATTCTCCACTAATTTTTGAGCTTTACATAATTATCTATGAATTTTCCTTTGCTTACGCTTAAGTAATTAGCCCAATATTACTTAATTACTTTCTTATCAATAGTTGATAATTTTCTTAATTATAACACCTCATTACCTCATAACTTTTACAACGACACATTTGTTTCCATGTGTTACGTATTATCTTAGTATCTACGGGGTATTTCGGTCATTTCCTTACTTTTGAGTATTCTTCTACAATTTCTCCAAGTTTGTAACTTAATAAATTACCTAAATTAGGGACAATATCATTCCCTATTTCAAATAGATTTTTACTTGCCTCCTTTATAGCTTTCACAGGGTATTTATAACCCATAATGTATTTAGGGATCTATATGCAATTTTCAACATTTTAGGGACCTAATTGCAATTTATCTCATTTCAAGAGAAATTACCCTGACAACAAGGTAAACTCAATACAAGGTGCTCGAGACCTGTGGGTTATGGGCCCACCACGCTTCCGCTGCGCCACTCTGATAACCTTGAGTTTATTCTGGACGGCAACCCCATTCTCACACAAGCCTTATATATAGAGTTGACCAATGCCAGACAAAATTTAGTGGATGAAAAAT
Source organism: Acacia pycnantha (assembly GCA_025563575.1). NCBI lineage: Eukaryota > Viridiplantae > Streptophyta > Magnoliopsida > Fabales > Fabaceae > Acacia > Acacia pycnantha. The sequence continues at coordinate 905,290 of JAMWYP010000169.1, read as the reverse complement.
ATATCTACCTGGATTATTTGACGAATGTAAAGAATTTTTACCAGAGTAACTTCAGAGATACACTTTTCCATATCCCCCTGGAGACTGGATCAGATCCACTCTCTATCATTTTCCCCGCACCCGTTTCTGGGTTGAAACAACCAACAATATCCTTCACGGGGAGGAAATTGTGGACGTCTGTTGGCATCTCTTCCGTCTCAAGCGCTTAGTTTGCCGGAACATGTAGATGGGGAGACAAAGGTTGAAGAAAGCTGTGGAGTGAAAAAGCTAGATATCGTAGTATGTGGGAAACATCTCTAGACACCCTGGGGGGGTTGTGTAATACGAGAATTTAGTATGTTAGATTGCTTGTAAGTTTATAATGTGACAACTTACTGAGTTGGAGCATATCGTACGAATGTTATGACATGAATATATGTGAAATATATGTGTTTGTGCAAATCATTGTGTTATTTCTAATGTTTACATATCTGTCATAATTATTTAAAGGAAAAAGAATAAAACATGGCCATCATAAGAGGTGCTCGTGCACCAAGGGCAAGAGGCCGAGACCGAGGACGAGGCCGAGGTCGAGGTAGAGGCAGACAGCCTCAGGATGAACGAAACCAAGTACCTAACCAACCAGGTCATGACGAGATAGAGGAAATGCGTAGAACCCTGCAAGAACAAAGAGTTCTGATTGATGCGCTCTTGGCAAGACAAAACCAACAAGACCAGGAGGCACAAAGACAGTTAGACGCATGGCAACACGAGGAGGAACGAGAAAATGAAGAAAATAACAACAATGATGACGAAGAAGAGTATGATGAACATGATGAAGAGCCCGAAAGATCTCAATCACCGCCCAGGCACGAACAAAGAGAGAGAACCACGGGGAGCTGGGTCAACCAGTTCTGTAAGCTGAAGCCGCCCAGTTTCCGGGGAAAGAATGAATTGGCTGAGGATTGGCTGCTAAGCCTGGAAAAGATTTTTGAAGTTATTGAGTGCCCGGGGAATCGGAAGGCACTGCTGGCTATCTACAAGCTAGAGGGCGATGCCCACATCCACAACCCCGCCAAGCCCGTTACTTGGGAGATGTTCTTAGAGCAATTCAACGAACAATACTTTCCTCCCTCAATACAGGTAATCAAGGAGGAAGAATTTCTGCAGATCCAGCAAGGAAATGAAGAATCATTCGACGATTACTTCGCACGTTTCACCAACCTGTCCCGATACTCTTCATATCTAAAGAGCAATGTGAACGAGAGCTGGAAGGCGAACCGATTGGTGAATGGGCTGAAATATGACATAAGGGCAAGGCTGGTATCTCAGCAATTTCATAGAATGGCCCAAGCGGTGGAATCCTGCAGAATGACTGAGCGCAACTTGAAAGAACTGCGCAAATCCCGAAACCAGGAAGGTAATAATGCTGGTCGCGGTGGATCCAACCGCGGAGGTCCCTCACAAAAGAGGAAGGCGCCTTGGAGCGACAACCGAGGCGGGAACAAGAAACCCTACCAACAGTACAATCTGAGACAGCCGGGATCCCAGACGTGTCAGAAATGCAAGAAGTTCCATCCATGAGCCAACTGTGATGGGAAACAAGTTTGCTTCAGATGTCAGAAGCCGGGACACATTAGCCGGGATTGCCCCGAGAAAGCTGCAGAGGCGAGACCTCAGAACACTGGCCGGATCTTTGCATTGACAAACACAGAGGCCAAAAGTCTCCAGAGATGGTCCAAGGTAACATCTATCTCAATGGGAATCAATTGCAAGCATTGTATGACTCGGGTGCAAGTCACTCGTTTATTTCCTATGATTGTGCGGATCGCTTAGGATTGCATGCCTCTAGATTACCATTTGATCTTGTAGTATCTACACCGTTGGGTATAAAATCTTTAGCTTCTGATGCATGTATAAATTGTACTGCTAACGTGGATGGACGAGTTTCTAAAGTGGATCTTATCCGTCTACCTCTTCACGGCATCGACGTCATACTTGGTCTAAATTGGCTGACCGCCAACGGCGCGATGATCGACTGTGGCAAAAAGAAGATATTATTTCCCGGAGAAAAAGTTGATGTGAGCCTGAACTTTCTCTCTGCTACAGAAGCTGATAGATGCGTGAAATAGGGATGCCAAGCGTACATGGTACTCTTTTCAGTCAAAGCAAAGGCTGACCTTTCTCTTGAGGATATTCCTGTGGCCAATGAATTTCCTGATGTATTTCCGGAGGATCTCACCGAGCTACCTCCTATCCGAGAAGTGGAGTTCAATATTGATTTGATGCCTGGTACAGGATCAATATCAAAGGCGCCGTATCGGATGGCTCCGAATGAGATGCGGGAGTTGAAGAAACAAACTGGAAGAGCTTTTAAAGAAGGGGTTCGTACGACCCAGTGTATCACCGTGGGGAGCCCCAGTGTTGTATGTAAAGAAGAAAGATGGAAGCTTCCGACTCTGCATCGATTACCGCGAACTCAACAAGGTGATCACAAAAACAAGTACCCACTTCCCGGATTGATGATCTTTTGGATCGCTTATCCGGTTCCACTGTCTTCTCCAAGATTGATTTACGTTCGGATACCATCGGTTGCGAGTTAAAGATGGCGATATTCCCAAGACAAATTTTCGTAACTGTGCACGGGCATTATGAATTCCTTGTGATGCCCTTCGGTTTAACAAATGCACCTGCGGTATTCATGGATTACATGAACCGTATCTTCCAACAACACCTAGACCAATTTGTGGTGGTGTTTATTGATGACATTCTCATCTACTCTAAGAGCAAAGAAGAGCACGAAGAACATCTCCGACGTGTGTTGAGTATACTCAGGGAGAAACAACTCTATGCTAAACTGAGCAAATGCGAATTTTGGCTGCCGGAAGTTAAATTTCTGGGCCATGTGATATCAAGCGGCGGAGTCGCAGTTGATCCAGGCAAGGTGGAAGCAGTTCTGGACTGGAAACGGCCAGAAACAGTGACGGAGATACGTAGTTTTCTTGGTCTGGCGGGATACTACCGCAGATTCATACGGGATTTCTCTCGTCTTGCCCTACCATTGACAAAGCTTACAAGGAAGAATCAACCCTTTGTATGGGGTGACGACTGTGAGGAGAGCTTTCAGAAACTGAGGGAGAGGTTGACTACAGTTCAGAGATCTGAATCTATCCAATCAAATCTGCATGGGTCTGCACGCACCAGCTGATGCCTGTCTTGCTACACTCCTTGCGAGTCAAGGGGATTATGATCTGAGAGACGAAGTTGAGGAAGCTCAGAAGCAAGATGAATGGGCAAAAGAGATACGTGAGAAAATCACTCGAGGTGAGACCCAAGACTATGACCTATCACTTAGTGGTTTGGTCAGGTACAAACAACGAATCTACGTACCGCCAGTTGATGAATTGAGGCGGACAATAATGGATGAGGCTCATAAGAGTAAGTATACTCTACATCCAGGCATGGTCAAGATGTACCAGAGTATGAAATCCGAACTTTGGTGGCCCGGGATGAAGAAAGACGTAGCAGAGTATGTGGCCAAATGCTTGACCTGTCAGAAAGTGAAGATTGAACACCGTCGACCCCCTGGTCTTCTTCAAGGACTAGAGCTGCCAGAATGGAAATGGGAGAACATAACAATGGATTTTGTGGTAGGTCTGCCCAAAATCGAAATCATGATACAATTTGGGTAGTTGTTGACAGATTAACCAAGTCAAGACACTTTATTCCCATTAGTATCCACTATTCTCCAGAACGATTGGCGGAGATTTATATCAAAGAGATAGTGAGATTACACGGTATCCCTAAAAGCATTGTCTCTGATCGGGATACGCGATTCAAATCCCGTTTCTGGCAAGCGTTACATGAAGGTATGGGTACCAAGCTGAAGTTCAGTTCGGCTTATCATCCACAAACTGACGGTCAATCTGAAAGAACTATACAGACACTGGAGGATATGTTGCGAGCATGTGCCCTTGATTTCAAAGGAAGTTGGGATCAACATCTTTCGCTAGCTGAGTTTGCATATAACAACAGTTATCATGCTAGTATACAAATGGCCCCGTTCGAGGCATTGTATGGGCGGAAGTGTCAATCACCTCTGTGCTGGACTGATGCGTCCGAAAAGCAGTTACTTGGGCCAGATATGCTTGAGCAAGCGCATCGCGTTGATCAAGAAGAGACTCCTAGCAAGACATAGTAGACGAAAGAGCTATGCTGACAAAAGGAGGAGGCCTCTAACGTTTTATGTCGGCGACCATGTATTCCTAAAGTTATCTCCAAGAATCGTGTCGGCGAACGCTTAAGAGGAAGAAACTGAGTCCACGGTATGTGGGACCCTTTGAAATTTTGGCTAAGAGAGGAGAAGTAGCTTATCGTTAGCCTTACCCCGAATCGAGTAATCTCCACGACGTTTTCCACGTGTCACAATTGAAGAAATACCAACCAGATCATGATCATGTCATTGAATACGAGGACGTTGAAGTACGACATGACAATACCTTCATAGTCGAGCCGAGCGCATCATTGATCACAAAGAGAAACGGCTCAGGAATAAGACTATACTGACAGTGAAGGTGGTCTGGAAGGGTCTGTCACCCGAAGAAGCGACTTGGGAAACTGAGAAAGACATGGAAGAGAAGTACCCACGAAGTTTAGTTAGGATAGATTAAATTTCGAGGGCGAAATTTTGTTTAAGGGGGGGGGGAAATGTAATACCCGGATTTTATTATCTGGAATATTATGAATAAATTGGATATTTCTGATAAGTGAAATTATGGTTGCAAGGCTTGTTTGAAAATAGTATATTTTTCTTAGTTAAATTCTGTAGGAAATTAGAGAATATAAGGGCCACAATGACCAAAATACACTCATAAATAATAATATAATGAAAGGGACATGAAAACACAAAATGTCAATGTAAAAGTTATGAGGTAATGAGTTGTTCTAATTAAGAAAATTATCAACTATTGACAAGAAGGTAATTAAGTATTTATTGGCTAATTATTTAAGCATAAGCAAAGGAAATTCATGAATAATTATATAAAACCCTAAAATTAGTGGTTTTTGGCCTAAAATTAGTAAAAATATATTTGTTAATTAATTGGAAATTTTGGAGAAAAATAGTTGAGTTTAGGTATTTTTAAGCCTAAATACAAGAATGGACCAATTAGGGATTTTGTGGAATTTTTGGGATAAATTAAATAAGTAAATAAGCAAATAATTAATTAAATAAATAAAAATAAATATTGACCAACATTGAAAGAGGGCCAGCCGAATAGGAGGAAAGAAATAAGGACAAGAGTTGGTAAAAAATCATGGTGCCTTACCTTGCAAGTTAAAGTGTAATGTTGTATAAAAGTACAGTGAATAGTGATCGACTTATAGGAAACGGATCCTATCTAGAGTACCAGAATAGGTTTTCCAATGTCGAGTAAAATATTGATCGTGAATTTTTATCTTCGCTAGCCTTTTCCTAAGTTGATTCCGAGGTAGGTAGAGCATTTTCCTAATAAGACGAAATAGGAGAAATGCGATAGTCACATTTTAAAGATTCAAGAAAATAAATTCTAACTCAACATTTGGAAATGAGTTTGAATTTATCTGGACATATTTGGAATCAGTGAATTTTTGTCCGTGAGATTGATGATTCCGAAAGTTCTTCCGAAACTGCACGCTTTCCGTAAACTTCGACCGACTTTTGGAGCCCCGGATGGAATCAAAAATTAGTTTAGATTAGATATTCCTAATGAGAATGAAAGGGGCTTCAAAATGGTAATTCCGAGTTTTGAGACTTTTCCGAGATTACGCGATTCGGACACCGATCGGAAATTTATCTCAGACAAGTTCATAAAGCAAAAGCATCACATCACATTAATTGATGTGACAAATCACCAACCAAAGGGGGGAGGGCTGGTTTTGGGTAGGTGTAAGGCCAAGATGGAGCCTTTCAAGAAAAATGCGATCCAACGGTCCCGTAATTCGCCAGACAAGATGTGAATAGTGCTCCCAATTTTCCCTATAAATAGGAGGCTCTTCCTTTGTAATCTTCACACCAAAAACTATTCTTCTCTAGTTGAGCTTTCCTAGAGAGAAGTTAGAGAGAGGAGCTCTGGAGGAGGAAGGAGCCCGGGGAATTTTGCAGCGAAGCTCTGGGTAATTTTTCTGGTCTTTAGTCTTTAATGCTTTCAGTAGTTTTAGTAGTAATGCTAGATAGATCTTTAGCTTTATTCTAAGTATTAAATTTGAAAATCATGGTGGGGTCGGAGTTCTGGCAAAATTTTGGAAAGTCGGAGCCAAAGTAACGAAGTTCTGGCGAAATTCCGCCGATTAGGGGTATAGGGGCAAAATGGTAATTTTTACCTAAAATGCCCGTTATAATGTCAAATATTGATAATGGTGATATTATCATTATAGGATATCGAAACCTTGATCTCGCTGTCGTTACGCCGTCCGAGGTGCCGCCGCCACCCATTGTTTTCCGTCAACGTGCGCTTCCGTCAAAACGTACAAGAATTTCCGTATATCGTCAACGGAGGTACGGACGCGTACTGTAACACTAATCTTGTGCTGCTTAAATACATATATGTGATAGATACGTTCGTAGACCGATATACGTACGCTTTTATACGGGTTATGTCATAATAATGCCGTTATGTTTTCCTAGCGCCGAGGACACGAGTGGTATCGTGGCACCGGTGAATAGTGCAGATCGTTGTTGTTGTTACCCTATGGGGCCTTACATATTGCTATGTGCTTATGTTCGTCGTCATAATGATCATGCATCTATTGTATGCAAATGATATACTTGTTGTATTATCTCTTGAATATCTCGTTGTCCGTATCTTGTATTGTTTGAGCATGAGGTTAACTGTTACTCGAGATTCAATGTGGTAAATTGAATCTCACTGTAGCTTCAGGTCCGGAGGACCGAGAGTTGGAGACCGGGGAAGCAAAGACGAGTAGATCGCTAGCCCGGAAATTTGTATTTCCGCTTTTGTACTTTCTTTTGAAACAAGTAGGATAACTGTATTATCCATACAATGTTACACTATGGTTTTTATTTGAATATGTATCAGTTACTCTTTTGCTCCAATGCTCTACTCTGATTGATTGAAAAAAAAAAAAATTTGCTTTAGAAAACGGGATGTTACACCTCATATTCACCTATTTTTAATAGGTATTATTTACTCATTTTATGATTTTTACCCTAAGTCAGATTTTAGGGTATTACACTAACAGGGCCGACCCTCCAGGACCTGAGGTAAGAAAAACATCTATTTTTCAAAGCCCGGCCCGAGAGCACTAGGGCCAGGGCCGGCCCTCCAGGGCCTGGAAATTACTATTCCAAATTTTAATTAATTTTCCTATGTTTTTTTAAAGAAATATAATTAGTAAATTAAATCGCAAATCATCCAACAAATAAGCACAGTCACTAATTCATAATCAAAAGCAAACTTTGTTCACAAATAACTCACATAAAACATAATAACTCACATAAAACATAAGAAACATATCACTAAGCGATATTAGTACGATGACTATTATTGTAACAAATAATTTAATCTGTTAAACATAAGAGTAATTTTATTTGCAACAAATAATAAACCAAATCATAAAATTAGAGTATAGTTTTTATGTATTTGTACTTAAATGGATAAATAACTCTATAACAAAGATAAAATATATATAAATTAATAAATTAAAAAAAGAAAAAAAAGAAAAAAGCTACAGTGAAAAGGGCCTGTAGGGCTGGCCCGTTTAAGCCCGCGGCCCTCTAGGGCTGGCCCTACAAGGCCAATTTCAAATATCTCGTCTATTTTTCAAGCCCGGCCCTTGACGGGCCAGGGCCTAAACGGGCCGGCCCGATGGGCTCGGCCCGATTTCCCGGCTCTACCCAAGGGACCAACAAATCCTAAAAAAATCCCTGAGAAAAGTCATATGTTAGAAAAGTCTCAAAATGATTCAAGACAATGATTTAGTAAATGGAATCAAACAATCAGTTAAGTTGCATTTAAAAAAAAAAAAGCAAATGTAATCGTTTAATGAGGTTAATGAACTGGTCAACAAAATGATTCAAGACAATGATTTAGTAAGTGTTCGATAACTTCCGAAACTGTAGTTTCAAAAGCCCATTTCCGCAAGGTAAATTCATCTCATATATTTACTTCGTAAATCGTAAAAGTTATTCTCTAAAAGTTAATTCAAATACACCACAAGTTTCAAGTAATAGATGTGCAGTGTCCTCAAGTTCCCATGATCATGATTCCTATCATAGATCCTCGAGTAAACACATGTTCTATTCCTATGGATTTTATCTTTAAGCGCATTTTGACTTTAAAATAAAGGCGAGACATAAATATGATAAAGATAAAATGTGCTCAAATACATAATACTAAAATACTAAATTGAAAAAGGTGTTCCTCTGTCAAAATAGAGTATCTCTAGGACACCTATATACTAACAAAGCGTTATGGGTTCCGCAATGATTAACAAAAATTTTGTGATTCAACCTCATGAATTAGTTGCTTGAACGTTAGGCAACACCCCATTTTTTACCAACAACAAGTAGTAGCATCCATCGTGTTGTTCTCTAAGGGTTATGGAATAGATCATGCCATTCTTCATGATGTTAGTAGCAGAATCACCCAAGATCAGATCAATTGAGTGATTAATAAAACACTTAAAATTAACAAAATAAATAAATATAGAGTTGATAAAGTATCACCATAATTAGTAGGAGAATTCTAAAAAGAATACACAAAGCAATTTATACTGGTTCAATCTACCACTTGACCTACATCTAGTCCTAGAATACCTATGAGTATTTCCACTATAACCTCCAAGATTTCAATGGGCTTTTGGTTCCTCAGTACAAATTTCAACAATTACCTCAAAGGTAATCACACCCCTTATTATTGTAAGAGAACAATGCCAACTCAAGATTCCATAATCTTAAGTTTCTCAGTATAGTAAGGAGTTTACAATATAACATCTCTAAGATAGTGTGAATATTATAAACACTAAAGTACAAAAGGCTTGCTCTTTGACTAAGTATGTAAAAGTATGATTAGATTATGTGTGTGTTAATATCTCTTCTTCTTGTATTAGATGCTGTAATACCTGATTTTCGCTTTACCGAAAATCCTGTATTCTATGAATATGTGACCATATTTAATTGGCACTTGTGGAATATGTGACCATGTTAAATTGGATAAAGTATGTGATACAAAATCACATAAAATAATGGTGATTTCCAATAAAAAGGGGGTCAAGGAAGTGGATGGAAACCCTTAGCCAAATTGGTACATATTATCAACAATTCCGTAACAAATGAACTTGCACTAATTGAAATTTGGGGAAAGCATTTGTAACCACCTAATAGGGCTATACTTTGGCCTAAAGTCAAGGGGAAGAAGACAATAAAAAGAGTAAATACCCTTTTTGGTCCCTGAAATAATACGCGCTACCCATTTTGGTCCCTGAGTAAAAAATATGTCATTTTTAGTCCTTAAACAATAAAAAAAAGGTCCCTTTTAGTCCTTTTAGTCATTTTTTGTGGGCATTTTAATCCCTCACAAATTCCCAAAAAATCATTTTTAGTCCCTAAAAAGGACCGAAATGACATTTTTTTTACTCAGGGACCAAAATGGGTAGAGCGTGTTTTTCCAGGGACCTAAAAGGGTATTTACTCCAATAAAAATAAGTAATTTTCAAAGGGAATAGAATATATAGTATTTAATGTATTTTGTGCCAAGTTAACACTTATCAAGCAAGGGATAAATGTCTAGATGATTTTTATTCAACTTCTGTATGTGTCATCAATCTAAGAGATGCCTTTTTTTTTTTTTTTTGCTCAGAATCTAAGAGAGGCCATCAAGACCCCTTAGAAGGGCTGTTATTTTCGAAAAAATAAGGGCCAAATAAGTTGACAATAAAGCTTGATTAGTACACAAATACACCTTGACAGGTCAACCAACCCACCATGAATTGACACTTGGCATTAAGGGACACCTAAGCCCTTGATTATGTCATCAAAATGACTTCACAATCAGCCCCAAAAGTCCACAATATCAGCTGGGCATTGGTGGTTGATTAATAGCCAAGTGTTCAAGATATTATCCCATGGAATTAAAGCTTTAATCCTCTTGTAATTGTTTGAGCCAATGAGGGAACTTCTGAAGGTGGAATATCACCTAGAGGGGGGGTGAATAGGTGATTTCACAAATTCTTTCGCTAATTAATCGGTAACACCAAAAGGAATAATAATCATGCTCGGGCATAACTCATTCAGAAACAAAAATGAAGAAAACATCGATACTGCTCGAGCATTCTTTTACCTCAACTCGAGCATTACTTACACTCTGCTCAAGCATGCTTCGTATGCTCTGAATTTTTTGCTATCAACCTGATGATGCTTGGGTACACCAGTCACTCTGCTCAAGCATGCTTGGCCAACTATTAAACCAATGCTTGGCATTAAGTGTTATGCTTGAGTAGCCTTTCTGAAACACTTTGAAAAATCCATTAAATCAAAAAAAAACTCAGTGTTTGTTATCATTAAAACATACGAGAACTAACAACTTCAACCACAAGATGAGGACACTTGGAAAAGCAATCCAATGGCCCTAAAAGAGTCCAAAATTAGTGGAGGAGAAAAGAGATGACAAACTTCTTCATTAAGTCATGAAAATGTGATATTTTGCAAGGGTAGTTTGGTAATTTGACATGTGTGGCCCACAAGGAGCTAATCTTCCACTTTAAATACATGAACCCTCTCCTTGAAGTCCTCACAATTCAAACAACTCAACTGATCATAGAGTAAGAGAGAGGGACAAAATTGCTAGAGAGAAGGAGGTGTTAGCTCTCTATGTGTTTTGATGATAATTGGCAATTGTCAACACAAATGGAAGTTTGTCTTTGAAGTTGAAAAACTTACTGTCAAAGACTAACTCGAATTTGTATTTATAAACTTGAGTTTGATCGAGACAGAGAGTTGCTCAAGTTTTTGTAAACTTAGGCAAACTCGAATTGATTAGTGGTAAACTCGAGTTTGTATCATACACAGAACACTCAAAGTTTTCCAAGATAAGGAAAACTTGAGTTTGTATGTGTAAACTCGAGTTTGTGCCTCAAAGAGAGCTTCCAAGGATTTGTGAACTTAACCAAACTCGAGTTTATACTTGGCTGAAAGCCTTAATGTTTTTCCAACTTAAGCAAACTCGAGTTTGATATGCCAAACTCCAGTTTGCACTTGGCCAAGAGTTTTCAAAGTTTTTCCATATTTTGGGGAAACTCGAGTTTAGTATTGACAATGAGTTTTCAAAGTTTCCTAACTTTAACAAACTCGAGTTTGTATTTACAAACTCAAGTTTACTCTTGGCAAAGAGTTTTCAAGATCTTTTATCTTTCAAGGAAACTCGAGTTTGAGTGAGCAAACTCGAGTTTGTGTTAAGCAAAGAGCTTCTCACTATTTTGACCTTTTGAAAACTCGATTTCAGTTTTGGAAACTTGAGTTTAGAGCTTTGTAGACTTAAACTTATTTTCACTTCAAAAGTCTCAAACGCAGTTTGTCACTTATTAACTCGAGTTTGCTCTTTTACTCAAAATGCTTTTCAAAGTTTAAATCGCGACATTCTTCTCTGGATGGAAGAAACTCGAGTTTGAGTTTCTAAATTCGAGTTTGGTTCCTGAAGAAGAAGTGCAAACTCCAGTTTGCTTAAACAAACTCGAGTTTGTGTCGCTTTGTTTGAAAATCAAATTGCACAAATTTGTGAAACCTTCATATTTGATCTAGATACTTCTTATCATCACTCATTACTATTCTTAACTATGATTAATCAGTTTGTTAGTGAGTTTCAGATGATTTAGAGAGTGTTAGAACGAAGATTAATCATAAAGCAAAAAGTGACGTCAGCAACATTTATTGCAAGTCCAAAAAAAGATGCATGCTTTTGGATAATCATTCTCTGCACATTTCTAAAGGTTTAATGGTTTGTTTCCCTACCAAGAAGCTGCTCTTCCAATGGATTTAATTCAAGGGAATTAACCATAAACTTTTGTGCACTTGGATTAACATTAATCAAGAGAGAGACTGGACCAAACTTCAACCTAATCAACTCATCAATGTCTCCAACGGTTACATTGATCAATCCAACGGTCATTTAATGCTCTCTTCATATATAAGGAGTTGCATTCAAGTCTTCTCAACAACCAATCTACAGAAAACAAAAAGCATTCAAAGTTTCAACTACTCTTTCAGTTTTCTACTCTTGTAAAGTATCTTTTGATATATTTATTCTTCAGTGATTATCTTATCTACTCTTTGAGAGAGCTTTATTTATTGAAATCATTTATTGTAAGAATCTCAAGTCAAGGGGACTTAGAGATTGGGTATATCAGTTTATAACTTGTAAGGGGGAGTGTATCCTAGTAAGAGGATAACTTTCGAGTGCAGAGTATGTAACTGATTTTGTGAGTTAGTGAAAATCTCAGAGTGTCTGGGGACTGGATGTAGGTCAAGAATTTAAACCGAACTGGTATAAATCCTCTTATGTCTTGCTATTCTTTCATCTCCTTTGTTTTGCTGTTAAATTTTAGAGCACTTTAAAAGAATTTTTAAAATCCTCAATTCACCCCCCTCTTGGTGATTTGCTCCACTTTCAGGAGGAGCAAGGAAGTTCAAGCACTAAGGTAAGTGCTCTTGTTTTTGGGTTGTTCATGTGTTTATACTTTTTGCTTAACATTTAGTTTTAGTAAGAGCACTTGTTTATGGTGTTTATGATGATGAAAACAAAACATTTGGAGCCAAGGAGGAAGAAGATGTTGCAAGAACACAAATCAAATCAAGTCAAGATAAGATATGATCTTGATCCTATTTGCTTTTGCTTCTTTTCGTTCTCTAGGAGGATTTGTTACTCTTGTTAGAGCAATATCAACTCTATTATCCTAGTCTAGCAACTAGTGGTCAAGGAAAAATTCTATTTTTCTAGGTTAGTCCATCACCCATATTTCATTCTAGTCTCGAGATCACTAATAAGGTATCAGTAAACCTATTCACACTAGTAGAGAACATTAGCCTCGTGCTAGAATCTATGCTTTGATACCAAAACTGTAACACTCATCCCTATCTTACTTGTACGGAAGCGTCAATATTCTTAAGGGCCGTCCTCATTATTATCAGTCTCTTTGCTCAATTCTTTTATCATTCTTTCTTACACAACTTCATTTACTTCCTTCTGTGCGCTCACATACCTGTGTATTTGGTTGGGGGAGGGTGAGATTCGGGGAATGTCAGTAGAAAACTTTGCTAACTAAGCATACAAGATACAACCTTAATGCATGAGATGCTTGCTTATACGAATTCATACTAGCATAATAACATACACTCAATGTTCCATGCAACATACATATGGCTACAGTACAAACTGAAATAGGTCTTCAATCATTTATATATGCTCTGTACAATTCATCAAAGCAGTTATACACATCAACATATAAGCATAGATATAAAGTAAATGCAAGTTAGGAAAGTTTTACTATCTTTGGTAGAGCTGGGAAATTGGACCAAGCCCATCGGGCCGGCCCGTTTAAGCCCTGGCCCTGTAGGGCTCGGGCTTGAAAAATAAGTCAGAAATTTGAAATTGACCCGTAGCATTTAAAAAAAAACTTTAATTACCTAAACTTCCACTTAATGAATGTGTTTATTTGTAATTCCTTAGATTTTTTTAGTTTAAACTATAACCCTTTTTTTATGTTTATTATTATTTTGTATTAAAACACATAATTAGTTATTATAAATTTTAAAGAATAGATGTTTTCATATTAAATAAACACATATTTTGGTATTACAATATTATATGAATAATAAATTATAAATATGTTTTGTGTAAAATAAGTATAATTATTTTTACTTGTCAGTAAAATCATGCCTGAACCGAAGGAATCTGCAGACACACAAAATTACGAGAGGGAAAGACATTTTGTTGTGGGCATACATAAAGCAATTCATTTGTTTAATATTTTTTGAAAAAAAAGGAAAAAAACATATTTTTTGTGTTTATTTGTTTTTTATTACGAATTAATAAATGTGTTTATTTGTTGAATGATTTATATTGTTTAGATATTAATGTTGATAACATTTATTTGATAGATTAGAACTTTAATGGTTGCAATTTACTAACTATATTTCTTTGAAAAAAAAATCGAAGGAAAAATAGTTAAAATTTGGAATAGTAATTTTCAGGCCCTGTAGGGCTGGGCCTGGCCCTGGTACTATCGGGCCGAGCTTTGAAAAACAGATGGTTTCCTTACTTCAGGCCCTGTTGGGCCCTGGCCCTGTCGGGCCGGGCCGAGCCGGCCCTGATTCCCAGCTCTAATCTTTGGCATGTGTCCTCCTCTTGTACATTTTCTTTCAACCACTAAAGTTGCTCGAGATCTTTTAATTCTCTCTTCTTTGTCAACTCATGACCCTAGGCATATCATTATACTATTAGAGTCATGACAAAAGAATATCCTATGTAGCTACATTAACCTCTAGGACATATCCCATATCTTTGGGCCCATACTTGTCCCAAATTACCTTAAGTGCCATTACTTTCTTATTTTCTCTTAAGAGTCAAAAGTTGGCAAGAATTTTCAATCAACTTTGAAAATTCATATTAATCAATCAATAACGTGTTTTCAATTTTTTCCTGTTGAAAATGGAAAATTCATAACTTAAGTTCTAGACCTATGATTAAACTAAGACTCATTTGAAAGCTTATGAGGTCTACTAACTCCTGGTCAAATTTCATAGGAAAACTCAGAGTTTAGCTTCTAAAATTAACATGCACAGAACACCCTGTTTTCTAGTGAATCGGTAGCAGCATTTTTGAACCTCCAAATCGACATGGATACAATTAGGAGATTGTCATGAGCTTAGTATTAGGAAACCAAAAGCCACACATACCAAAATAACAAGCCCCTAGTTCAACCACCACAAATCAAAGCAACCCAAATACATGTAACGCTAGATTCACTCTATAGAAACTTTAATCCTCACTTATCTTTTTGGTGATTCCCTTTTAGAAACAAGATTCAATCTTCTTCCCCAATCCTAAAAACTAGAAATCGAAGAGAATGGAGATGGAAAGGGATTTGGGAGGCTCACCTTGACGAAAACCTGTAGTTACATGTCAGGAATCAAGCTTCCTTCTCCACTTTTCTGACGAGCTTCTCTGTTGACTTCTCTCCTTCTTGCTCGATCTCTTTGTCTCTCTCTCTCTCACTCTTTCTCAGCATTTTTGGCCGAATGAATAAGAATGGGGAAATATGATGGAGTGTTGGTGCTGGCCGAAAATGATGAATTGAGATATGGTTAAATGCGTGTGGTGTTCGATTTTGAGAGTAGAAGGGGTGAGGTGTCACAGATATAAGAGATGGAGGTGTGAGGTGGCATGTGAGGAAGGAGAGAGGGTATGCATGTGGCATACATGCAAGAAAGGAGGGAGGTGTTGTTCTTCCCAAGTGTCATGCATGCAAGGAGTGTGGGGCCCACTCCAAAATAATCTTATTTGATCCCTTTTTGATGCTCTACAAGACTTTTGTTTGCAATTTAGTCCTTTACTCATTAAATTACAAACATTGAATAGGTGTTAGAGATTAATCCTTAATCCCATATAAGGATTTTTCTTTCTCAATTAGCTTCTCTAGGCCATAGAATGTTGATTCTAAAATCTCTAGGCCAATATTTATTCTATAATTATTTTTCCTTGAGTAATTGGGAAAATAGGCCCTAAATTCCAAATAATAGCTTAACAACAATTTAGGCCCAATTTTTCATAATTAATTCCCCTCATAATATTTCATAATTTTCCCCAAATTTTTAGAGTCCAAAATAATTTCAATAATTATCATAAGATTTTCCTCATTATAAGCTTAAGACTTTTAACTCTCGCGGTCTTAGTAGCCTTCTTATCTTAGTCTTATTCAAAATCTTCTAGTCCCAAAATTTGGGATGTTACAAGAATCATTTTTAAGAGTTACATGAATTTTTTTTCTTAAGAATTGTCATATTTATCACTAAATAAATGACAAATATTAACTAAAACTGTTATTTTTGTGTTTTTGCGAATTCCACCTCTCAATACATGACAGTGTACATATTTAACTATTAAGTTGTAGTGTTATATATTCTTGTGCAATCTTCGCCTTGACATACATGATATTTATTTGATGTAACCATTATTTATTAAGAGGTATAGATGCCTGAGTCTGTAATAGTTAGTGTGTATGTACGGTGTCAAGTGTTAGTATGTAGGTGTCCTAGAGACAATTTGTTTTATCATAAGAACATCTTTTACTATTTAGTATTTCATGATTTATATATGTGTTAATGTGTAGATTAGTCAACCAAGGATTATGTTAGGAGCACCGGGCATAACAATGTTTGAAATGTATCAAAAATACCAATGAACAATTGAAATGAAGCAAATATACCGATAAAGAAATAAATTTTGATGAAAGTAGCACAATCCCCATTTTGGTCTATTCGCTAAAGTTTTAAATTTTTCATTGATATTTTTTCTCCTTGTCAATTGTTTATTGGTATTTTTGATACCCTCAAAACATTGTTGCGCTCGGTGCTCCTAACGTAACACTTGGTTGGCCAATCTGCACTTTAACCCTATATATATTTGAGCACACTTTATCTTTATCATATTTATGACTCGCCTATATTTTATGGTTAATATGTGGTTAAAGATAAAGACTCTAGGAATAGAATAGGTGTATACTCGAGGATCTATGATAGCGATCATGATCATGAGGACTCAAAGAAACTACATGTCTATTGCCTGAAACCTATTCCTAGTCTAGAATCACCATGAAAATAGTAGATAAAGATTGGGCCTTTCTAGTTGACCTGGGTGCTTCTTGTAAGGACCTGATGAATTATGGTTAAACCCTAATTCAGTGTTGTTGGCCGTGTGGTCTTGTGAAGAACACATGCGTACGGATCATCCAAGTGCAAGTGGCGGCATCCAAGGTTCCAGGAGATAGTGTAACATCCCCAAATTTTAAGATTTTAAATTTGAATATTTTGTGGGAAATTAATTATGAAATTTGGCTCAAAATAAATATGAGAATTAAACGGTGGAATTTGGCCAAATGATTAAATTAATTAGGAATCTATTTACTTATAATATGTAATTGTAAAATTATGGAATATTGGCAAGAGATAAAATGATAAGTTAAAGCCCATTATTCATTACCAAGTTGCAGTCTCCGTCGGCCCAACAAGTAAGAGTAACACACTATGCCCAACTCCTCATATAACACAAATTAGCCTATTATCTATAAAAACCCATTACCTCCTATGCAAAACAGTTTCTTTTTCTTCTCACTGCACGCACGACGGAGCAGCCTGCCAAGGAAAGAAAATATTAGCATATTAGATTTAACCATACTCCTCCAATAGGTATTATCATTTGGCCTATACACTCTTTAATCATTCTTTAATTAATGATTCAGCTCGTACACACCATCAGAGGGCAAGAGATCACAATAAGGTCCATTTCTCACTCTCACGTTCTTTAGTCAACACGCAAATGGAGAGAAAGAAGAGTCAGAATTCCTGGACTCATTATTTCTATTTGGCTTACACGGAAATGCAGAGGAAAGGAGTAGGTAGCGAGAGATCATACCTACTTAATCATCCTCGGAGAGGTCACCACCCCATACTCTCTCTATTTATAACCCTTCGGCCAGAGTTAAACAAGAGGCAGAGAGAATGCATAAGTGATAGTGAGAGGAACCGAGGAAGGAGAGGAAGTGAGAGAGGAACGTTGGGACTGCGTGTGTGTGTGTTCTGTAACTCAGTGAAGCTAAGAGGAAGAGAGCAGGAGAGTAAGGGAAAGTCAATTTTTTTTCCCTGTTTTCACATCACCAAAACAGGGGCACGTTGCACGACGGGGGAACGACTGTGATTCAAACAAGCGACCAAGGTAACCATCGAGTCCCTCCCTCTAGTTTTCTGCCATACTCAATGCAAGCTTTTGAATTCAAAGCCATTAGGATCATAGCAAAGTCCATATGTGCTTGCCGTCAAAAACGTCGTTGCACTTATAAGTATATATATAGGTTGTGATTCCAAAATGCATAAGTGTCGCTGAATGTGGAAAGGTTTAGGGAAGTTTAGTTCAACAGTTGAACATGAAAACAATAGGAAACTAGCCATCTAGTTAACTGGTGTGGATATAGATATTAAAACCAAAGCTCATTATTAGCGTATACGTATCTGGATGTATGCAGCGTTTTCATATCTTGCTGATATATATTTACATAATGCTATACACTTAGAAAATGAGAAGAGAAGGAAAGACTTGATTAGTGTAATGTGTGTGTGTGTCGCTATTAAGAAGAGAAGGAGACTATATTGATATAGATTGTCTTGAACACATTATGGTACAGGGAATGAATAAAGAGGGGGTCTTATAAATAAAAAAAAAATAAAAATATATATATATATATATATATATATATATATATATATATATATATATATATATATATATATATATATATATATATATATATATATAGTGAAGGGTATTTTTGTGGTGTGAGCATTTATTAAATTCCTAATTTAAAGAATTAAGATAGCCTTTGACAGTTAAATTAATTGTAGAAAAATAATGAATTGTAAAATAATAATAATGATGATGATAATTTCGTGCAGCTGTTTTTCTTAAGGATATGATTTGATTTTAGTATTTTTGAGGGTTCTAAAGTGTTTAAAATGAGATTTTGTATAAGGATGAACTTGGATCAAAATTTTGGAACCCCAGAAGAAAGTGTAAAAAACGTTGATGGTTGATTTGTGAAATTTCTGGGGAATCATTCGGATTTTTCATGGATTTTGACTTAGTAAATGGACTTGAAAAATTATGAAATTTTACAGGGAAAACTTAGACATCTAAAGTATTATTTTGATATATAATATGTAATTTTTCAAGCTCTGGACTAGGAGAAATTAATTTTTGAAAATGACCCTCTGATTCCAGACTTGATTTCGGACAGCAGAAACATTTTGATCTATAAATAGATTTTCGATTAAGGCTGGCCCAAGATAGTATTTTTGGTTGAAACTAGACATATTAAGGGTCATTTGCGCTTTGGAATCAACCCAAGAGGAGTTTTCTAGATTTAATTATGAATATTTGAAGATCAGTCTCTGATTGCTGAAAATTTCTGGAAAATGACGAAAAGAGAGGGTTTTAGGCCCATATTAAATTCCTTACTAAGAAAAGGGATCTTGTAATTATGGACACTTGTATTGGGCCTATTTTAAATCATCAAAGGAAATATTTAGTGAGGTGGAATTTAATTATATTTATATTTCATTATTTTAGGTCTAATTGTATTTTGCGCCGGGGAAATTAATTTTTAGCTGTAGTCGACTACCAGGTAGTAACCTTAATCCTCATATACTCTGTGTGGCTTTTCTATGTATGTTTTACCATGTATATTGCATACATTTGGTTGTCATTTATTTCCAAGCGCTATGGAATCGGAACATGCTGTGTGCATTAAGGGCTTTGCTGTGTGCTGTGCTCGGTGGTCTGTGCTGTGTGCTATTAGGACTGCTAGTTCCGGATTTGGCTGTGTGCCTTGATACTGAATGCTATGTGGTATTTGTTTATTTATGGTTCTTCTACATGCAATGTTCATACATTTTATATGAAATTAACGGTTACTCTGGGATTCAATTTTGAATCCCACCCCCTTTTAAGCCCTCTGGCAGTTCTTCTAGATCGGAGCAGGGTGACAGAGGTAAGGCTCCGAAGCAAGACTAGAGTGGTGGTAGATCAGATGTTGGTGATTTATTTTGGATACATGTATATTTTGGTTACTGGATGACTGTAGTATCTTATTTTGGCCTGTTAGGCACCATTATCTGGATGACTGTATATTTTGATTCATCCGGGGAAAAATTTATCTTTCTGTATCTTTATTTTATCAGTACATTATTGTCCAAACCAATGAATGCTCTGCTGCTAATACTCTGATGTGTGACGTAAAATTAGCATGGGATAAATAGTTTAAAATTGAATATAAGTAAAGGATCATACTACCCGCCACCCGAAAGGGCGAGGCTGGTAGGGGTGTTACAGATAGGCACGAATTATAACTCATGAGTACCATAAAAGACCAACTAATTTTATGAAAGTATGCTTATTCAATTAGTGTGCATAAAGTTACGAATTATAACTCATGAGTACCATAAAGAGTTACGAATCTTATGAGTACCGTAAAGAGTCACGAGTTATAACTCATGAGCACCGTAAATAGTTATAGGTTCTCTTGAGTATCATAAAGAGTTATGAGATATAACTCATGAGTATCGTAAAGAGTTATGGGTTTTTTCAATGATATATTTATTCCAAAAATTACCAAGGAATAACTTATGAGTACTATAAAGAGTTATGGGTTCTCATGAGTACCATAAAGAGTTATGGTTATAGCTCATGAGCAATGTAAAGAGTTATAGGTTATAGCTCATGAGTGGTGTAAAGAGTTATAGGTTATAACTAATGAGGAATATATCCATTTTCTCGTGATAATATTTTGGTTTTTGTTATTCAACCTTGTGAGCAGTTGCTTGAATGTCATGCAACACTCCAAATATTAACTAACATCAAGGTGCATCCAACACCTTCAAGTATTTTCTTAGGTGCATCTAGTATTCAAAAATATTTTGTGGTGCATTCAATATAAAAAAGTATGAGTAAAATACTCTAATCCCCTTCTATTGTGTCTTTGATAATACAAACCTCCCATATATTTTGAAAACATGCATTTAAGTCCAAACTTTTAACTCTGTTAAGAATATTCTAAAAATATTCTACAAATATATTTTTTAATATATTTATATAAAATAAAATTTATTTACTATTTTACCTTTAATACTAAATCCAAAATTTTAAATGATAGCTTGTAAATATCACAACGTTTTAAAAATTCGAGTAAGTTTTTTTTATGTTTGTAGAAAAAATATGAAATTATAAATTTAAATGACTTATACAATCTCTTAAACCTATATTTTTTATTATATTTGATAGAAAAAAATATATATTTGTAGTCATTTAAGAAAGTAAAAATAAATAAGTTTCAATAAATATGATGAAAAATTATAATTACAAATTTTCTAATATCAAAATTGATAAATTATTAACATATTAGAAAGTTAAAAAATCTATTAGAATTAAAATATGGTGGTATAATTTTTTTGGGCCCATATATATGTTTAAATAATTCTAATATTAAAGAGAGGCATCTTGGTAAAAATAAAAAGTCCAAAAGTCAAACTTAACGGTCAACTAACGATTTTAGTATATGGAAATAAAATATTAAAATATAATGAAGGTTTGTATAACATATATTTTAATTTTAATGGAAGTTTATATTGGTTTTTAAAATAGCGGAAAAGTTAATTAAGGCAACAAAGGGGTAGTTGGAGTATTTTACTGAAAAAGTATTTTTTTTTAAGTGCGTCTAGCATTATAAAGTATTTTTTTTCACCTAGTATCCTGAAACATTTTTTTCATATACATTCAGCGCCCTTAAATACCCAACACACCAAGGATAAATAATACTTTAGGGTGCTAGATACACTTAAACAAATATTTAAAGTTATTTAATGCACCACAACATACTTTAGGATGTTAGAACTTTAACCTTACAAAATAAATACATCTAATATTAATTTTTATATTAATATAATATTATCAACAATTGTGTAGCATACATTTTGACATTTTGATTTACGTTTTAAAAAGAAAAGGGCAGTATTTATTATTTAAATTAAATAGTAGGTCAATATATTCTATTCTTAAAAAGTTGTGAAGTATTTAGAAAAAAGGGAACGGTCCATTTAAAACTAGAAGTACCCGTAAATAGTATAAGAGGGATGGTAGGTAGGACATCGTGTGGGGTTGCTTAAAACACGTGTACACTTCCTAGACGGTAAAATTCTCATTTCACTCTCTATCAGCATTTCAGATCACACACGAGCACATCTAACCCTCTCTCTCTCCCCCCCCCCCTCTCTCTCTCTCCGTGTAAATTAAATTTATTTGCTTAAATATATTATTGGAAGAGTGAGTTATACATGTGTGTTTCACCCACTAGTCAAAAGTTCAAACACCACCTATTTTTCTGCCCTCCTCAAAGTTATAAAAGTACGGGGTTAGTACCACGATTTTCATTATGCTTCACAATATCGGAGACCCTCTCTGGCAAAACTTCATCTTCAGCTTTATTTCTTAATTCAGGTTCTTATTTCTTCACATCTCCATGATTTTGTCCTCCACTCCTTTCATTAATTCTACTATTATTAGCTGATTATTCATGGGTTGTATTAACTCATATGTATTACTGTTTTCTATG
Source organism: Acacia pycnantha (assembly GCA_025563575.1). Taxonomy (NCBI): domain Eukaryota; kingdom Viridiplantae; phylum Streptophyta; class Magnoliopsida; order Fabales; family Fabaceae; genus Acacia; species Acacia pycnantha. The sequence goes on along the minus strand of JAMWYP010000169.1, from coordinate 882,886 downwards.
ATTTTCAGATTGGATTTTAAAGCCTATGGCTCCAAATTAATAATTAATCTCTTCTTGTCTGGGTGAGTGGATTCCTTGCCGTTCTTGTCAAGTGACAAGTTTTCTTGTGGACTTGCCTTTCCTTCGTTGTCTGTTCGACCTTGAAACCCTAATAACCTCTTTAATTATTATTACCATCATGATAGATAGATAGATTGATACTAAATATATAGAAGAGGTAAGATTCTCTATAAGATTTTCATCCATTAAACCATGTTATTCATTACTTTTATATGTTTACACATGCATGCACACACGTTATATCCTTCATCTTCATAATCAGATTTTTCCCCAGATTAAAAGACTGAGATAATCAATTTGAGTGGGAAGAGAACTTAGCAATTCGTTCTTCATTTAATGCTTTGATGGGTTCTTTTTGCATGGGGAATCACACTCCTTGGCATCTATCATTTGCTATATATGCTTTGTGTTTAGCTTGGTGAGCATAGCAACCAAAATTGTGTGTGTAGAAGAAGTGTTTCCATGTACTATATATATGGGGAATAAAATTTTATTCTCCTTTGTAAATATGAATACGCTATCTTTACTTCAACTATATAAGATGTTTGAATCGAAGTAGTTGTAGGTGAACATGTGTGAGTGTTGGTAGCTTGGGCTCTCTTATCATGAACATCATAAATATATGAACCACATGTATGTTCATTAACGATACATTCAAATAATAGTCATTATTGTTTTGATTGTAGATCGATGAAAATAGCACTTTCTGGATTTCCTGATTTTTGGATGATTAGGAAAACCTTTCATCTCTATATTTGTCCTTACCCTAAACCCAGAGTAAAAAATACAGAAAATTAAAACAAGTATATGGGATACATGAAGTCAATATCCTTAAATAGTGTGAATGTTCAGAAGGAATGTATACCTGTAGCCCCTATTATCAGACACTTGTTAGAAAGAATGAGGGCTCCTTATTATTAGCTCATATTTAAAATTTGATATAATTTTCCTTTTATCTTCTCAAGGTATAATTCATTTTCTTAAATATGCTTAAATTTGAAAATTGTTTTCATTGTCAATTTTTTTTAATGATTTAAACACCTCTCCTTAATTTTGACGATTAAGAAATTTCGGTTTTGCTCCACCAACAACTTCAATTAATTATTGCCTTGAAAGTAAATTGAAGCAGATCCATGTATTTAGGACTCCCTCTGATTTTTTATAAGAGTTTGAAGTTTGAATTTCTTTATTCCTTTTTATAAATTGTGTAATACGATTATAGACTTTTATAAAAAGGACATGAGGGAGTATTGACCATAGTCTCATGTTAATTGTGTCACTATAACTAGCTAGCAAGAATATGCATGTGTATGTGTTCTGTAAAAGTTGGTTTGGATTCAGAAATATGTATGTGTGTAGGTTATTCATTTAAGGTGAGACGAATTGATATTTCAGTGTAGAGAAAAAAGCTTTGTGTGGCTTCAACGAAGAGGACAAAACCACTTTTGGGAAGGTGTGGCCCTAATTATTTTCTTTTAAACCATACACTTTCTGGGGAGGGACCCCAAATGTGTATATGTCCTCTTGTTTATTGATCACAATCAATTTCAATTTTTTCCACATGTGCTATATATGGAAACTTCTTTCCAGATTTGAACGTTCTTCATGGAATCTTATTAGTGTTAAAAGTTATTATTTCAAACGTTTTCATTTTTACTGTGTGTGGATCGGAATTGAAAGGGTGAAAATAGACAATTATTTTTTTGCCAGAGAGAATAGACAATACTCAAGTATGGGATAGATGTAGAATTATTAAAATGGTTCAGTTGTTAATTAGTTTCTTTGCATCAACTATAATAATACGTAATAGTGTTAAATGAGTATGATTCAGAGTTTTTCGCTAATATGAATACGAATTTTAGTAGCTAGCTTGTTGTGAGGAATGTTAAGGTCGAATAGACAACTAAAGCAAGGTAATTAATAAGAGACTCTTCATTTGACAAGAGTTCTGCATGAAGCTCAACACCCTCCTATTCATTCTCACCAATTTGTGTGGACACAATTTGCAGGTACTCTCTCTCTCTCTCTCTCTCTCTCTCTCTCTCTCTCTCTCTCTCTCTCTCTCTCTCTCTCTCTAACTAATTTGTCACAACATGGTTAATTGCTACTCTTCTTGTCCTATTTATAAGGCGGAGAGAGTGTAGTTTCATGGTCCTATTTATACGGCATGTAACTAAATTTTTATGAATGTACAATTTTACCCTTCATATATATTATTATGTAAGTTGTTATTTTCTTGCAGAGTGTATAGTTAAAGTTAGAAAGTTGCTGACTTTCAGGCTAGAATTAATGAAGTTTAAAATTGTTCTTGTGAAATATGTTGGAAGTGTCTTATAAATATAACGAGAGAGGAGTATTTTGTATGGAACACAACACACCCTTCTCAAGTTATTTCTTTATATATAGGTCCTTGTTAGGTGAGTAGCTCGCACCCTTAACATAATCCCTTTAGTTCCACCCGTGAGTCAAAGTGTAGAAATTATTGTTAAGTAAAAAAGTGTTGAAATTCGCTTAATTGCATAAAAATAAGCATTTAACATGAATTTCGGCTCAGACTAAATATATTACACACACACATTACTAAAAAGTTGTTTCTTAACTAGTATGCGACTCGTTGGATTGGTTTACCCTTTCTAGGACGCATGGATTATAGAGGACCTTAATTTACATTATCTATTGAATCAATATTTTTTAAACTTTTTTATTAAATGTATATAGGGAAAATTAATATTAGTTCTTCAGCTTTTAACTTACTTCAGCTCCTTAGCTCGGTGCGACTTAGTTATTGTATTTTTTAACTCATATATATATGACTCAATCCCTCGTGCTTTGACTTTTTTATATAATTCATCCTATTTGGCAAGAACGCCTTCCAACTCAGCGCTCCACCTCAGAAAAGAAAGAAAAATTAGACAGAACCGAAGAGGATGGGAAAATGAAGCTGCAGAGACAGAAAAAATTGAGCTGGTGTACCATCAAACACTTAGGTCAGCTGGTATGGGGCTGTCCTAACTTAACCACGGGTCTTGAGTTCGAGACGTGGGAATGCAACATGCATGGGTGGTAGAGGCTTTCCCCAAAAGGGGCCAACCCGGTCTTGGTCCGGATTAGTTTGGGACCGTTGATGTGCCTGAAAGATGATCTGCTCTCTGAGACTCCGGATGCACTATGCAAAAAAAATATAAAATTGAGCTGGTGGAAACGCCTCCTTCGAAGTCTTTGCCATAAGGCCTGTAATTGCATTGAACCAATGTAGTGGTCCATCGTGGAATCTCCCAGCATCACCAACACCGTCAGCTAGCAACGTCACATTTCTCAACAACTGCACCAGCCCCTCCGTTTGGCAGCTGCTTCGTTGCTTTCTACTTTTAATTATGCGTTCATATGATCGTACATTGATGAGACCTCTTGTTCCTGAATTACTTACAGCAAGGTTTCCATTAATTTTGGCTAAAGTTTCCAATTTTGGCCCATTGATATCAAGTTCTTTGGCCTGTATAAATTTATGAGATCTCTAAAGGAGGTGGAGATGCACGGATGAGAGAGAGAGAGAGAGAGTGAGTGGATAAGTGTTCCTGGAAAGTCATAATGAACCTTGCCGTTGGAAAATCGGCCAGTGGGGATACCTCCTTAAAAATCTTTTTCGGTCTCTCTGCAGCTTTATTTTGCCTGTCCTCTCCTGCCCTTGATCAAGGAAAAAAAACGTATTTAACGTCCAAAATTTGACCTAATTTATTATTGGAAATTATGCCCTAGGGGCAAGTCATTGTACTTTAGACATTTATGTTATTTAAAGTATTATCTTTTAGTTATAATTTTGTTTGCATGTTTACATTGATAACTGTATCCCTGGATATATCTAATAGATTATCCTAAATGCCCATGGTCGGTCATCTACGCGGGAGCGAAGATGAGATAAGACCAGTATGACTTTGATGAGGTATGGAGATACGAATCAAAGTCGTAAGCACTTGTAAGAGTACAAGGTGCTGGACCGACCCACTATGAGAAAGCTGCATGGAATAAGTCATAAGTTTTTCTCATGTATAACCGCGTCACAACGCCCTTTGACTCGAGATCATCATGGATTCCTACATGATGAGTCGCTGGTCTTTGACCAGTCAAAAGTTACCTTTGACCGGGTGATAATAAAGGCTTGGATCGGGATCAATGGTTTTCATGCAGAGGAATGTGAATGGTCAAGATGGAATTTGTCCCTCACATTTGTAGAGAGATAATACTGGGCCCCTCGATGAGTGAGTCTGAGAAATGTATCGCCATACTCCGATGGAAAGGAGTTTCCATTTCAATTGTTAGACTACTCAAGAATCGAGAAAGTAATGGTCAAGAACAGGAAGTTGACATTATCCATGCCTCATCCTTTACCAAATTATCGCGTGACAAAGGGGACGTGACATGGTTGTACGATAGGTTATATCGCATCAACGATCCCCCTATGAATTGGGTAGTTGTAACATCCCGTTTTCATAAAGCAGTATAAAATTTTTTCATTAGAGTAGAGCATCGGAGCAATTGAGTAACTGATATATGTATTCAAAATGCCCACTGGCGGTACAGTAACCGAGAGTTTTCAAAAGTAAAGAACAACAACAGAAAGTCTTCAGCCGGATCTCTAAGCTTGCTGCTTCCCTCTTTCCTCGGTCCTCGGTCCTCCCGACCCTGATGCTATGTTAAGAGCTGAGATCCGCACCGGATCTCAGGTAACGGTTAACCTCATATTCACATATACAGTATATAGACCACAGTCATTCACATTAATAGTATAACAGACGTATCACACGGAGTGCATGTAGAAGTATCACACGGAGTGCATATAAAGTACCACACGGAGTGCATATAGATGTATCACACGGAGTGCATGTAAATGTATCACACGGAGTGCATGTATCCAAAAGCGCATAACAATACTCACAACATATCAATAGACCATCAACCACATATACGCATACAATACTCATACTACATACATGCATACAGTAAACATCAGAGTTAGTGTTACAGTACGCGAACGTACCTTCGTTGACGTTATACGGT